>WOVY01013608.1:0-338309 GCA_013436015.1 Rhipicephalus annulatus
GCTATGGGGATCGCAGCTGGCGCGTTCACTAAAAGCCGAAGCTCCTGTCTCTCATTCCTCATTAGCAGCCATTGGCATGTACACTGAGCACTATTTTTTATTGTTAAACAACGCACAGAAGAAATCTCTCACCGGCACCACCTTGGAGGTCCAATGTTATACCTATTTCGGGCATGTGCCACTTGTGTTACGTACTACGAGGGACGCCCAAGCCACGCCATAAGGAGCTTCGCCCCTGAAAGGGCCAACGAGTCAGAGAATTGGAGATGTCGATAGAAGGTGAGGCACATGCACGACGATAGGTATACATACGCAAAGCACTTGGTCAGAATGTGCGCTAGGCAGCATAATGTTTTAAAGGCCAGGCAATTCACGTTCGGACAGCTGTGCAATGAGTGTATGGAAATTCATGCGAAGTTTAAAGCTACCGCTACTCTAGGAAACTCTAAAAGCAGAATATGTATTGCGTGTGGCATCGAATCCGGCAATTAAAGCTAGAATTAAAATGTAGGACAAGGATGTACGTTGTTGTTTTCTTGAAACCTGTGTACACACACAATTTTTTTATTCATTGCCTTGTGTCTTAAATATTATCGTCTCCCAGTAATTGAAACTGAAAGTACGTTCCCAGTAGGCTTACCTCCCACCCCCATACTATCATTTCAAGGCTAAAAAATATTAAACAATATTGTTAAGATTCACCTGGCTCTTCGGTTTCGAAGCCACGCGAGTCAAGCAACAGTGTTTGCATACATGGGCAAATACGACAGGACGTATAATTGCCGACACAAAATGCTATCGCATATCCCGCTAAGGTTCTTTATTCTTTTCTCGTGTCTTTTAATGTATAGAATAGTATGTTAACGCCGACTACCTTTGAGTAGAATGCTTTATTTTATTTTAAGTGGCACTTCCTGTAACTAATAAATTTTTTGTATATTGCCCAATTTTTTTTTACACTTCCCTATCCATTCTTTCGCACTTTCACTTATTTCATTTGTTTACTCAATTATTTTTACAAAGATGACAGTCACTTCTTATCAACAGCCTTCATATTTCTGAATCCAAAACGAAATAATTCTAGATCTTCAAATTTTGGAGAAGCCCATCTGCGATAGTGTGGTGACCTGGTTTAGAAAAATGCTAAGTTTCGCTTTTCATTGTATGACGCTTATAAATTTATCCCTTCTTCTTCCGCAGAAATAAGAAAAACGGGGAGGGGGAGCAGGCAACGCACGCTTTCGAAGGCAGCTGAATCATTCAACTGCTCTGCATGAAACATTTCGAGTGTGTGACCCATATCTTACTGTTCGCGGGCCGTCTTATTTTCTGAATGTATGTGTACAAGTTCCCCAGTTGCGGACTAGCGTGAATGAGAACCTCAGTGTGAAAGATATTGATGACCAGCCTAGGTTGTTAGAAATATTCAGAACGTCTCTTCTAGGTTTCTGTCCTTTTATGGCACTCACTCTTTGAGCCGAATCAAAATAAAAAATTATGGACCATCTTCCCGAAGAGAACCCTGTTAAGATACGAAGCAGCAGCGTTGCGCATGGGTGGCGTCATGGGTTGAACGGCGCTGACGCCAGCGCTGTGCTGAGCGCTGGAAGAGTCTTTTGAAGCGATGGCTGGCGGTCGTGTTGTAGGTGGCACGTACATTCATGTTTCATGCCTACGTTTGTTGCGTAGGCATTGATGCGTAGGCAATGCCTAAGTCAGGTTTGTAGCGCGGCGTGAATCTGCGAGTCGGCGGTGTAGCAAGTGGAGCTCGCTGCAGGTGTTACGGGATAACGGACGAGGCGGCAGCTTCGGGTGCCACGGCGAGCGCGTGACAGGCGAGGAAGATAGTGAGGTCAGCGCGCTCTGCGAGGGGAGCGTGACGTTAACGCGCAGCAGTGGTGGGACCTACTTGGCCCCGCGCCATCCCCTGCGGCGCGCGGGGTGTTGTACGCACGGACAGCGTTACTCGGCTAGTCAAAGAGCTCCTTGGCATTTAAAAAACAGCTTCAGAAAGGTATGCTTAGTGCAGACTCCGTTTTGTTAATGTACTTTATGTTATTTGCGAAACACGATGACTGTCTGCTGAATATGAATCATACTATTCAAATAAAATAATAATGAAAATTATCATGCTATGTGAAATCAGAGAAAATGTGAAACTATATGCTGTTGAGTTTATGGTAAAAGAATTCACACCTCATATATCTGGAGAAACAGTAGAAGAGAGGTAGGGGGATGGAAGGCTCGGGCGAGGTGGCTGAATTCATTGTCGAAATTTAGGGCTGAGAGAAATATACTTTCTTAGTGCGCAGGGAACGTTTCAGAAGGAAGATAGAGTAGAGAGATAGGACAGAGCATTACGTGGGTAGGTTACTTGGGCTACTTGGGCTGGTTGGTTAGAGTGGGCTTTGTCTAACCAAGAAGCCCAAGTAGCCACTCTTTTGCAGGGCTAAGACCGACGGGGATTCCTGCATGTTTCGTATTGTCCGTATGTGTTCAACTACGCTATTTTGTTTTTTTCACCGCAAAATGAAACCGACCATTCCCAACTGCTACCTTCCTAATGGACTCATGAACAAGCTTCAGGAAAACTCTTATGCGACAGAGAAAAGTTCACATACTCTGAACCTTCACGCAGTTCTTGCACGTATTTCCTCGCTTCATGGCGTGGCACGTCTGTTTGTGGTTAACTGCGCATCTCCATGGCTCCGAAACATCTTAGAAAAGCGATCATAAAGCATGAAGGTTCAATTTCATTGCTCGTAACGATGCACTGTGGTGTGTTTAAATTTCTGATATGTAAAACAAACAACTACAGCATGGCTAATTTATGAGTGAAGCCAGTGGGCATTTCGCTTTTCATGTTTTTTCCCTCGCGAACCGGGAACTGTGGTACTAACAATTCAGGAGCCACAGTAAAGTTTGATATTATTACGAAGTGAAAATATTACACCATGTGCCGTTAAAGAAAACCATGTGTAGATGCGAAGTAGCGGGCGCTCACGCTTAGGCTAACGGTGGCGTTGACACTGGCGCTCATCGCGGCACTCTGCAGGAGAGAAACCTGTCGAGGCGCAAAGCACGCAGTGATGGTCCGGTATTTCCCACTAGAATATGCAAATCGCAGCCGATGGTCAATGAGAGACAGAAGACTCCGATGGGACACAGAGGACCACTGCCCACTTTCAGTTAACGCTCCCGGTGTGAATTTTCGCTGTTCAAGAACGCACAGGAAAAATCTCCATTCAGCACTACCTTAGAGGTCAAGATCCAGTGCCTATATTTACGGGGTGGCCAGTGAACGGTTGTGCAGCCCGAGCAGTTGTTTTAGGGGCGCAGCTCCTTAGGCCGTGGGTCGTGCGTCCTCGATTTATGTAGTAGTAGTAGTCGTCGTAGTAGTAGGTAGCCACCTCCATGGCCGAACTGGAGATGCGGCATTCATGCACTCTTTTGAATTGAGGAGGAAACCCGCGCACGTTAATCATAAACAAAAATGTTTTTTTTTTTCTTTTGAAGTAACCTGTAGAGACGAGTATCGGTCACTTAATCTCCAATAAAGTATGCCTTGAGAACTATCTGACCAGCAAAGGTTGCCACGTTGAGTTCTTTGAGCGTAACCTCCTTGATTTTAGCAAGCTTTAGCGAGGATTGGGCCACAGCGCCATGAACTAGCGGCGGTCAAAGGTGGGAACTAGTGACGAAGCACAGGCCGTAAGAGACTGCGCGTGCCACTCCTCCGGCCGCGCCACCTCTCATTTAGTCCTTGGAATGTCCTCCGGATGGCGGTACTTTATATGATGAAAAGATGCGAGATGGCGGTACTTGAAGTGTTCCCTTGGTGGACGGATGGATGGACAGATGCACGGACAGGCAGACAGATGCACGGACGCACGGACAGGTGAACGGATGGACGGAGGCACGAATGAACGAATGGATAGGCGCATGGACGGACGCACAGACGGACGGACACACGGAAGGATGCATGGACGCATGGACGGTTGCACGAACGGACGCACGGAGGGTCTGTAAGTGGCTTAGGCACACTTTGATGAAATTTTATTTGTTACTAAATGATCTTTTTATAAGCGTTCAAGCTCCAATATCGCAAAAAAGCAGATAAAATAGCCCCTTGAAGGGCTCGAGCAAATTACGCAGTGCCAACTGAAAGCTTTCACGTTCGATATGTGATCACGAAATATGACAGTACTCATTCTATGCGTGAAGAGTTATACGCGAACTTTCGGTCACTTTGCGCATTCTATAGCAACAACGCCCAAGGATTGATCAATTCCCAAATGTTTAGTTAAACATGTCCTTCTTGTGATATGCAGCATACGTGAATATAAGGCAACGGGTGCCAGTACTGATTGCACACCTTCACCCTGAGACGATACGCACATACAGAGATCGGACAATACTGACATATTCGTAGCTAAAATTTTAATGGTAGGAATCCGCAAAAAAAAAAGTCGCTAGCTTTGGAGTTGGCCGAAAGGCCACTCATGAAGAAAAGACCGACTCGGTCTCGAAACGTCAAATAAGTTTAAAGTTACGACATTTTAGCTTTTGAAACAATGGGCTCTAACTGTCTGGAGAGTTAATTTTATTCGTATGTACTCAGAACGTGTTTCAGCATACGATAGAGAATACGATAGAGAATATGACAGATGTAAACTTGACAATCGTGTAATGACAGTGCGACATTAGTCACTTCAACTAAAATGCAGTAGGTGGATCATAATTTCGGAAAATCAGTAAAACGAAAGTACTCGGCTGTTGCTCTACGGAGCGATGGCACAGAAAAAGGAATGCATTTCCCGGTGTAGACCGTCATGCGAGTTATGGACGAAATAGGGCTTTGAAACAAAAAATAAGCATGAACAGCACTAGATCATAGGTACCCAAAGCACAACGTTGATATTGTTTTTTTTACGTTCTCTTTCATAAAAAGCTGGGTTGCTAAACCAACATCTGCCGAAAGTGGGAGTGTAGTTTCACACCTAAATACCCTTCAGCGGCAGTTTTTCCGCCTGGCGAGCCTCAGATGATGAGTTTCCTTTCAAAAAATTCCGCCAACATCTAAGCAGCGTTTTTTTTTTAGGAAGATCAAACATTCGCGAACACCTTTTCAAGCTTAAAGCATGGTTCGGAGAGTCATGTTAGAACACCGCAGCACATCTTTTTTCAAGGAGTTCATCTTAGTGGAAACTAAACACCCGGAGCAAGCCGGAAGTAATTGGAAAGTACATTCTATACTTCGAAAGTGGCAAAAGAACACGTTATAGAGGTATTCTCGCTGGCGTTTTTACAAATTTTGTACACCAAAATAACGAAAATTCTTAGAAAGAAAACTCACCAGCTTTACCTGTACGCTACAAAAAAAAAACATTTGCCATATACTTAACTGTGAAGTTATTGTCAAATTAACAATAGGTTTAGTTTTACATTTTACTGCTTCGTCGGAGGTATTAAACACGTCGTCTTTTGATTGCTTTATTGTACGTTCATTTTTTATGAAAACAAAACATCGGCTTTGAAGTGCTGGATTTCTAAATTAAGAAACTCAACGCGGCTGCTGTCCTGAAAGACGAGACTGGTTCATGGGGGCGGGGGGGGGGGGGGTAAGTTTACTCGATCATTACAATATTCAAAATTGTGGGCAGGCAAGGTGTGAGGAAGCCCATTGTAAGGTTCGTATAGTTAGTCTTTCGTTTATTTCTAACGAACCGAAATTTTGAAGCAGACATAACCATCACATAAGCTACAAAATACTAGGAAGGACTTTTGAAGAACATTCGCGTGGTGATACCTTGTAAAGGCCGTCAGGAACCATCAAGTCATTGAAAATCTTTTTGAAGTATCGGATACACAGCAAAACACCAGAAGTTCAGGCTCTTCTAAGTTGGAATGTTGTTAACAAAGCTTCAGCGAATACAAATAGTCAGAGAGAGATGCAAATGCGCTCATAAGTGAAACAAGGACATTTTTCGTGAACAGAAACTTCTATATGTCTTTTAACCCTTTTAGTCTTGGCGGTGTCAATTGACACCACCGCGCAACATTTCCCCTAGTATCTCGGAAACGCAAGCAATACTGCTCATTATTGGAAGCATGGTTCTTCAATGATCCCCACTGCAATTTACACCAATATTGCGGCACGTTTGTGGAGGTAGCAGCCACAAAGAAGAAAAAGCGCGACCGAGGTCTTCCGTGAAGCCGAGGCGCGTAAGTTGAGGCGGGTAGGCGCCATTTTCGGGACAACGTACCGAAGCTGTTTCAGTGAGGATTAGGCTGAAAAGTAAGACGTTGGTTTCCATTTCGTGTACACCATTGATTGACAGGAAAAAAGAAGCCATTTTTTTTTCATTTTCCAATCACTGGGCTCTAATCACCTAATTTGATGCCACGTTAATTAATCCAAAAATGCTTGTACCAGTGGCTCAATTTTTCTGTCGTCTTCTGAATTCCTAACTACAAGAAAAACGCGCACAAAAAGTGTATCCGACCAAAATAAAAAAACCAGGGCTGAAAGGGTTAATTGAGATATTTCTTCTTTCTGTCAACCCTCTCTAAGCATATTCCTAAGTAACGCTTTTGCTTCCTTCTGCAGCTTTAGCGGAGATTTATTGTCTGTCTGTCTGCCAAGCCTTTCAGTCACCCGACCAATGAAGAAGCACTTGCCGAACGCCCAGCCATCTTGAACTGGTGGCTGTTTTGTACTTTTGAAAACTCTATTAAAAGGCGAATGCACGCACATCTGAGGCGCAATATCAGTACGTAAGTATTAGGTGGTGCAACTGCGGCGCTGCGGTTAGCGTGCTCAGTCGCTCTTGACACAGGCTGAAAGGTCATGGGTACGGCTACCATTGGCAAAGCGTTTTTCTTCACAATGTGATCGTGCGCGTGTTTCTAATGCTCTTTCTCTGACGGAATCTCATCTTGGTAGACCCCGGCATAAAACACTTTTGTGCTGAAGAACAAAGTGCATGTGCGGCTCCTTGTGATGAATCCTGACTGGACACGTATATCACTCTCTTTAAAGGGACAAGTTAACACTTTTGTGGGTCACTTGACTCTTCTAAGAGCTTAAAGATCTCATAACACAGTTAATATTTCTTTTAAAGGGAGTCATATACATCAAAAGCCAGCACTCTCAAATTAGAATGAAAAAAATCAAAGCACTTTTTTTCCTACTTTTAGAGTGATGTCGGAAGTTGTGGAAATAGAATCTTATTGAAGAAGTGGTCGCTAGAGGGTGCAGAAATAACTAAACTAAAAGCATGATATCTGTATGCCTTTTTGTTGACGTGTCCGATGAGCAGCCTGTATTTAAAATTGACATTACAACAACGAAAACAAAGCTTTTGCTTTTAGATACCTGCGTAATTATCTCCTGATTCGACAATCTGACAAGAAATATAAACGCAGCTGATACAAAGCCTTGCCTAATATCATGGTTAAAGCGGACAACTGTGCCACTTTTCGTATTTTTTTAAAATCGGAAAGTGGACACGGCACTATTGAAAATGTCCAAACTCGTGTAGATTAAACAAAAATTACTCGCGAATGTACTGGTACACGAGCTGTGTTTTTTTTTCTTAATGCGAAGCATTTCTTAGCGAACTTCGGTGATCTCGAGCGTATCTTTGACCGTGGAATTTGACCGCGGCATCACCCATCGCGGGTCTCAGTTGGCCAAGATCCGGCCACCCATCTACCCTTGTGTCGCATCAACGCGTTTACCCCTACTGCCGCTCCATAAAAGCACGCTTCGAAGGCACATCCGCTCCTCCGAACGCCCGACTTCGTCGACAACTGAAACAATTCAAGCTTCACGTTGGTGTTTTACATCGCTACCTTTACCACGTTGAAGGAAACAAATGGGTCCCTGTTATACCACGTTGTATACAACGTCAGGTTCTTGAGACATTCCACGATGATCCTGCTGCTGGTCATCTAGACTATTACAAAACGTACGACAAAATACGCAGTCGGTTTACCTGGCCTGACCTCTCATCCACAATTGCCAAATATGTTTTTTCGTATGCCTTATGTCAACAGCGGAAACGACCAACTACTGCTTCATCTGGCCTTTTCCAACCTCTTTCTTGTCCCGCTTTGCCATTCAAAGTCATCGGGATAGACTTGTAGGGCCCCCTTCTCATGATCTCCAATGGAAATTGTTGGATTGTGACGGCTGTTGACCACCTCACTCGTTACGAGGAAACAGCCTCGCTGCACGCTGGTACAGCCACTGAAGTAGCCGATTTTTTTCTGCGTAACATATTTTTACGGAGCTCCACCTCTTCTGCTCAGCGACCACGGCAAGGTCCTTCTTTCCTCTGTTGTTGCAGAGGTTGTACGCACCGCCAACATCATCCACAAGACAACTTCTACTTATCATCCACTAACAAATGGCTTGACGGAACACTTTCATCGTACCCTCTCGGACATGATTGCTATTGACGTCAACCCTGACCACATGAACTGGGACGCCATTTTGCTATTCGTAACGTTCGCCCACAATACGGCTACGCAACGCACCACCGGCTTCTCTCCCTATTTCCTGGTCCACGGCCGCTCTCGAAGTGTAACTCTGGACGTCTCCTTCCTTTCGGCTCTTGCTACCTCAGCAGGCCCTTTATCCGCACAATTCTTGTCTCGCCTCGAGAACTGCTGTCATCTGGCCCAAATTAAGACCAGCACCTCACAGGAAGCTCGCAAGTCTCGCTATGACTCAACACACCATGCTGTCACCTTTTCTGCAGGAGACAAAGTTCTTCTTTGGATTCCCGTGCGTTTGCCCGGCTTATGTGCAAATTACTCAATCGTTATATAGAACCTTATATGGTCATTGAACAAACGTCCTCCATTAATTACCGTATCTCACCACTTAACGCTCCCTCCACCTCCTTTCGATGGAGGCGGAAATGTCGTAGGCCCGTGTGCTCAGATCTGGGTGCACGTTAAAGAACCCCAGGTGGTCAAAATTTCCGGAGCCCTCCACTACGGCGTCTCTCGTAATCATATGGTGGTTTTGGGACGTTAAACCCCACAAATCATCATCATCATCATCATCATCATCATCATCATCATCCCTCCACCTCCAACCACCGTTTCGGTGGGACAGAAATTGTGCAAGTTTCTTGGCTGAAATTTTATACCCGAAGCATTCTTGGTATTCTCTTGTATAATTTCCTCATCTGTAGATACCATCATCAGTGTGTGCTAGCTCGAGTTCGTCTCAATTAAAGCTATTCCTCATATCCTCACTATATATATATATATATATATATATATATATATATATATATATATATATATATATATATATATATATATATATATATATATGTATATATATATACAGGCCACATATATATACACAGGCTACACACACACACACACACCACACATATATATATATATATATATATATATATATATATATATATATATATATATATATATATATATATTGCATCGTAAAGCTGGCAGCTTGCGTCACGTCTCATGTTTTTCTGTCTTATGACCATATGTGGGGCGCATTTTGATGTACCCTTCAAGCCAACTGCTACGTTTCTTTGGGCAGAAGAATGCGTATTTTTGGCACATTCCATTGCAAGCGCCACCAAGACCATTCCTTCAGAGGCAACGCAAGCAAAACAAAACAAAACACGGGGGATGCTAGCGATGTATACCAGCGCCTTCACCAGAAATAGGACACCATCACTTTTTCGAGTGTTTTAGGTAGAGGTCCTGTCTTGCAGTTAAGTGGAAGAGAAATCCATTCGCCGACGAGATGAAAAAAATCGTTTCCGTTTCTAAGGAGTCGGTGATCTGCTATATATGCGTAAAATAACAACAAAACTCCGAACATTTTGTCTTTAGGTTATGCCTAGTTCATGGCAGATGCCTACATGTTGCCCAATTATTCTTATGTTTTTCGTACTTTCTTGCTTACTGTCAACAGGTGAAATAGGATATTCTTTCTACACGCCTTACACGCGTTGTGATATTTATATGTTTGTTGTCTCGATAAATGGAAATGCTTGAATGCACAACCGACACTGTGCGCTTGGATATATGTTCTGGCTCTGAATACATTAACTAGTAGTTCAACACACAGCCTATATTTCCATTCTGAGTATTGCAATAGGCACACACAAAAAAGTTGTTATTTATATCATGCTGATTTAAAGACAATACATACCCGAGAAACACAGGAGTGGTTCGACATTAGCCTGCATAACAAGCTTCTATATAATAGCGTCAGACGGGACATATATTGGCTGGCACAATGGTATAAAAAAGCCCTTATTGTTCATCTGCTCGCAGCTTTATGGGTTTGCAATCGAACACAGCATATTTGGTAACTTGTATAGGATTAAAGTGAGTTAAAACTAGAAGTCCTGCTATCCATCCACAGGTGGAGCATCGTTATAGTAAGCGACTGTTATATACTTTGTTCAAAAAAGACTATACAATTTTGCCCAGTCACACACGAACTTCCATGATTTCGCTTTCATCGGAAATTGTTAGAGAATCACGGTGTAATTCTGCTGGAACTCTAAACTCTTTAAGGTCTTTTGCTATGAACGGTTAATCAATTTCTTTCATTCAGTAAATTCTACTGTGTCATCATGCAACGCTGCGCTAGAAATAACTTTTTTGGCGCATAATGCAAGGCGATAAAACGTAAAGACAGAAGTGTTGAATAACTTCCAGAGTTTTGCCGAAGTGTTTACACAGCCTCTCCGGGCATACACTTCATTATATCGTGTCAACGTCCCAGTTTTATTCCTAAATAGCGAAATTTCGATTGCAACGCACCATACCGTCACGTCCTGTGCATTCAGATATGCCGTCATTGTCGCTGATTTATTCATAATCCGAACCACAATAGATATTCAGACTAAACGTTTATGCAAGTCGAAGGCATCTTTTCTCGCTGGTTTGCAGTTTTCTCTATCTTGGATCAAAACACCGCTTGAGTATGCGTGCGCATTTCACAATAATGTGCATCCTATCATTGTCACCTGTTTTTTTAATAATTTTAGCTACCACGCAGTCTTCATAACAAAAAAGCTTTGTGTGATGAGCTTTTTCTTTTTTTTCTGTAATGATGCGATTATTTGAGAAGAACATAGTCCACACGACTTTCTGCGCTTGGTTTCGACAGACGTTTTCCCAATGAATGGTCGACAGTAATGCGTCTCAAAACGCGTTGTACACACATTGCTGAAAAGAGAGAATACAGCACGACAAAGTGGGAGAAGCGCAGGAGGATGTTTTCACAAACATTACTGGAAAAAACTGCCGTGTTGTCAAAGCTTACATCAAATGGAAGCACTCCTGAAGAGCTGAAGCCTCGCTACGGCGTTGACAGTAAGAGGAGAGCACCAATTTGAAGGAAAGCTACAGCGCAGTGCGTTCCCCCGACTTTGAGAGGCCGCAGCCGCCGCCTTTGTTTACGGACAAGGGTGGACCAGCGCCGTGCCTCGTGACCGCAAAGCGGCTCCAGTCCAATCTCCCACTGTCCCCGTTGCGATGGCTCTCGAGGGGATATTGCAAGCGGTAGCGCTGAAGCAATGCCGCTGTGCGCTGCCGCACTGAGTGACTCCCCGTGACGACCACAATGCGGTCTGCGACTCGGCTCTCTATTTTCGGTTTGTTCCTAGTGATCAGTGTGGCCGCCTTCACGTTCTTGTGTCCGGTTCCCATTCACCGTCGTTCCCGTGTTCAGCCTCGTACAATGGAGCCATACGCGTTTATTATTATTTCATTCTAACCTTCATTTTGTGGGTCACGAGAATGAGCGAGACTTTGTAAATAGTGTGCACTATATGTGTATGTGACTGTATTTGTTATGTGTCTATCAACGTAACTATCATAATCATCACGGTGCACCTCGAGTAGCATTCCAGGCAAAAATTCAGCCAAATATCTCTCGTTATTAATGAAAAAATTTCTCTCTCTCTTTTCCCCTAATGTGTATTCACAGCACATTACATTTGACCACTTTCAGCGTTGTGGCGCAGCTTTCTTTGTCAGCAAAAGGAAAACAGTCATGAATACTTGAGAGATAGCAAATACTATATATCAAATTAATTGATTTGCTGGATGCAGCTTAAGAAGGCAGTGATCATGCAATAATAAGGAGCTTGTTGATAAGGCAACCAAGAATGTATTAATTTCTTGTGAGAATATGACCATCTTCACGCCTAAGTTCAGTGGTGGGGGAAGATAACACCATTAATCTCAGATGCGACGCCTTGGTGAATAAGCTGACAGGGGGAAATATGACCTCGACTCACCAAAGTAAACAGTCACTGAGAAAGCTTTGCTACGAAGACAAAAGTTCACGAGTCGACGAGAGGTGGCCATTCACGATGACGGGAGCATTAATCAGGTGGCTTTCTTCTGCACGTCTTCATCACACAACCTTGCAGCTTGGGTATACGCAAGGAAACCTTCTTTGTCCAAAAATAATTTATTACTTATCAAAATAAGATGGAATGACACTTGATTTTTCTGAGCTACTTGAAACTCCTGATGTGAGGTTTACATTTTCAGAAGTTGGTTTGAATGCACGGCTAAGAGAAGGCAGCCCGAAATAATGAGTATGGTGAAAAATTATGGACAACCTAACTGCCTACTCGGAACTAAATTTTTCTCGGAGCAAAGCAAGTATTTTAACGCTAGTGAAGCTTACTGGGCACAACGAAAGTTTACCGCATGAGAACTGAATCATTTCTGGCGACACGTTTAATCAAGAATAGCCAAGATAGGGACTCGTTATTTGTACATAGTTAAAATTTCCAGTGTGCTGCTAAGAAACCTACAAAAAAGACAGCCGCAAAGTTGAGACACGTGAGTGTTTATGTAGACTTACTTGCCTTTGAAGGATTGCTCAAGTGTTTGTGATATTTGTTTTCTCTCTTTCTTTGTGTACATTGCCGTCGAGAATTAGCAAAATAAACTGTTGTTAGCTCGCACTTTTTTTGTCAAACTGTGGTTGCTCCGCTGACGTTTTCGTACCTGTTTCAACTAAGCTTAATTGCCATTTATAATGAAAATGTTTACTGTGCCCCAGCCCAAAAATTCAACTGAAACAATAAAGCCAAAGTACGGTACCTGTCGCTTACCGGGGTGGTCATGAAATTAATTGACTATGCCAGGAGTCGGGCATCTTTTGAGACGGAGGGCCTGAGTTCTATCGAGGATACTTTGTACATAACCGAACTTCGCCATGTGCTCGAATTCACTGTCTTGTTAGTTATCATTGGACCACAGGGCTGCCGATGTTTTTTTCTGAATGGCTAGAAAAACTGCGGTTCGCCAAAGTAGAAGATATGGCTTTCTTCTACGACGATTACAATAGTATTTTCACATGTAGAACTGTACAAACCATTACTTTCTGCGTTTACTCTAACATTATTTAGTGCCATTATTTCATACAAGACCCTGTTCGGGGTTGTTATTAGCTTGATTGGAGGGTTATATCAAGCTGTCACGATTTTTCAGTCTTCCAAACGGTTCCAAGAGTATATCTTCCTTTTTTTACACCCACTGAAGTTGGTGTAAAATTAAGCTGGACAGGAAATAAATCACTGACCTCCTGGCCAGATCTAGTCCTCTCCCCGTAAAACATTCGGTCTGCTCTTAAACACATTAACTATAATGTACTTGGAGAAGGCTTGAGTCGAAGAGCTTCGTTAGTGCTCCCCATTTACTGTAGAATGGACTGTGTTAGCGCCTAATGAAAACACTTCAAGAGGGCTTCAGTTACTGAGGCCCTGTACTTCCCAAGGCGAGGAGGCTTTACGTGTGTTGAGCTGGAATCCCGAACCATAATTCAGTTGGAACCTGAAGCCTTTGACGGTCGGAAGGACCTGATGATTGCGACCCTACTGGTTCCTTTGTGCTAAAAGCGGCTGTATGAATAGAGTTCCAATGAATTACAGACACCTTTTTAGGTCGAGCCCATCTTCTAGAACTGTTTTTTTTTTGCTACATAAAATTCTATAGCTGTATTGAGTGGTTACTATTTGATTTCACACAAAAATTAGTGGATAAATATTTTTTGTTTTGTTTTTTGCTAAAGCTATGAATTTTCAGATTAACTGCATGCTAAAGTTACCAAGTGAAGCGAAAAATGTAACGGCAAATAGACAAGTATGCCTGAAAAAACACCCACTACAGAATAAATGCGTAACAGATATTTCATTATAGAACCCACACAAAAACTTTATCTCATGTTGTGGCTGATGTGTGGCTGCATCACGACGATTCTCCCCTCACGGTCTTAAGTTAGTCGTCAACCATATAATTGAATAGAGCCTTTTTCTCTTTCTCTCTGAACTCAAAGAGGCACACTGCTTGCTGGAAATGACAAAGTATGTTTTTCTGGTGGTTCGCCTCTCATTTCTTGCCATTTCCAATACAAACTCTACGTCTATCGAAAGTTCTTTGAAAAGTTTCTGCAATCCATACATTTCCAAGCAAGGCGCTCATAGCACAAAGCGTACGAACCAGCGCAACTACCTCATTTCACAGACGATAGCAACCGGGACTCAAGTGCTCTTTCTGGATCGCCGCAGGTTCTCTGTCCTCGGGGGAGATGTGAGCAAAGCGTGGGCCCAGGTGATACTTTTGCCTAAGCATCTTTCTTTGTGTTGTCAAGAAACCAAAACATACTGATGGAACAGAAATTCGTTTCCTCGGTACCCGGTTCCTCCTGCGACTGGGTCTTGTTATAACTGCCGGAACAGATTGAAATGCCTGAACAGTGGAGAGCCCTGAGAGCACATATGGATTCTGCGTGTGGGTGCAGTGTGTGGAGGCGCATCACGTAGGGGCCCATTATATCCAGCGCTTCTCTCCCATTTATCGTGCCAGTCCGCTCGGGAGCAACTTACTCAACCCAGAGTTTATTTTTGCATTTAGAGAACAGATTTCCCGTTTGAATGCATCCGTTGTCTCTGCCGCCTATCTAAACACCGGGGCACTCTGAAATTATTCGGTAAGGAGATTTTCGGAAGCGTACTGAAATGTATCTAGCTTACGCGGGTAGGAAGAATTCAGGAAGCCTTCGCAAATGTGGCTTTAGTTTCAAGTATCCCTATGGCGCCCCTAGGGCTTTATTTTGTGCGCATAATATCTTTTTTTTCAGTCTAAGGGAGAGGGGATAACGACATCACAACTTTATTCGAGAAAAACGCGATCATAGAATATGAGAAAACAATGACACCAACAGCGGAGCAGATATTGGTTTTCGAAATAGGTGCACTACATTGTATGAATGCTTTTATTCAATTGATTGTAGCAAGACTTCGAACATTCAGCTGAAATTGACATGTGCTTCCATTTCATTCTGGAAAGGTAATGTGTACCTCAAGTTCTTTCAGTCTGTATGCATCTGCACTTGTGAGTAGTACTTGTGAATGTTTTCAAGCATTGGCAAAAAGAAAAAATGCCTTATTGAGCTGTAGGTAAACATTAATATGAAATGTTCCTGTAAACCCACTCTTCGACGAGAAGTTCGGCTTTACGGCGTGTAGTGAAAAAGGGTGAAATGAATTAACCTTTTCTTCTCATAATGCCTCAAGAAATAATTGAATGCGCGTGGATCGAGGAAAAAATAGAACATGGCTGTAAATATGCAACGCTTATTATGGTAAGAAAATATTATTCAAGTACGATATGATTACTGCCAGTCAGTTGAAGATTCCCAGAACACCGTCCCATTACTTCGTCTTCGATTCAGTGGATGTTGTCTCGAAATAAATTACCCATAATTGGCACCCTTAGCAACAAGTCATCCTAGACCACTGTTGAAGGATAAATCTATATACGTTTCATATGTTTGCGGAGAATCACAATTGCTTTACCGAGGGCCACAGCAGATATTTTTTTTACGTAAGAGACAATGCAGCCTAATGGTCTTCTATTGATCTTTTGCTAAGGTATAAACGGCTGGCTTCAATACCAGTCATTGCTGCTTCATTTTTTGGGTAGGATGAATGTAGGATAACGCACGTATTCGCACACAGCTGAGACAGAAATTTTGAAGTTCGAGACATTTCTTTATTTGTCCCAGGCTCGCTGACCGTATGGCGATGTCAAATAGTGGTACTACTTTTGAATGGTGAATAGCGCATGCAGGAAAAAAAAGTGGATGTCGTTGTGATTTTTCGCTCACCCATAAATAAATCTGTTGCTTGGCAAGCACGCTGTATAAAAAGATTGTCTATTGAATACAACATACTAACGTCCTAAGAATTATCGTAAAACCTATTTTGGGGCGAGCTGTGATGGCTTACAGTTATACAGCCTGTGTCATGAGAGATGTGCGATAAATGAGAAAATATGACCTGTCGTGCTAGGTGTAAGACGAGAAGTTATAGTTCCCGAATGTGAATGCTTAATGCGGTGGTCTAGCGCGTCGAGCTCACATTGCAAGTTCAAGTATTACTACTCTAATTAGTGTGCAGTACATAATCCATGTGACGTTCACAATTCACTTTAACCGCGCATTGTGAATATAGGGCGGTTACAGTGGATACAGAGCATACAGCAAAAAAGCTTTTCTTGTGTTTCACACTTCCATCAATAAAGATAAGAATATACAACTTTTCCTGTCAAAAGTGCACCTCAACGAACCTTCCTCACTAAGTTAAATAAGGTGTACTCAGTCACAACCGACTCGGTCATTAATATACTCTGCGTTATACATACAAGTTCTAAAGCCTCCATTTTGAGACTTCATTGTTTTGTTTGTTGATGCACATTTTGTAGTTGTTTATACGAAACTCAAGTTATTGAAAAAAAAACAAAAATTTTTTCTTCCCGGAAACTCCAAACATGGGCACATTTCTGCAAACGTGGTTAGCGTGGACACTTTAACAAGGTGTACCATTTTTGCGGCAAGTCGCCGCTTTGGTTCTTTTCGCTGCCCTTTTTTTTCGTAATAAAAACGAGAAACGTGCTATCATATGGCACGAAAGAATATTGACACGCCCGTAAGAAAAGTTTCCCTCTCTGTATCTTACCATTTCGTTTCACTGGGGCACGTTAACGCTCAGCTGAGAATACGACCGTAGAGACGTGCGATCGAGAGAGATCGCGGAATTATACATCAGCCCGCACTTACGCCAGCCCAAGCAACATTCATATAGACCCAAGGAGAGATCGCCTCACTGCAGCGCCTTGTTTGTTCACGCCTCGAGATCATGTTCGCACACTTATCGCAAAATGCGTGCGAAACGCTCCTACGAATATGCGACTTTGCCTCGCTACAAGCAACACTGTAACAGCGAATCATCAATTATAATAAACAAAATATGAACTTTGTTTAGTCCCGCTTCATTTCAGGGACATTCATTAACTTGATAACGAGATCGATAACGCGAAAGCCACTGTGATATCAGCTGCATGAAGAAATAGTTTGTCCGAGTGAAGCTGAGAATTCGAAACGTGCCATAACAGGTGGAACAATTATATAAAGATTAGTCACAACTACATCTTTTACTTCTCTCATACTTTTCGGAAATGTCGCTCGTGCATAGCAAAAAAAAAAAGACACCAGGACCGCGCGGAAGACGCAGCACACAACGAAAACTAGAAGAGCGGCCTTTCAGGGCCTTTCCTAAACACTCATTAGGCAACTGCTGCAAGCACACTTGTTGAGTACCCACTACGGCTTTAATAATATTAATTTCTAGGGAATAGAGCAGTATTCGCTATGAAATTTTTGTCGTTCTTCTGAAAAGTGTTGTATCCGCTAAACACTTCCTGAAAAGTTTGTTCCAATTGTTCATGCAGTGGCTGACGATGATGATGAATTATGCCTGAAGTGGGTATGCGCCATAGTTAATAGGTGATCAAAAACAAGCTTTTGTAATGGATTGAAGCATTGGATGGCCCACTCGTTACGCTATTCGCTTTGTGTGATGTCTCGTTGTTATTTTGCTGTTCTAAGACGCTTCATTACTCATATTAACGTCATTGCTTTCCCGACATCAAGCCTGCCTAAGGCAAGTTTGCGAACAAGTTCCAAGCTCCGGCGTGGCTCAGTGGTATGATACTGGGCTGGCACGCAGCAGACTCGGGTTTTAGCCCCACTGTGTGCTTGGTGCTAGAGTTTTTTGTTTTTTTTTTCACTTGGGGATAGTGGTTACGACAGCAGCGGTGGCGGTGGTGGACGACCACGGCGCTTCGCATGACTCCAGTTTTGATCTCATAGCAGTTTTTGCTGTGAAAAGTGTGTTTTATAGCTACGCCGCCGAACACGGCTAAGTTGAAATTGCCTTAGGAAGCAAGTAGTAATTATCTCGATAACTGAGGGTTCAAAACATTGAATAGTGCGTTTTGTATTTATGAACTTTTGCGATCCAGAATTCTGATTCGTAAGAGCCGCTTTTTACGTCTCTTGCTGCAACGAACATCAGATATAGGACACGAATTTATTTGCATGATGCTACTTCACCATAATGAGAGTGCACTGTACTTAGTTAACTTTTTTGGGTCAAGATATGAGAATCATAAAAAATCTGCTCATATTAGAGTTTGGTAGAGGGTATATTTTGTAAAACTCGACATGCAGCGTTTATTTAAAAAGATTAATTTGTTGCTCTTTTCTACGTATGTCTGCACTGACGAAGCTTGAATTTACCTTGCTTTTGTCATTCGTATTGGACTTAATGTGCCCACATTGAAAAAAAACTGAAAAATCCTTGAACAAATCTTTCGTTGGACAGATAGTTCTTTGTGAAGGCAGCAGTGCTTTATTTAGCACCGCATAATGTTACACACAGGCTTTTATGTGCTTTAATCGTGATGTTATTATGAGTGACACCATAGCGAAGAGCTCCGGGAATTTCAATCATCTAATGTTCTGACATGAAACAGTACGTGGGCCTTCAGCATTTCTCCTCCACGAAAATGCAACCCCAAGGCCGGGATCGAGCTCATAATCTTCTGGTGAGCAGCCGGGCATCTTAACGGCTACACCGCCACAATAGACTTAACCGCTTGTATGTCTAGCATCATCCCCCCCCCCTCCTGTTGAGAGAAGAGGAGGGTAAAACAGAAATGATTCTCTTTTGTCGCTGTCCATAAGCCGTTTGTAGGTGAAGCGGGTCACTTTGTGTGCGGAAAAAAAAGTAGGACAACACTCTGTCAGTAATAGGCGTGTTCTCATTGTGCACCGCTCTGCCAAATATTTATCATGGTAGAGTTGTCTGTCAGCTGGCAGTGAGCGTTCGTAAACGCTGTTGAGAATTATTTCGAACGTGTTTTTTTTCCCTCAAAGCGATGCACTCTTTCTTTTTTAGCATTCTTTCTTTGTGACCCGCGATTCACAGCTTCTCGAAAAAAAAAACTGGCCCGATAAAAAACATTGTGTAGCTGATGCTGTAAAGTGATGTTTGGTTTGCGTCTCATACGAGCAGAAGCATGAGTACCTATTCAAAAACATTGAAGGGAATACAAGTTTATTTTCCTATTACTTTCTCCTCTGCACTTAGCTACTTTTTTTCTAAAAAAAAGGGGGCGCAGTGTGTGGTGAAGCAAACCCGAAGCATTTATCTTGCGCCATAAATGTTGCAATTTAAGAGAGGCGACTCCGAGTGGTTCGTCGAGATAACAGGTTGATGAACACTCGTTTCGTTACTCAGTACTGAATCACGTGTTCTTGCTTGATATTGCTGCGACGCACCATTTATTGTTACTTTATTGTTGCGGCTGTACCAGCCATGCCCTCTTTTGAACTTGTAAGTCTATGAACCTGAGGGCTTTTCCTGTGAACGACTCACTTACCCTGTTGGCTTTGCAGCCTTCCTGTCAACTAACCGCCGTTGCATTACACATTGGCCGAGCCTGTTTGAGAAACCGCGCTCAATTGTAGTTTTTGCCACAGTAGGCAAATTACATGAGGATGCATTTAACACTGAAGCGCTGAATAATGCTCGGCTATATAAGCCCAATGCCGGTTCCCTCAATGAACATTTTTCTCGCTGTTTCTGTAGCTAATTTACTAATTTTTCTTTATAATTTTCTTTCCGGGTTTCTCGAGCTTATTTACAGAGTTGATTGCAGGGAGTTAACTAGTAGGTCTTTCCTGAATTCAAAAGGTCAGCGAACTAACTGTTCAATGAAATACTTATGTGACGAAGCACACACTCCTCACGTTTATACACGCTTACAATAACCACCAGTGCCGTATACGCGGCTCAAGCAGATAAGCTTTTACAATGACATCAGTTGAAAAGTTGTCACTTCGGTGGCCGTTTACGGTTGTCCCGACTTGCAACTTAGTTCCTTTCTGCGTTGGAGGAAATTCTCCGAGGGGGTTCTATACGGACGCCGTCAACGAATAGCTTAACGGGAAACTCAAACATCCTTCGAAGCATTCCCTCTTAGCTAAGTCTACATTTGAGTTAAAGAGTTGCAGAGCGCACGAAAGTCGCAATGTAAACAAGCCTTCGCGTTCTTTAGAAGCACTGTAGCAGGCGTCGCTGTAAAGCGAAGGTCTTTTGTCATGAACTCCACCAACATGACTCGGGGTACCCTGTGCGTCGTTCACACAAGAGACGGATCTTAACTGAAAGACCACAAGATATTCCTGATATCTTTGAAAGTCCGAAGTTCTTACAATTCCGCAAAGGTTTCTTCGACTCAAGTTCAGTACATGGAAAAAAATCAACAAACTTTACCACTTTAATGGCCTTTCCTGTGATATGTAATGTACTCTCATAGCTGTCATCCAAAAATACCAGACACTAATGTTCAACTAAAGTAAGAACAAGACTACACTTTATCACTTATGATTCTTTAATGTTGGAAACCTGCCCCGGGATTCACTTATTCATATCATTCATAATCCTCCTCAGTTAAACCTAGAATGTACTTATATTTTCTATCTCTCATGGAGTGATTAAAATGCGGCCTTTTGCAAAACCAAATAGAGGAAAGTGGGCAGCACGGCATTTGCAGACAGCTTATATTTCCTTGCTGCTGCTGAAGAAATAGCAGTAATACCTTCACAATACTGTGAGCTTTGATTGCCTTACTACACTAAGCTCTATGAAGTGTCTCTCCTTTCTTTTATCTTGATGCTTTGTGCATTGTCTTCGATCCTGTCTGGGTCTCTAAAACTCCCTCCGAGGGCAAGCAACGCGCTACTTTTGAAGGCGCTCATTATTCGCAGTTTGTCGAGCGTGAAGAACAGCGCCCTGCCTCAGTGATTTCTTGAAAACCATAACAGTGCACACTTGTGACGCTGACGGCAGTCTCTGTTTCTGATGGATGATGGGGCGCTTCGTAGCCTCTTCTTTACACTCCTTGCTTGCACTCTTCACAGAGTGTCCTTCTTGCATGACTAGTTTTGCTCGTTGATGAATATTTTTTTTAATATTTCACAGCGTGCACCGAAAAACAACAGGAACTTCAGAAATGTTCAAACATTTCAAGTGGCTGCAAGCAAGCGTAAACAACTTCCATCGGGGTGCAGGTTCCAACATAGTTTTATTGAACAAAATGTTGTAAAGACAAGCTTATTGGCCACGACTTTCAGGGGTGGCAAGGCTGTTGACGACCCACGTCATCGAGGAGCAAAAACTTTGTAAATAGGAATTGGTTAGCCTTCGACACAACTACCACTCTCTAGAAAATGTGCCTCATGAACCGCCGTATTTACGTGTATTCTGTAGTGATACTGTAAAAGTACATACAAAGTTTTGTGGTCTCTTATCATGCACCAGTGATCTTAGGAAGCCGGGACACTCTAATGTAGAGGAAGCCAGTTTACAGTAGCAAACGGGAGCTTTCCACTTGCTGCTTTTTTTTTCACTTTGCTCCCGGCTGAGCCCTTACAACACACATTTGTAACACGGCGTAGAGGTTTTCGTAGTCTGAATGAAAAGTGAGTGAAATGAAAAAAGATGTTTCGTAACATTCACGAGCACCACTGAATTTACCTTAACATATTGCACCATGGCAAGAAGGGAAGCACAGGTTAAGTTGGCGGCCTTCATAACGGCAATGTTCCTGGCCCTTAAGTATTAGCAACACATTCTTTGGTATAAGCGGCCCCCTCGATAAAACTGTGCAGGTTCTTTAGTTGCGCTAAAGCTAAGCTCAGCATAGATAGGGGGTGCTTCTCGCATCCTACATGCTTCGTCGCAAATAGCCTCGGGGAAAGTGTGTGCGGAAACGTGCTTGGCCAAGCTTGGCCTGCTGGAAGGTTGTTTACTGTGTACGCTGCAGGATCGCCGGCGTCGTAATGGCACCAGGCCACCTCGCGCACGTGCTATGGTGTGCGGGGCATCCATTAAATGGAATGGAGGTAAGGCAAAGGTAGGCAATCCTGGTTTTATGGGCACCCACGGCCACGAGTTACAGGCGCCTCGTTTAGCGTAGGAGCGCTAAACGCTCGTCAGCGCAGTTTTTTCGCACTAGACATAGTTAAACGCAGTCCCAGCGCAAGCGATGCGAACGGGGACCGTTAAGAGAGCGTTTGATTTATGTGAGCTGAGCATGAGAAGCGGCTGACGTCCTCAATATAAACTAACTTTCTAACTGCGGGAGATGCTTGTCTGGATAGATATGACATAAGAGGAGTCATACTCGTATGATTGTATTATAGTCAATGGCTACACAAGGCATCAGAAAGACCTTTGGGGATATTATTTGTGCGGAGATAAGAAATCAAATACTAAGCTACAAAAGTAGCGCAATGTGTCGTTTCTTAACATTTAGCCATCACTAAAGAGCTGTGGGGGAGTTTATGCACAACAATAATGCACCTCTTTGTCTAGAAGGTTCGATACGACTCCTGAAGAAAGGTGTCATTGCCGGTAGAAAGGAGCAAAACAAAAGTCCTAATGACTGAAAGAGATAACAACACTTTTGTGCTAGGCTAACGTTCTTCTCGGCACCCGCGTGCTGCTCTCCTCACGTGCCCATACATCCTTGTCTTCTTCCTTCGCACACACATTCAACAATATTCAACAGCGACATTCGCTCTCTTTAGTACTACAGTATCCAGCACAAGCTTCACTTACAGTCAAGCTAGTGAAGGGTTTAGTCAAGGGCATTTCCGTACCACTAAGGCAGTATTTTCGATGCAGTACCACGTCTTCCTGAGCCCACATAACATTTCACATGAAATCAACGCTTTTGGAAGATTGCACATGTGTAGCAATAAAAGGAAATTGGACCAGAAAAAAACATGAAAAGCAATTATAGTTATTATGCTGCTACCTTAGCATAGTTTAAATTTATTAATGCGGTCTTCACGTGAAAAAAAGCGAAAGTGTTGAAAGATAATATGCTTGCTTGAGTCTCAACTGTATATTGCTTAAAATATTTCAGTAAACCAAAAACGGGGCAGTTTCAGGCAAAAGATATTACGAGAATCATTCACTCATTCATTCAATCAGAATTTTCAGTAAAAATAAACAAATAACTGAGAGTCATTACGGTTTTTTGAATCCTGCGATGTAAGCTTCACGCGGCCTGAAATTGCCTTTAAGGCAACACTGGTTTACGCCATGTCTTAGCAAAATAGCTGTTCGCAAAGCACGTTGAAAACAAAATACAGTTTTGTCATAATCAAACAAAGATTGAATTTTAACGTTGTGTATCATAATAACAGCTATGCGTAGCAGAATTGAGTGAACACTTCTGCGTGTTTGTTAATAAACCAGTGGCAAAATTTGAATACTTTCCCTTTCAACGAAGTGGGAAAGGGAGGAACATTAGTTACCAGAAAGCTAAATGTGAAACCTGCTTTTTCTAAGCACTCATCAAAGTTTTTTGTGTATATCATACATTTCAGTGAGCAAGCATGGCACGAACAAGAACAGATTGTGTAATAATACAAGGAACAATATTTTTGCTCTCTAGTAGCAGCAGCCGTTGTGAAAATGACGGACTATTGACAATGAAAAAAAAAAGGCGTGTCTGGTTCCGGTTCTGATTTTTCTCTGAATGTGTAGTTACTGCAATAAGGAAACGGAGGTGGTTTGAACGCTTGCTCAGTTACCATTTTTATTTATTTTCTGTTTTACTTCTAAACTAATTTTTAACATCCTGCCACCCGGTGCTTGGCCCATACCCCTTTGTGGGTGAGTGACAATTATATGAGGTTATCGTTATCATTAATACCATCCCTGAATCTCTAAGAACGTTTGTCGTATTGCATCGAGATCAGTAAAGTCAAGGAAGACTGTGTTCTTACAAGCACACGGAAAGCAAGGAGGGGTATTCGTACCGCTGACGTAGGCTGAAATAATTGATGCGTCGGCGTAGAAACAGCAGCACCAAAATTCTCACATAGTGTATAGCAGAGTCCGCGCCTGACGATCAGAGATCACGAATTCATGTTTCTTTGCTTGCTGCGTTCTTCTTCCGTTACATGCTTGAACATATACGATGGCTGAATCGACGTCGTCCTGTCTTGTCTATGCCTCACTCATCAACAATTCATTCCGATTGTTCACTTTATCTCGAGGTCCTCCATATTGCGATATGGTTACTAGGACTCAGTTGAACCAAATACTTTAGCCTTTCTTCTGAGTATTTCATGCATGAATCGAACATGAAAGCAATGACGTCCTAGCAAACAAAATATACACATACCGCAACTCACATGAATGAGTGCCAGTAACTGCAAGTGTTGCTTCCACCGAATGAAGTCTACAAGACATTTTTTTTTTTATTCGCGCGGTCATAACACCTTTTGCCAGTGTTCACACAAAGCTATCAACCTAAGTAAGCTGCTAGACAAACTATCTAACGTACTGGAGAGCCAAATGTTTCGCTTTCATGGGTAAAGTCAGATCTTGAATTGCTATAGCTTTCCGGCGGCACCAGTGCCCATTCATAGATTTATGAACGTAGGACAGGCAAATATGGTCCACCGCCGTGTTACATCGCTTACGGCGCTCGGCTGCTCACTTGAAGGTCGCGGATACGATCCCTGTCACGGCGGTCGTATTTCAATGGAGGCGAAAAGCTATGGGGCTCCATGTGTTCTGCAATGTTACGGCCGGTGGTCGGTATTTCTGGAGCCTACCACTTGCGTGGTGGCTTAAGCCCGGAAAACCATACAGAATATCACTACTACCAGGTCAACCTTTGATACTATGGTTGCCAATCCAACTGATTCGCTCAATTTCTTTGAATGAGACCTCTCGCACAATCACTTGTATGTGTTTGTCATCGATGCCGTTCTGCAATAAGAACGATCAGCTATATTCGGTTCATTACGTATACATAAGAAAACTAGCAAACACTGACGCTATAAACGGTTATGACTTCGTGTGTTGATTTAAATTACTTTTAACGTAGAGTTTTCAAAAAAGGACAAAAGAAATGAATATTACAGGGCGTTTCCACGCATCTTTCGCACAAAATGTGAAGGTACAATGCACCGCATCAAGCATAATGGACGATGAGTTGACTCAGTTGAAATATAAAACATAATTTCGCCAGTATACCATCACGCACACCGCTATACACTATACATAAAATGAAGAATATTTAACGAAACACAATGCAAGGCAGCAAAGCGCTACTACCATTTTTCCTACGTCGCAATGAAACACCTATTGAACAAATATACATTGACACTTCCTGTATACGATGATGCCAAATTGTCCTAGCGCTGCAGACTGCAATATGGTACCCCGCAAGATTCTCCCGCAAAAAATCTTTTTTTTGTTTAGTTTTACTCTTTCTAAGCCGCAGAAAAAACCGCTGCCGCCTTGTAATCTAAAGATTTGTGTGGTGCTTTAGCATTTTGTTATAGCGCAATCGCAATTTCCTTCTGAGAGATAATTGAGATACGGAAGTGACTCAACATTGTAGTTGAAATTTCGGCGCATCTACTTTTCTCTTCATTTTCCTTGTCGTCTTTCTTGACCCTCGCCTTCGTGCAGGGTAGCAAACCAAATGCTATATATCTGGTTCACCTCTCTACCTTACTCACAATTTATTCTCTCTCTCCCGAGTATGCGTCGAGCAATGCTGCTATGCGTGCAAGCGTATAACCTGTCCTCACTTTCCTTTTTTCCTTCTCTATTCTTCCCTTCTCTCTTTCCACACGCAGGGTATCCAATGAGTTGCAAGCTAGTTAACTTCTCTGCTTTTCTTTTGCTTTCGCTCTCTCAACACTGGCGTTTTCCTATATCATAACGAAAGTTATGACATAGGAAACAGCTACTAATACACCATGACGTCCAACTCATACTGACTAAAAGTTTCGTCAACCTGACTCACTAGGCTGCAGTGGATGCATATTCAATGGAGGCGAAAATGTTGCAGGCCCGTGTGCTCAGACTTGGGTGCACGTTAAAGAACCCCAGGTGGTCGAAAATTCTGGAGCCCTCTACTGCGGCGTCTCTCATAATGATATGGTAGTTTTGGGACGTAAAATCCAACTTATCAATCAATCGTTAACCTGACTCACTCACCAATATATTACTCACCCAGACTCAGTCAGACTCAAACTCACAGCTCGATCTGAGTCTCAGTGAGTCCGAGTGAGTCGACTTATAAATGAATTCGCCTACCTATTTTTACGGCAACTCAATACTTCAAGATGTCCCTGAAATGACTACCCCACTCCTTGAACTATATTGAAAACGCTAAGAAATGTGAGCATGATGTTTTCTGCTCATCCTTTTACCAGCCTTTTAATTCAATTGACCAAGAAATATTATGCGTTGCTTAGCCCATGCAATGCCTTGAACTAGCTGCAGAAGGGCCTCAAGACTGCATTGGCGTCTCGGGCGATTAATTGCACGGGCGCCACATGGACAGCGTATCCGTCTCAAGTTCACTGAGCTTCCACCAGTAAACAGCCTAGCCTTTGGAGCAATTGCCTCTCATACGTTCTCCACAAGGACGATATATTTCAACGCAACCCACGCGAATGATTCCTGAGTAACTTGAACGTGGCAAAACAATGGTAAGATTGCAAGTTGCACCGTAATGGGACACACTGAATCATTAACATCACTGGAGTTTTTTTATGTGTCTAAACAAAACTACACGGGTGGTCTTGCATGTATTCCTGTCTAGTAGCCGTTTCTTTAGCTTGAGCCCACTTACTTCAGTTAGCAGCGAAACACCTTGAATATTAAGTTATCAAGGCGTTATAGTCATGCGAATCACGTAAGCATGAAATATGCAAGAAAGGCGGTTTTGAGCTAAATTGCAGTTCTGCACACTAAAAGTAACAAAAAATAGCACATGTTTTTTTTTCTTTCTACTCGTCCTGATTTGCTGCGCATAAGACTGTCCTTGAAGAGCACCTTAACTTTTTTATTCTGACAGCAATATTATACACACTCTTGGCAAATTTTCGCCACCTGCGTTGGGATCGCCGTTCGTCGACGCTGTCATGTTTTGTCTCTCTCTCTCTCTCTCTCTCTCTCTATATATATATATATATATATATATATATATATATATATATATATATATATATATATATATGTGTGTGTGTGTGTGTGTGTGTGTGTGTGTGTGTGTGTGTGTGTGTGTGTGTGTAGCCTATATAAATGAAAAGCAACAAAAAAATGAGACGCTTCGCTGCGCACGGCGTTAGCTATCGAGTTGTAACAGTGAGTTCTGTATATACACCCTTTAGAACTGGCGGAAAGCCAATCTCGTGGGGCGGGGGGGGGGAGGGAGGATATCGGCGTGTTCTCAACTTTTGCAGCGAAATGGCGCGAATGGCGCTCTCGGTGGCCCGCTCGTGTACTTTTCCTTCCGGTGCACTGATCGCCAGCGTGTTTGCGCACGCTCATCTCGAGGTGGAGCGAAATCGTACTTCTTGGGCTTTCACCGGAATGGCTTCATTGTAATTACTTCGCTCTTTGTGTTATTTCCATTCGCGAAAAGGGCTTGCGTTCGAAACACAGAGAAGTAACAACTTTGACACTAGTTGCGTCGAGCTCACCCTGCCTTACACCTGTGTGTATAAGTTTCGTGCGTCCTTTATGCTCCTTTATGCTAGAGCAGCACGTTGAGTACAGAGCTTTGAACGTTGTTAGCCGTGCTCGTTCTGGGTGTGTTCTTTTGGTGCGTTATTTCTTCTCAAGCCAAGTGATGCACGTTTCAATCTCGCTGCCATTTTAGGGGCGAAGCCCCTTATGGCGTGGCTTGGGCGTCCCTCGTATGTAACCACCATTGGCACATACCCGAAATAGGTATAACACTTGACCTCCAAGGTGGTGCCAGTGAGAGATTTCTTCTGTGCGTTGTTTAACAATAAAAATAGTGCTCAATGTACATGCCAATGACTGCTAATGGGGAATGAGAGACATGAGCATTCGGCTTTTAGTCAACGCGCACGCTGCGATCCCCATTAGCAGCCATTGACATGTACATTGAGCACTATCGGACAAGAAAGGGATGCTACATTATACTCGCTAGGTGTAACCTCCTTAGCTTTAGAAAGGTTTAGCGAGCGTTGAGCCGCAGTGCCATGAATACAATGAACTTGTATATACCATGAATGAACTCAAGGTGGTTAAAAATGAGAAGTAGATACGAAGCGCAAGCCGTAAGAAAGTAAAAGCCGAATTCTCCTGTCTCTCATTTCTCATTAGCAGCCATTGGCATGTAAATTGAGCCCTATCTGACAGGGAAAGGTTGCTACGTTATACTCGCTGGGCGTAACCTCCTTGGTTTTTGAAAGGTTTAGCGAGCGTTTGCTCGCAGTGCCATGAATACAATGAACTAGAATATACCATGAACTCGGGGTGGTTAAAGGTGGGAAGTGGACCCAAAGCGCAGGCCGTAAGAAAGTGTGCGTGTGTCACCTCTCGTTTAGTCCTTGGAATGTACGCTGGATGGCGGTGCTTCTATATGGGAATACATGATAAAAAGATGCGAGATGGTGGGACTTGGAGTGTTGAATAGATAAACGAACGGACACACAAACAGATGCATGGATGGACGCATGAACGGACGCAGGGGCGGATGCATGAAAGAACGCAGGGACGGGCGCACAAACAGACGCATGGACGGTCACACAGACGGACGCATGGACGGACGAATGCTTCGCCCCACTCCCCATCATTCACTCCGTGGATATGCTGCCATTTTTTTTCGCATGACATTCAAATTTCTTGCTGTCGCATTTGTGGCTTTGCAGTTTCATCAAAACTATGAGGTTCTTGGATATCACTATCACATGACTCTCTAAACAGAGTATTGCTAGAGGATTATCTATCCAGACAGCACCCGCCGAGGTAATTCTGCACATGGCACAGAGGGTTGCAAACTGATAGAGACCCTCCAGATACATTCCTTTATTTATGACGTTGCCATCCTCGTAGATCAGGTGTCAGTTCAGTGGCCGTTTCGAAGTAATGTTATTTATGTGATATGTGCGATATGTGATATCTTGCTGTATGTTATTGTCGCGCGTGGAACGGCTGCTGCATAAACGGCTACAGTGACTATTTTTCCTCCTCCCTAACTTTCCTGCTCCCTACACCTTTCCCACTTCAGGATACCCTACTGGGTTCCACCTTGGTGAACCTCCCTGGCTTTTTCTATATTTACGCTCTCTCTCCCAACCTTCCCAAGACAGTATAATGAGCTTCAGAAAGTGTTGACGTGTCTCTTTCAAGAGCCGTATATGGGCTGGTCAAGAATCACAGACAAAAATCAACAGTCTCTTTTTGTCTTCCTGTCCATCTTTTAGCAACTCAGATTAGACACCCTAACGTACTCTTATGCATGTTCTAAGCGGTAATTACAATAGATGAGAGCTGCATACGAAAATAGGTCAACATGCCTTGCTGTTGTATAGTGCTAATCCAAAGATTAGATGCTTTCACATTTCAGGTCATGATAGGAAGACTTTGAGAGTGGAAGCATCAACAGGGCTATGCATTTATGTCACTGCCCATTTCACGTCAAGGGCATAGCCAGGTGGTGGCACACCGAACCAATGCCACCCCCTCCCCCCGTAACTTTTTTTTCACCATGGCGTAGAGAGCGATGAGTTACCATATCAAGGGGGTGCACTCCCTGAAATCAACGAGGAGCCCCCCCTCCCCCGAAAAAAAAACTCTTCCTACGCCTCAGCTTCAGGTTCAAGAAATCAGTAATAGTTCTCGTAGTCTCGTGACAACAAAGAAAGTTCAGGATCACTACAAACGAGCTAACGTTTCATCTATACTTCCTACTTCCTAAGCTGTGCCCTTCGCAAAGCTTAAACAATTTTGCTTTTTTTTTCTGCCTATTCAATACCGATGTGTTATCTGCTCCCTTAGTGTATATTATCCATCTTTCATTCACCACGGGCATTTCCCCAGACAAGCTGAAAATTGCTCGCGTATGTCCTATCTGTAAAAGCGGCAATTCGAAACACATGACCAACTATCGGCCCATATCAGTGCTACCTGTTTTATTGAAAGTTTACAAAAGTACATTGAACAAGCGGCTCCAGGATTTTTTTGATAAATACAGTGTTATAAATCATGCGCAATTTAGGTTCCACAAAAACAAGTCTGCAGAGCTTGCATTACTTCAAACAAAAGATCACATAATAGAGAATTTCGAGAAAAAAATATACACATTTGGGCTATTCATAGATCGGTGTAAAGTGTTTGATATCGTCTGTCATGACATCCTCTTGCATAAATTAAGCTCATGTGGTATACGAGCACACGGCCTATTGAAGAGCTATTTAGCAAATCGATACCAATTTGTGAGCATAAATAACGTGCAATCAGATTACGTCGTTGTAGAGAAAGAAGTGCCACAGGGATTCATTCTGGGTCACCTCCTATTTATAATTTATATCAATGATCTCTGCCACATTCCAGATTGCCCCAAACTAACAATGTACGCGGACGACACAAATATTTTTTTGAAGATTCTTCACTTGTCGACCTTGAAGAGAACGTGAATAATTTTTAGAATCAACTCTCGTCATGGTTAAAACCTAATAAGTTGTGCTTAAACGCAAATAAGACAAAGCACATGCTGTTTGCCCCCATGAATAAACCAAGAAATTTTATCATGACTATTACCTACCAGGGTCACATATTAAAAGAAGTTAACAGCCAGAAGTTCCTAGGTGTCTGGTTTCAAGAAGACCTATCTTAGAATGAGCATATAGCAAAGTTAAAGTCAGAACTAAGTAAAAGTATTGGCTGCTTTTACAGGTTAAATTCTTTTATACCACTTTGGCTAAAACACATCTATTATATACTCTCCTCTATTCACGACTTTCTTAGTGCGCGCTTGTGTGGGGGACTACAACACTAACGAACTATTCTAAATTGGTTATTCTACAAAAGAGGGTTCATAGAATCTTTGAATATTTTCATTACCCTATACGTGACTTGCGGACAGAACCGCTATTTCCGAAATATCTCACGCTCAAAGCAAGCCAGATTTACTATTTTAATTTATTTAAGTACATAAAACGCAATAGACCTTATCATTCGCTGGATTCTCGTAGTTCTCTGTACGATTTTCGTACTTACGCTAGAAGTACTCCAAAGACTCGAACGATCTATGGACGACCACACTCATCTTTTCAGATACCCACGTTTTTAAACAAATCGACTGCCTCCTAGATATAAAGTGTACAGTTTCTAAGCATACGATCAGGATGGTACTGATAGAAAACAACATTGAATTTTTTTGACTATGGTTCTATGTTTCCTTTTTGCCTAAGTAGTATCTTTGGTTTTTATGTGTGTGTTCTTTTTCCTATGCTTCCCTGTGTATGTTGTTATTTTTGTATATCTTTTGCAATAGCGATGAGATATAGCAACTAATGTCTAATTGGTATGTAAAACATTACAATTGTTTTGTATATATATTTTTTACTAGAAATAAAACTTTAGTACTGTTGTATGTGTTACAGTATTTGCGCATGTACCTTTTGTAATTTTGTATATATTTGTATTTTTTGTATCCTGCAAAATTCTTATAACAGCCTGTCTGCCTCACTGCATTTGGAGTGAAGACCCTTAGTCAGGCTTTTAGCCTTTTGCCTTCGCTCCATTTTCTGTGCTGGTACAGAAAGAAACAAATAAAATGAAAGAAAGAACAACAATATGTTCAAATTAAATAAGTATTACGCTAGATTACTGCAACTACTGGTCTACAACTTCATCTTATTACCTAAAGAAATTGCGGACCAGCACGCCGTCTGGTTTGTATAAGATATTTCTTTAGCAGCAACAGTCTTATTTAAAAAATCTCAAATAAACGCTTACAGTCAGTAAACTTTCTTTACTTCAATTTCTTGATCATCAGTTGTTTGTAATTGTATTTCCTCTCGCTCCCAAGTCTCTACTATTAGAGAGAAAGTTATCGCATTACCAGTGCATATTTCTCATGCCTAGCAAACAAGATTTGCATCTTGATTTGATTTTCTCAGTAAAGAAACAGAAAATATATATATGCATAGAGTTTACACAGGCGTCGGTCCTGTTCTTCATTCAATATTAGTTCACTATATGTATTTATCAACAGCTTGAAGAATACAGCTGAAATCAAGTTGCAGTGCAGCCAAAAAAAAGCGCTATCTTTCTTTCGTATTCCTTAGCTATCTGATTCTTCCCACTCGTAAATATTCTCAAAGCGAGATTCCTACAGTAAGCTATTATTACTCATACCATTACAATTCCTGATTTTTTTACTTCCCGTAAGTCTGCACACCCACGCATCCATATATATATATATATCCCTATAGGGAAGAAGACGCACCTACGAAGTAGTTTCAATGACGTTTCGGCCACGGATCCGGCCTTCATCAGATTCTGATGAAGGCCGGACCCGCGGCCGAAACGTCAATGAAACTACTTCGTACGTGCGTCTTCTTTCCTATACGGATAATCCTACCCGGACCCAGCATCACTTTTGTTTTTGGTATATATATATATATATATATATATATATATATATATATATATATATATATATATATATATATATATATATATATATATATATGTTTGCCTGTCTGTCTGTTTGTCTGTCTATGTGCATGCGTACGTGTGCGCGCTCTAGCGTGTGTGTCTGTACGTGTGCGTGTGCGGGGGGGGGGGGGAGGGGCATTCAAATACTACAATAACGACTCTAAATGATTTATAATAGACCATCAGTCCATACATTGTCGAGTTAGGGTCAGCCAACAGAATTTCTTTTTTCAGGAAATATTTTAATGTCCTCCTCTTGTGATTGCTCCTGTTCTATTCTCAACGTGTCCTTAAAAGTCACTTCAGGAAATGCCATTGCAACAAGCATCAAACTCTATTCTTGTACAATAGTGTTATATGACTGTCATTCCTGCCCGTACAGCCATGAAGGAATCAGTTGGGTCTCCAGGGAAACAAATTCCTCCCTACTCGATGGGAGCCCGCCCTCTTCAAAAAAAACCAATCTGCCTCTGTCTCCTTCGTGACGCCCCTGAAAAACGTTATTGCGGCATTGAGAGGCAGGCATGACAGGCGTCGGTGGGGCCAGCTATTCAAGAATTTCCCTGGACAGTGTCCATTCAGATTGCTTTGCAATGGCGCCACATTGAATTCTATCTCAGCAGTTTGCTTTTGGTTCTCTTTTTTTAAAGCAACAACAGAAAAGAAATATTACCAATACTGTTGAAACTTTCTGCTCAAGACGATAGTTATAGCGCGAGAACAAAACGACGACACAGAGACAAGAAGGACACGAAAGACAATGAGCATCTTGCTCTCCGCGTGACAGTCTAAACATGCTGTGCGTACAATTTGTATGAGCACCGATTTTGATTAAGGCATCGCACAATTCTAGACTCATATAATGCATAGAATATATTGCTTGCTTTGTCTTCTCTGACATGACACTAGCAGCAAAAGAAGACATTGCATTTAAAATGCTCTTTGGCCAGATATATCTTCGGTATGCCACTTTTTTGGAAAACAGCACATGTACTGGTGAGAAAGGTTGGATGTTTTGATGCTTATGAGTAGTTGTAATTATAATAGCAGGAACATGAAATATTAAGAAAATGGAAAACTTTAGTTGGTTGCTTGTGAAGGTTTATTGTTGGAAAACTTTAGTTCATGTATATTATTATTCTGCATGCATGCGCGAAATTTCCACAACGAGAAAGGAGAGGTTATGAAGGTTTCGTTACTTTTTCACTTCATACATTTAATTCATGCAGTTATTGTATTCATGCACTTATTGTGTAAAAATTATTTATTTTCTTATAAATCAGAAATCAATATTTTCGAGGAAGAAGTGTGAACTCCTGAATGTCTTGCTTCTTCAATTCGACAAAAACCGCTGAAGGAGAATTCAAGAACGTTAAATGGTAGTATGTGCAGAAGTAATTCAATATTTTGCAACTTAGTCAATAGTATACTTAATATCAATGCACTTGTCTAAAAAAAAGACAAAGCTCACAAAATGGTAAGCACACTGTGCCCTCTCCATACATTGCTTTCAAAACAAAAACATCCTTCTGGCACAACTCTTTTTTTTTCAAAAACAGCGTAAAAAAATGAAAGCCTTGGTAAACCAAAACCACGGTAAGTTTCTCTACAGCATCGCAAGCAACGGACAACAAATTTCGATGTTGTGTATGATGATCAATTTTCTAAGTCTTACAGCTGATTGAAAAGACGCCTGCCATTGTTTTGATTCTGCACTTGCGAAATACTGCGCTGAAGTTGGGTTTAGGATATACAGCCTGCTTACAGCAGCTCTATCATAAGAAATAGTCCCCATTTCACAGCCAACATGCTCCCGACCCAACTACATCTTTTCTTTGCCACGACTTCACGCCGTGGTTGCTCAATCGGCCGGCAGACGATGGAACTGCTTCCTTGTCGCAGTGGACAAAAAAAAGAAGACTTCAAAATAAACGTGGCTTCTTTCACGAACTCCTAATTCTCTGGGATTCGAGAGTGTCCAATGAAAGCTTGCTGCAATCATTTTTCGAGCGTGCTTCGGCGAGTATCCCAGGATGCTATATTCGGAAGACTGGCTCATGGATGTTTTCTGTGGCTCCACTATCTTCCCTTGGCTCTAGCTTTTTGTATTTTTCATGTTTTGTGTTCAGATTCAAGCAAAAAAGAGGTGTGACTTCCTTGTTTATCTCAATCAGTTCAGTGGAAGCGCATGATGTGCTTTAGTTGACAAATTGTTTGTCTCAGGACGAACACCAGTAACAAATGTGCTACTCCTTAATATGAAATTACCCTCTGACAAACATTTTGCCCCACTTTGTGACAATATTTTCATTATAGTAACAAGAAGCCGTAACTTTATTTGTTTACAATGAAAATATATAAATAGGATATTTTTAAGAACTTAATTATAAGTGAACGAAGTTTACAGGCAGGATACGGCCGTACGTTAAATTTATTGCATCTATTTTCTCTTTCCTGAATTTTTCTCTAAAGCTGTTCCAGCTGTATTGTTCTTGGACTTGGCTGAAGCGTTTCGCTCATTGCAATGAACAGCTTTTTGTTTTTACGAGAAGCCACTGCGCAATATATTAGAACAGCAACATGGGCCTAAACATATTTCTGGACGACCCAATGAAATTAGCCAGAGTTGTTCTCATAATCTAAGAATGAAATAACAACATATTCACAAAGTGAATGATGATAAGTGAGGCGAAGCATCCGTCCATCCGTGCATCCGTCCATACGTCCTCCCGCCAGTCCGTCCGTGCGCGCCTGCCTGCCTGCCTGCCTGCCTACCTGCCTGCCTGCTTGCCTGCCTGCCCGCCCGCCCGCCTGCCTGCCCGCCTGCCTGCCTGCCTGCCTGCCTGCCTGCCTGCCTGCCTGCCTGCCTGCCTGCCTGTCTGTCTGTCTGTCTGTCTGTCTGTCTGTCTGTCTGTCTGTCTGTCTGTCTGTCTGTCTGTCTGTCTGTCCATCCGCCCATCTACTGACCATACCGCCGTATCGCATCTTTTGATCATATATTCATCATATACAAGTACCGCCATACAGCGGATATTCTAAGAACTAAGCGAGAGGTGGCTACTACTACGACGACACGGGACATCCGACCCTCGGAGTATGGAGCTTTGCCCCTAAAAAGCCCCTTGCCCTCTTTTTTATAAGCAATCGGTTGTGACATATATACCTCTCTGTACAGATGCATCTCAACTCTCTTTCGGGGAGGTGCTCCTCCCGCGACTTTCTTAATATGATAATAATAATCTTTATAATAGAGAGAAAGAGAGAGAGATAAAGATGCAAGAAAAGGCATGGAGGTTAGCCAGACGCACATCCGGTCTGCTACCCTGCACTGGGGAAAGAATGAAGAGGAGAAAAGAAGTTGCAGAGAGATATGAAGGTACACACAATCACGAGCACCCTCGGGGAGCACACACAGTCTACAGGCTGGTCGCTCAGGTTTGTTGTCTTTAAGTAAAGTGGGAGTGCTTTAGTCGCTTTCTGCGCAATTGAGGCAGATTCCCAAGGTCCCAGAATCTCAGGCACCCAGAATGGTCTAGAGTCAAGCTGATTCAAAACCATCCAGAAGTGGCATCGCTGCGTGTCGTAGCAAGCGCAGCTGCACAGGACGTGTTCAATGGTCTCTTCAGCTCCGCAGGAGTCCCATGTAGAGGTGGCGATACCAATGCGAAAGGAGTACACCTTTGTGAATGCAACACCCAACCAAAGGCGGCATAACAGTGTCGCATCGGCGCGGGAAAGTTGTGATGGTAGCTGTATCTTGAGCGAAGGATCCAGTTCATATAATTGATACCTTTGGAAGCTGGTAGACGACCAGAACGCGCGTGTAAGATCTCGAGCCAGCAAGTAAAGTTGTCTTGCTGCATCAGTCCTTGATAGAGGAATCGGGACCACACAGGATTTCTTCATGGGCTGAACGGGCTGCATAATTGGCTAATTGATTTCCCGTATACCGATATGTCCAGGCAGCCATTAGTATATTATATCATGCCCTCGTGCTAGAGCTCAATGATGGCAATGTCTTATTTCTTGTACCAGTTGGTCATGACTCCTCCTACGCATGGCAGACTGCAAACTCTGAAGCGCTGCCTTCGAATCACAGAATATGACCCATTTTCCTGGACGTTCTTGAACGAGATATTGTAAAGCAGCCCTTATAGCAGCAAGCTCTGATGCCGTAGATGTAGTCATATGCGACAACTTAAGTTTGATTGTCATTGCTGCAGCCGGAATTACAGCGGCACCTGATAAGCTGCTGGACCAGACGGACCCATCAGTGTATATCTGCGTTCGGTCCAAGTACAACTCATATAAGTATTAGCAGTGTTGCTTACTTCAATGCTACTCTTGATTGATTCATTTTCTTTTTGATACCCGGAATTTCTAGACGTACTTGCGGCTGGTCGAGGCACCACAAAAGACATGCGATTCTCGTAGCGGGCGTATATCCTGATGTAATGCTGTTTAGGTGCTTGGCTATGATGTCTGAAAACGTAGCACGTGGTCTTTCGGAGGGTAGAAGGGCAGAGTGGTGGTCGGGGACACGACTAGCATGTCAAATGTGTGCTCTGAGGCAATCTACAACTATATATGTCCTGACTGGATGGTCTTTGGCAAGCACGATTGTGGCATAAGTAGAAGCGCATCGGGGCAGTCCTAGGCAGATACGCAGCGCCTGACCCTGCAAACTCTCCAATGAATGAGTATTGGATTTGCAAGTGTTAGTCAGTACCGGCAACCTGTAGCGCAATAGAATCCAGAAATAGGACCCTGTACAATTGTAGTATGGAGGTCACAGAAGTTCCCCATGCTTTTCCCGCACATGAATTTCATTATATGCACAATAGATAGCAGTATGTTCTTCAAGTAAGCACAATGCGGGCTCCACGAAAGACTTCTGTCGATTATTATGCCCAGGAAACGATGCGTCCGTGCATACTTGACACTCTGCCTATTGATGTAAACAGGGTAGGGCGTCATTGGATTGCGTGTAAACGCAATGAACGCGCACTTCACAGTTCATATAATCAGGCCTTGTTACTGAAGGTAGGTTGTTGTGAGGGTTGCTGCCCGCTGTATTCGTGCACACACCTGAGGGCGAGTAACTGCAGCACTCCAGAGGCAAATATGGGCGTATATAGATAGGCACGCCTACTTTGGAAGAACCTCCGTCAGACCAATGAGGGCAACATTGAACAAGGTGGGGCTTAAAACATTTCCCTGAGGTACTCCGCAGTAGGTGTGATGTTCAGTAGTTTTACCCTCATCTGTTTGCACAAGAAAACTCCTGCCAGTTATAGTAATCTTTTATCCATTGAAACATTCAGTCCACCAATGCACATTGCTGCGAGAGAAGTGAGGATAGCATCGTGAGCTACATTATCATATGCACCCTTCACGTCAAGAAATAGTGCCACTGATGTACGCTTCGCGACTTTTTCTTGCTGAACAAATGTCAATAAGTCAAGGACACAGTCGATAGAGGAGCGGCTCCGACGGAAGCCTACCATACAAGGAAGGGTAGTTGGTGCATCGTTTCAAGTACTACTCGAGACCAAATAGAACCATTCTTTCCTTCACTTTTCCGAGGCAGCTTGCGAGGGCAACAGCGCTATACGCTGTCAAGTCCAATGGTAATTTTCCCGATTTCAGAAGTGGTATTAATCAACTTATTTTCTATTCTCGGGGAACACTGCCGCTGAGCCAGGAGTTGTTGAAGCATGTTAAAAGTTCTCTTCTAGCTTTTTGTCCAAGATGTCCCAAGGCACTATAAGTAATACCATCAGCACCTGGCGATGTCGTGCGCTTAGAAGCGACTAACGCACCTTCCAGTTCTTCTATGGTGAATGGAATGTCCATTTCTGGTAATCGCGTCTCAGGAACGATCACGGCGTCGATGCTCTCGTTCATAATATTCCCGGTAACTCTCGCGCAAAATTCTCCAGCCACCTCAAGTTCTGTTTTTTCATGAAAAGTGCCAAAGCTTTACAAGGGTGCCGTTGTTGCGGAGAGGAGAGAAGACCACGAACTGTTCTCCAGATATATGACAGCGGTTTATGAGGGTCTAGAGATTCGCAGAATGCTTTCCAGCATTCGCTCTCCAGCTTGTCAATGCGTCGTTGAATCTTTTTGTAGTGCCATTTTGCGTCCTCTTAGATCGTAAATTGATTTCGTGCGTCTGTATCGTCGTTCAGCACGCCTTCGTATAGCTCGTAATCTTTCCAGTTCGATGTCGAACTGTGTTGTTTTAGACGAGAATGATAATTTACATTTGGACGCTTGGATAGCTTCCACGATGGTATTTTCCCGGCTGCAGACAAGGCCTTCTTGGCAAGCGTCTTTAACTCGCGATGTAAACATCGACCAGTCAGGTACCAATTACAACACCCGAAGAGAACATTTTTCAGATTCCATTGGTCTTCACGTAGGTGGTTATGCGATCACTCCCATGAGTCTCAATATCACAAAACCATTTAACTTTGTGAGAGAAGCACCGTGACACCAATGTCAGGTCAAGGCAACTGCCACACGTGAGACCCCGCAAATATGTTGGGGTACCTTCGTTCATGATGGAAAAGTCGTATATAGTCGGAAGCGAATGTGACAATATTCCTGCCCCTGGCATTCATCCTAGTGCTCCCCCAAAGCATGTGATGGGCGTTGAAGCCACCGGTGATGATTCAAGTCCCATCGGTCCTCATTAGATTATCTTTTAATCCATCGCAGTCAAATCGCACTGACGGGTATATATATATCCACCAATAAGTGTGAACGAAACAGCATACTTCTTTACACGAAGACACACGTACTGATTTTCGTCATTTCAACTTATTGGGTTTGAAACATAAGTCAAGTCCGTGTGGATGTAAACAATTACTTTGCTTCGTTCTTCGCAAGTGGCTGAACAAAAAGCTTCATAACCGGACAATCTATAGGGCGTTGATACGTTTGGTTCACATATGACAAGTATAGAGAATTGATAGGCCCGAACGAATTGACGAAAGTCCGAGATACGTGACTTCACGCCTCAGGCATTCCACTGAAAAATCGACGCACTTTTAACTTCAGTGCGGAAGATGAGATTTTGTTGAGCCATTGTGCTTATACGACGTTAACGAGAACTGGATTCAGTGCATACAGTATTTGCCGTGCACTCTTAGCGGACGGAGATTGTATGCTGCTCAGTAGCGTGCGAATCGTGGCAATTAATGAATGCACGATTGCAGTCACTTGCCTGTCTTGGTTGGAAAGATCTCGAACTTGGATCCCGGGCTGGCCGTCATGAAACTCCTTCGTTCCACTTGATGCTGCTTCCCTTTGAAGTGCAGGCCACTCTGTCGCAGTTAGGGTATGCTCACTGACCTTGTCCTTTACAGTCTTTCCCACAGCATGTGGTCTGGGAGGTAAAAGGAGATGGTAATGATGAGGGAGCTGGGCAAACGCATCGAGGAGGTAGCGGGCGTCCTTGAAGACCGAGGTCCACGTGAAAATAGAGTTAATAGATATCTTTCAAGGCAGCTGCATACGTATCAAAGGAGGAAAAAAAGTAAGAGGCAAACAGGCAAAAAAGTAAGATATACTTTTTTGTTGCTTAGAATAGAACATGCTGCTAAAGTCTAAAACTTCCGGCACAAAATTTCTGAGGTATGTACACCTGTCGAAATAGCGCTGTTATCTCTAGATTATTCTAACCGGATGGTCTCAAACAGTTATGGTTTACTCAGTCTGCTTTTCTTCTACACCGTCTGAGTCATTGCTTCCACAACGTCTATATTACCACGCTCTTAGCACCCTTCCTAATGCACTTCGGTAAGGGTCCGTGAACGCCACTTTCCTGTTGAATAAAGAAATGAAAAACCGTGCCTCGTTTTGATTCTTTTTTTTCATTCTCACACGAGTCAATGGCTCGTGAACTCTCGCCTTGGCCTCTGCAGCGTATTACGCAAGTAGAAAGGCTTCCGCGATTGAGCATGCACTGGCGCAATAGCGCGAAAGTGGATGCCGACTGAAGCCCAAAGCGCCCACGGGTTTCCGACGGTAAAAAGAAGGTGATTGAATTTGTGAGTACGAGTGCTCCTTCCAAAAGAGGGTCGCTGGTCGGCCCAGCTTAATGAAGCGGCGGTGCGTCGATGCATCCTGCCCACTCGCTCGAAAGCTGCCGCTCGCCCATAGCAGTAGCGCGCGTGCCATTCAACGCACCAAGCTGTGCCTGCGTCCTCGAGTATTGTTGGAAGCGAGTCTCACGATGCGGAGTGGTACCAGTTAAATTCGTTGCCCCGAAGCCTATTACTTAGAGAGGACTACCAACTCCCCACCAGCTGCTACTTCTGTTGCTCTGGTTGCGCTATAGACTATAGGCTACAACAAACGCGAAGCGACAGTCCTCTTTCCGTTAATCATCCTCGATAATGAAGTCAGCAGTGGGAGCCTCAGCCGATTTTTCGGTCTGTCGCTTCTGGACTGTGCAGTAACCACACCTTCAAGCATGAAGGGATTTTGACGAAATGAAGGAACAAGAGGCGACATCTCTAGGACACCGCACCATTAACGAGATCACGTTCTCGAGGTGTGTTCGGGCGTAATCTCTGGCCAATATTGTAGTCTCATGGTACGAATATTAGTGTGCATTTCCAATAATTAAAACTCACAACTAAGCAACCCTGAACATGCATATCTTAGCAGCAGATGAAACAGGGAATCACCAGGAAATGTTTTTTTTTTCTTTCTTTGAAGGAACAATAAAGAAGAACAAATACTCGGTTTATATTGACAAACTGCACTCTATAAACTACAATGCCATATGTTTCACTTGCATAAGTTCTTTATTGGCCGAAAAAATTAATTTTAAGTTTTATTTTTTTTTATTTTGTACCAAAATATTTCTACTTGACATCAAAAAAAGTTTCTTTAAATATGTTGTAGGCCCGTGTGCTCAGATTTGGGTGCACGTTAAAGAACCCCAGGTGGTCAAAATTTCCGGAGCCCTCCACTACGGCGTCTCTCATAATCATATGGTGGTTTTGGGACGTTAAACCCCTCAATATCTATCTAAAAATTTGTAAATGTATTTGTGATATTTTTTTAGGCATTGGCTTGATGAACGGATGGATGGATAAAAAACTTTTATTGGGGTCCTGAAGGATTCCACCGCCGTTTTATAGGGGTAGGATCGCTTGATGAAATTATCAGAAAATTCGTATGCTAAGTCTATGGCACCCATACATGGCAATGTACTAAATTTTTATCGATTTGAAGCTACGTAAGATTCAGTAGACACCTTTAAAATGTCTTGCGTCATGATATTTGGCGTTGGAATCTCGAGGTGGCATCGTGAGCTGACTTTTATTTTCGTCCGTTTTCTCGCTTATACGAAGCGCCATGTAGCAATAAGAGTGTTGTTTCCGGGTTTGTGAAAATACACTTTACTAAAATGTGGAAAAGGGTTTTGCTATTTAGTGTCTTTCTAAAGTCATTGAAACAATGAATGCACGTGAACTATATAATGAATAGGCAAACTTAGATCACATGCTCTGGCTGTTGTGTGGCAAACAGAGCAACATTTTACGCTGGTATGCACTTCGACGCTGCATCAAAGGGGCCAAGACGCAGATGAGGGTTTATTTATTTATTTTATTTATTTATTTATGTATTATGTATTTATTTATTATTATTTATTTAAAGCAGTTTATTCAGTTCTCGTTAGAGTCTAAAATTTGTCTTCTCTGTTTGCCTGCTCTTACATTAGCATACAGGCGAATACCCCTATTTAACATTCAAATCAATTCACTTATAAACAAAGTCTGTTTGTAACCTTCCTGAATAACAAAAAATTACATAAATTTAAGCCTACTAAGCAACTGCGCGGGATTTAGTGTAGACGTCCTGTAAAATAAATCCTAAACTGTATACGCACGCAGCACAGACTCCGTCTTTTCCTCTTATTCAAATGTTCACTGTGAATTCGCACCTGTATGCACAGGTCAATGTGCTTGGCGCGTTTCGTAATCGAATGAGACAGGTGTTTCTCAAACGTGGACAAAGAGCCCAAATGTTCGCGCAGGTTGGGGAACGTTAAGTGCGCACTTCCCGTCAAGGAACGCCAAATTACTCAGTCCTTTACCTTCGGCCCACTGTGCTAAGTAGGACTGAAGGGGCATACAATACGAAAATTCGACGAGAATGCGTTTGAGGATTTTTGAATTGCGCATCTTAGACGCGTCACTCACCGTCTTTTGCGCACAAAGGTGATCAGCATACGTAACAAAGGCAACCGTAAAACCACTTAAGGCGCGAACGAACGTTGTAACGTTTTTTGGGTTCTTCCCGTTCTTTGCGTGCGGCGACGCTGTTTGTGAGTTAAAAACCTTTCAATGGTTCTTTCAGTCCTGATGTGTATTTCGCAATGCAAATAAGATGGAATAGAAGCTGACGTAACATTTCGATACATGGATTTTGTTCTAAGCTGCTGTAAATTTTGTAGTGCTATTATAAGACTGGGGCAAAAAAGCTAGCTTTTCCTTCGTGGGTTCGTACTTTCTATCAATAACACACGTGTCCACTGAAAAGTTTTGTTTGAATGCTGTACTGTGTGAACTATAGTTGCGCTAGTGCACGGTAGGCTATGAACGATACGGACAGTGTTTTGCAGCATATAAGACCGTGTGACTGTCGTTAAAGTTAGAGAAAAGTTAGAGAATTCGGGATAAGTGAGCAAAATTACAAAAAATTACATTTAGTTTCGTTTGATTGTATATCCTCTGAATGATCAATAAAGCCATTATACGCATGAGTCATTGATCTAGATATGCCTAAGTTACACTTATTCAGCGCCATGTCAAACAAAATGGTAGGATGTAGCGCGTTTTGCGGAGCCCTCCACACAAGGACAAGCAATGATTATCATTTGAGTTAGCGCTGTGTGCAATTAATCGATTAAGTACTATGAATGATTAAACCGGCACTCAGAGGGAAATTTTGTGTGAACTTGTTGGTTGCTGAAATAGTGGTCCAGAAACGCCGCAGTGCTATATCTATGCCAAGCAAATGTTTATCTTAAGATAAGATCGTGTTTTAGTTTTCTAAATGGCGTTAGCGCACTTCACATTAGCCGCCTAAAAACGAGCATTCCGACATAGTCCTTACCCACCTCACCCGCCTTTACTCCTTGGCCGCCGACACTATAGTAGCAGCAGAGTGAAAGTAGCAGGATACACCGTCGCTACAACAGTCATTGAAGCTTGCCGCAATGTATGCCGTTGGTGAATCTGATAACGGGAGATGGCTCGCGACGCTGGCGCGGAGGCACAGTACTCCGCCACTTCGAGCTTTAGCGTTTGTTTTGCGGCACCCAGTAAAAGTTACGCAAGTTTCTCTGGTGCAGTTCAAGCAGCGCACACCATTCAGATATCCGTCAACATCATATGCCCGCGGTATACTTTGTGGAACTTATAACGTCACAGTGACCAAGGCGAGCAATCAAAGCACACGTAGCAGTATACATGATACCGAAAATACCTCTGAGACGTGACCACGGCAGTGAAGCGCAACTCGGCGAAAACAAATCTTTTGACCCCCTCACGTCGTTCCCCATGGCGAACCACAACCAAGCGGGGTTCTCTTTTCTGTGAATCATACAGAAACGGACAAGCCGCATTTGTACCGTGTTGTAATGCATAGAAAATTTATCTTAATACTGCAACTGGTTCAACTGCTAGTTATTATCTGTACTCGGGATTCCCCACATCATTGCAATCAATCCAGAATGTCCCACTCGATGCGCATACGCTGTTTAACATTTACAGGTCAGCAGACTCACTTGCGGGCTGACTCGCTCACACTCAGATGGAGCCCCGAGTCCAAGTTAGTCCGGGGGAGTAATTTTCAGGTGAGCTTCAGTGAGTCCAGTTCAGAAAAATTTGTAGGTGTAAGCTCGACTCACTCGTTGAGAAATATTTGATGAGTCCTGGTGCCAGTCAGCCCTAGGCGTGAAATATATATTTTTTAAGTAAGCCTGTGCGAATGCTACAAATTGTATTCAACAATGGTGTTAGCTATACTCTATACAGCGTTACAATTATCAGTATTCCGGCTCACGTTTGTACTCGCGTATGTATATTTACACATATAATAATGAACTCACTTTCATGCGCGTGCTCAATGATACTGATCTGAGGATTGAGTGTGGGAGGTCGACATCTCCCGTTCAAGCTCTTTCATGGAAAATCATTCACAAAGACATTGTTTCAATAAATAAGTCCTCACTGAATGGCAACAATTTAGTTATCGTACTTTCAGGTGCGAGATGGAATGGCGCCTAGTAGAGCACCGGTTGCGCGAGCTATTGGTGTAAGAGAGCATTGACAGTAGTACCCTTGAAGAAGTATATACTAAGTCACACAGGAGTTCACTCAGTCGGACTCTGGTCAAGCCGTGAGTCTGAGTTTAGGTGAGTCCGAGTGAATCTCTTGGTAGGTTTGAGTCTGAGTGAATACAGTTCAGAAAATGTTTTGTTAGCCTGAATCTGGACGACTTCGGCTAAGCAAAATTTTGGTGAGTCTTAGTCTAAGTGAGTACTGAGCACAAAATTATGTCATACGTGAGTCGGAGTGAGCTCATTTTTTTCCGACTTATGCAGACTTCTACCTGAATTTGTCGGTCTGTATATTACACTGCTGTTGATAGTATTCACGTTCTTCAGCATTGATTTTTTCTTCTGTCGTAAATGGTTATCTGCGTTAAGCGTTCCTATTACCCAATGTAGCAATTCTGCAGCATTTTGACAACTTAGCTTGCCAAAATCATGCCATGACTGGGCCAGTCATAGCTACGACAGCGGGACCTTTCTTTTGGCAAGCTTTTCTGGTGCCTGTGCGCGTGTCATGTACATATGGCGTCAGATACATATGGCAAGTTAGCTGTGTATTTTAATTGGGTAGGGGCAAACACATGACGGAATGTTCCGTTTACTGGGTGAATATGGCTTGTGCTTAGTCTGTGTATAAGAAAAACGCACTAATCATGTTTCAGTGGAATATAAAACATCAGCTTATCTGTGCGCTTTCTATTTCCGCCCATAGACAAATTCACTTTGGCACCGAAACAGTACAGAGATATAAAAGAAAAGACGAAACTAAAATGGGTCTTTTTGTCTTTTTTCCCGGGTCCAGATCCTGTGTTGTACGAGCGAGAAAAAAAAAGAATTAATTAAGACTCGTTGGCGCCAGTACTTGTACAATTTTGTTCTCCTGTTTCTTTATTAATTTATCTGTTTGGCAGCCACCCTAATTAAGAGAAAACAGGGTAATTACATTTTACCGAGTGCCAATAGTGGCCAGGCTAATCGATGCAGTGCGGCTTAACAGTTAATATTGATACATCCGCAGGAACGTCATTAAAAGCCCCTAGCGGGAGAAACTCTCTAAACACATTCACCCAACAACTCCGGCAGATGCTTCTTAAGTACTCATAAGTTACTCATAACCAATACATGAGTTACTTTATAACGCGAAGCTATTGGCCTATATTTCTATCTAACGCAGTTTTTTCTATCTAACGTAGTTGTTTTTGCACCACATCTATTTTTAAATATTATGCATAATCCAAAACATCGAGCATAGTAAGGCGACTGTTTTGTGAAGCCGACATACAAACAATTCGCTTGAGTTTTCAACTTGCTGCTTGGTTCCCGCTGACTCGCTTGGCAGCAGCTCGAGCCACCACATATGTGTTTTCCAAATATGTCCAGCTTGAGAGCTTAAGCTTTGAAATCGAATCAATAAAAAGAAATATTTTAGGTGAATGCATGTACACTTAAGCTGCGAAATAAAGCTTCAGAGTTAATATTCATGCGAATATGTTGAAAAAATGACATAAAGCTGCTAAGGCCACAAATTACTAAGACGGAATTGTCTTCGTCCGTCTTTACAAAGGCATCGTTGCCACTTACTTTATTGTTTCTATAAAAAGTGTAATTGTGAATGCGTGAAACAAAGGTTAGCATTCTTCGTATTCGTTAAGCATGCACAGACTGGAGAGCGGACCACATGTAAGGACGCAACTTTTGTCTACGGTATAACACAATGCTCTCAACAACATAGCCTGCGGAAAATCCTATTATGTGACACAAATTTCTGTGAGCACTCCAACCCAGTAAAAATGTTATCAACACATGGTGTAAGTGGCCCGCCCACCGGTTAGAAATGAAACGTTAAAACAGACACTTTTTAGAACCCCATCAATAATCACCACAGACTAACAGCATTGTATCACAGGGCGGTGCCCACAACTTTACGTCATACAGAACGCAAATGTGCAAACGTTATATTATATAAAGATAGAGGCCCACATCTGTTCTAGATGTGGAAGAATGACAAATTTGTTTCAGAGCATCGGCCCATTCCGACCGTACGTATTTGTTCTCTGACGATGTGGAAGTGCAAGATGTCGTGCTATTGAGTCATTACATGCTGACGTGCCCCAGCTCAAGATTCTGGCGGGCTATTATTATTGCGCAGGTCACTGTTTTACGGAGTTCTATTTTATTTGCAGATCAACCCCGTCATTTTTAGGAGTGTCATAAAAAATACGTGTATGTAGCGTCCAGGAAAAGAAGTACTATCATCAATTCAAGCGTCGCCATTTCATCCTTGATATTTGTATGACATTGCCTTTACTTATCATAATTTAGGGTGTAATATGTCACTGCTACTTTGTCTAAGTTCCCTATAAAATGTGCCAAAGTTTTTCAAAGAGACTGCTCAGCCACGTCCCCGCCGATCAACTGTGTGCCATCCGGTACATGGAGGCAGCCGCCCGTGTCCAAGGATTCGAGGCCATACGTATGCGAGGACGCTAGTGAACCCCACCCCGTCAATACCACGAGACATATTCAATAAGGCTTTTAGTCATTTATTTAAAGCTTTAGAAACTTCTGTAAAACGTAAAGTAATGACCCATTCAATAAAAGAAATCTTTTTTCAAGAAAACTTTATAGGGTAAGCTGGGGTAAAATTTGACAAATATTTGAAATAATCAAAATCATTTCTCATTTCACTCTTTACCAGTAAATGTTAATGCAGAACGTTTTGTTCAGATACAAGGTATGTGCTACATAAATATCCCCATGTTTGCACAGTTAAAAAGGGTGTTTTAAAAATTAAATAAATATGAATCAGATGTCTTATTTCACCCCAATCTTCGAGGCGAAACGAGATACAGCGTGATGAAAAATGAGACAGAGTGAAGCAATCTTTTCCCTGCAGATTTTGCCGTAGAAGCCCCTAAAATTCACACTGCGGATCCTCACGCTGACTTCATGAAGCTACTCGTTGCACTCCACATAATGAATCCCGAGAGCATTGATGAATGAATTCAGACAACTTCTGCGACATTTTCTGGCCAGGTGTCCTGTGGTATAGTGAATTTATAGCGTCTAATGTTTGTGCATAGTCTAACTTTCTTTCCTTACAGCTTTAGAGAACCACCGCATACCTGCATTTTATTCCTAATCGATCTGTACATGAATCACTCACCAAATTTCTGCTTTACAGTATGCGTGGCATGCACCACAAATGCCGATGAAACATGCTTGCGATTGTCAGTGCGCTCTGACGATACTTGTGTCATGGATCACTCTCGGCTTTCGGTTTCAATGTCAGTGAACTGTCGCAAGCTATCAGACTGTTGACACGATAACACTGTTCCTTTGTAACAACGTATGTTCGAAGCATGACTTCATTCATACGGTGCTGGTACGGAGAAGAAACGATCCGTTGCGGCAGTGTACTCCCAGGAAGCCTTGGACTTGCATCCACTCGTTGACGTTGCTGGGTGCTGCCATCGAAAAGGCTTTTAAGCACCTAAATTGTACATGTAGATGCTGCCTTCCATGTCACCAATTAGCCGCAGATCTCGGGTTTCGGCACCATATATTATGACACGACATAGCCGATTGTAGCACACGGCAATATTGATATATGGTGTTTAACGTCCTAAAGCAATCGTATGAATATGAGAGACGCTGTATGGGAGGCCTCCAGAAATTTCGACCACCTGGGGTTCCTTAACGTGCACCCAAATCTGAACACACAAGCCTACAACATTTCCGCCTCCATCGGAAATGCAGCCGCCGCAGCCGAGATTCCATCCCGCGACCTGCGGGTCAGCAGTAGCCGAGTACCTTAGCCACTAGACCACCGCGGTGGGGAGCACACGGCAATGAAAACTCAGAGCGTACTGGGCACAACTACGATCGCTTTAATGGTGACAGAGATTCCGAAGAGAAAGAAGAAACACGTGCATAATGGGTCAGCCCCGTCGCTTCCTTTTCGTCTTTTTCCCTGGGTCCCAACACCCAAGCTGTGTTGCTCCAAACCTCCTAGTGGATAAAGCACCTTTGTCTTTCTTTGTGGTAATGGTGTCTTTCGTTGAGCGCTTGTAGTTCATTAGATCATTCAATGATTCGAGGCTAGATATGTCATAACGCAGCTTCTTTGCCTTTGTGACCGTTTTCATACAGAACTGCACGGGCATTTCATGGCTTTCAACTTCGTCAGCCTGGCTTTGTGAGGCAATGAATTTAGAATTTTCTATCGCTTCTTTTTTAAATTTTGGTATGAAAAAAATCTTGTTAGAACGCGATTTCAGGGCGTGTTTTCAACGGCTTGACTTGGAGAATCTTTCAAGTTTTTTTTTTTTTCATGCGCCACTTGAGGGCATTTTTGGGAACGCGGGAAAGCCTCGTTGAAGCGTAAAGGCCGTCACTTTTGTTCTGCGCAACAGTGTTTTTTAGGGGCGAAGCTCCTTATAGCGGCACCCATTTGTCCCGCGTAGTATGTAACCAGTCTTACGCTTTGACCTGCAAACATTTTGACCTCCAAGGTGGTGCCGGTGAGAGATTCCTTCTGTGTGTTGTTGAACAACAAAAAATAGTGCTCAATGTACGTGCCAATAGCTGATAATGGGGTATGAGAGACAGGAGCATTCGGCTTTTAGTTAACGTGCACGCTGCGATCCCCATTAGCAGCCATTGCATGTACGTTGAGCTCTATCTGCCAGGAAAAAGTTGCTACGTTATACTCGCTGGGCGTAACCTCCTTGGTTTTAGAAAGGTTTAGCGAGTGTTGGGCCACAGTGAAATGAATACAGTGAACTAGTATATACCATGAACTCGAGGAGATTAAAGGTGGGAAGTAGACCCGAAGCGCAGGCTGTTAGAAAGTGTGCGTGTGCCACCTCTCGTTTAGTCCTTGAAAAGTCCGCTGTATGGCGGTGTTTCTATATGGGGAATATATGATGAAAAGATGCGAGATGGTGGTACTTGGAGTGTTGAATAGATGGACGAACGGACGCACAGACAGATGCATGAATGGACGCATGAACGGACGCAGGGGCGGATGCATGGACGAACACAGGAACGGATGCACGCACGGACGGGTGGATGGACGCATGGACGGTCGCACAGACGGAAGGAAGCAAGAACGAATGGACGGACGAATGCTTCGCCCCACTCTCCACCATTCACTCCGTGGATATGCTGCCAATTTTTTTAATGTCGTTTTACACCCATGAATCCCTATAAATTATTTTATTGTACATTTTAACCCTTCTAAAATATAAACATTATATAAATATTATCAGCGAATGGTTCACTTTATCACTCTCTGAGTCATTTCGACGCATTTTTGTCACGTTTTGCGCTTCTCACATGCCTGAATTTAAAAAAAATTCCGCTGTGGCGCCGTGCACCAAACAGCCAGTTGTATAAATTAAATAAAAATAAACACGTACGTTGTACTGACATTAGTGCAGCTTCATCTGTGGGTCCGAAAATTTGGCCGAGCACAATTTCGTCCTTTTTGATGGGTTACAAACACACCGACACTAGCAGCGTAATTTTTCCTTCGCGAATTTTGTGAGCAATAACAAACTTTTACACATAAAATGGTAGACGATTAGCAGCAACTATCCGTGAAATAGAGAAACAAAGAAAGATACTAATAGTATTAGCTACAGAGGTCGGCAAAGTCAAATTGTCGCGCTTTGCTCAGTTTTTTTATTTTGTTTCACGCTACTCTACATAGTTTGAAATACTTTTAAGGGGAGCAGGGATATTTAACAGGAAAGCTGCCAATCACCGAGGACGGATTAAAATGGAGCGAATGCAAACTCTTTACTATGATCGGCTGTTGTGCTTGATTCCGGTGGAAGTGGCGCTAGAAATACTAATGGAACTAATAGGTACAAAGACTGGATTTTCAATGAACCTAGCGACCACCGCAGTGGATCCGCGCTGCAATATACACCAAATATATCTGTGAGAGCGTCCCATTACACGCAACATACGCATCCAGTTCCATGGCAGTTCAGATAGCACGAGGAGAGAGAAGAACAAATCATACCTTGTCACGCAGTCAATAATTAAGGGTCTTATTCCTAAATACTCACCTTTTCGGTAAGAGTACCTTCGACGACAGGTGGTTCTGCAAACTTAAGTGGTTCTCGCACACTTCCAAAGAAGCTCGTTTGCAAACATCCCCGCCTAGAAATGAAACACAAGTGCATGCATTGTGGTGAGCATGGTACCACAATCATGCACTACATGACCTGCTCTAACAAACACACGTGGGCAACCCTGACTGTACTTGCGATCACTTTTCTCTTACACGTTTCCAAGAATTTGAAAACCAGTTCATCTATCAATAATTAGCCTACCCTTTTCTTGAAAACTTACCATTTTTTCCAGTTAATGGTGTGACATCGTATGACGCATCTACTGATATGCACAAATGGTAATGTGCTTGAAATAGTTGCACTACAGATGTCCCTTCATTAAACCCCTTCTTCATCTCTTTCCTTTTAACACGCAAGTGGTTTATACCTAGTTTTTACCACGGTTTTAGTGACGTATTTTGTCACGGATATGATGTTGTAAATTATACACTAACAAGCGACACAGAAAAAACTGCAATAAAGTATCATTGTGCCTGGAGCCCAACGTACAAACCTTTGCTCCTCATCGCGCAACGTGAATGGACTTGGCCACAAAATATATACGTTCCCAGCATTCTAACAGCGGGCGTTTTATATAACTCATTTGCCATTGGCGGTACTCAGAACTCATTGGCTTCAGTGTGTTTTCGTCATCACTAGTTAGATGTCGTTAAAGGTTGTTGCACTGCTCTTCGCGAGGTGCGTGCGCTTACCTCGTGATGTAGCGGTTTGTACGTCTTGTGCTCTCACCACCAGGTATAGAGAGCGCAAAGGTCACTTCACTCTCTGCAGTGACTGCTTCTGCGAAAGGAGTCTTGCGCTCTCACCGCGCAAAGATCACTTCGCCGCATGTTCACCGCGCAAAGATTTGTTCACTGCCATGGCTGCTTCTAAGAAAGGAGCGCGCCGCTTACACATAAAGTCACAACTGCGACCGCTTTTAGTTCACGCTCGTCGTGTGTATACTTGTGCGTTGATTTGGTTCTTCTTTCTTTGTGTTGAGCTTTAAATGGCGAGCTTGACAGTTCACTCTTATCCTGTGCATGGTCTTTCCGTGCGTATTTTCTCATTCAGCAGAGCGTTGCATGTTTGCAGCTGTTTGCCGTTGTACGCATGGCAGTACAATGTGTTGCTACAGCCTTGCTTTCTTCGCCATTAGGGCAAAACAATTCACAATAAACGCTCAGCTACCTATGCGAAGGCACGTTTCGCTATCGTGTAATACCGATTGCCGTCCCAAATGAAAAAAAAATAAAGTTAAAAGTATTTTATTTTGGAAAATGCGTGTTTAGAACCACTTGTCGTGAACTCGCAGGCTGTAAGCATATTCACTGCAAGAAAGTGAAACATGGAGCCTCTATGTCTACGGTATATAAATCGATAGTATTGAGGCCTGCTCGCACGAGAGAAAGCTCCCGCTAGCTAACTTTGAACCTTCGTCGCTACCATGCTGAAATGAAAAAGACGATCGGCAGCAATTGTCCACAGTGCAACGACATGTTTATTGGGTTTCATCACTTTTTCTTTTTTGAAGGATTCAAACGAGTTCTCTTGCTTTTCGGCATAAAGATTCACATAATAGTCCCCTCCATTTTTTTTTTTGCACAGCGCATCATGAACAAGTACCAACAGGCCTAACACACTGAGCTTCTGAGTCAGACGAGACCAATTTGTCGGACCAAGGTACAGAAAATGAAAATGCAGGAAGGTTCAGCACACACGCGTACGCTTTAGCTCCTTAAGAGTTGGCAAAGTGTTTAAAAAACAAAGTTAAGCTAGCAAACAAAAATAGAGAGCGTTCCATCTCACGTGTAGACAATCTATGATGCTTTACTTAGTCATTAGTGCCCTCTGAGCTGGGCTTCCGAAACTAGGTTATGAGTTATTAGGAAAGATAGTTTTGATGTTCTATGAGCACCTTTCGACTTAAGCTGACGTGATCTGCGTGAATTACAAATAATATATGCCAAAAATATTTATCGTCTGTGAAAAGTAACAGGTGTATAAATGAAGTACGAGGCCTATGGAGAATTCACATATGTGCCATAGGGAACATAAGAAGCAGGGGGCTATTAATTAGGTCGAAAAACTTCCGAGCACCAGCTCTTCTGAATTGCGCAACAGCGTTTTTTTTTTCATTTCCTTTTTTTTCTACGCTTGTATTTAGAAACATTGGCTTACAACACCCCAATAATTTCCCCTGGGGTTTCCAAAAGCACAAATACTACAGAAAAGAATACGGCGCACCAGGTTGAAGGTGCACTAATTACTTTCTTTTCACATGTCACAGTTTCTTTTGTGGGTCGCAAGAAGGAAATATATATATTACAAAATAAGAAAACTACTTCCCTGCAGCAAACGCTGTTTCTAGGAACGCATTGATCCGACCAATAAAAAAAATGCGCCGGTTGAAGTAGTAGAGTGAGCTGACGTGGAGCCATAGGGTTCGAGCTAGCAAGGTTTTCTTAGCAAAGCTAAGCTTTCGCTAGCAAGGCTCACGTTTCTCTTGTTCAAGGGGAGGTTAGGCTTCACTACTATTTTCTGTGTTCGGTCGGTTGCCCACACAAGGCACGTGCCATGCGGTTTTGGTGAGAACCCTTTGCGTGTTACTTGTTACGTAATGCTGCGTGATAAGTGATCAATCAATTCATCAATATATAATTTAATTATCGTGCCCTGCAACAACCATGAGGTCTTTGTGCAGGCAAAGACCAAAAACAAAGCAATATAATTAGCAATTAAATAGTGCAAATCTTCAGAAAAAATCAAAGAAAGAATGAAAATTACTCAGAAAGAAAGATCAGTGCAAAATGAGAAAATGAAACGCAAGATTAGAACCATATAAAGGAAGTGAAAAAAAAAGAGTATTGCACACTACTATGCAGAAACCTTCCTGAAAGACAGAAAAGGAAGACTATGTACAATGCGAAAAAGTATTTCAAAACAGTGCAGAGCTGAGACAAAAACAATGAAGGTGCACAGTGAAAAACGTCAACATCATGAAAGTTAGCATTATAGAGACTTTGTATTCTATGAAATGTAGACTGTTGAAAGAAGTAGGCAGCTACATGAAACGGTCTAGTCTCTCTGGGCAACTTACGCAGAATCTGAAATATGCGCAACTGAGAACTAAAAGGCAGGATATCATACCGTCAACTAGTTTGTAAAGAAATAATAGGTCAGCGCGATTTCGTCGGCAGTGATGTGATGGCAAATATAATAACCTGGCAGTGCTGGAACGAGATCCAGCGTTACTTCTCGCAAAAGAATGACTGTAAACGCTTATGAATTTTTCCTGGACTCGCTCAATTATAAATTTGCACCACTGCCGAGATTGAAGGCGCAATTTGCGTGTCAGCAGCCGAGCATCACAGCCACTGCTCTACTGATGTAGACGCAATAAGTGATTAGTCACGTGAGGGGTAGATAATTTTACGTGAGTTTAGTCACATGACTGCTTGTTACGTTGTTACATAATTATTTTCATTTCCGTGACTACTTGTTACGCTATAGGTACATGCTTTTATATAGTTCCATGGCTATAGCTGTTGCATCATGTTACGTTTTTGTTAGTTATGTACGAGACTCGTCCGCCATACTTTTATCGCACGTGGGGCAAATAGACCCGGGTGTTGTGGAAAGAAGCAGAAGATCGAGAGTGCAAAGCGAGCACGTGCCAGTTCATGGTGATGATAATCCCTATTCGCACGGTACTTGGTGCGACAATTTTAAAAAGCTCCGCTCTTAAAAGCAACTGAATTTCGGCGCAGGATACACTCACGGACGAAAGCGCAAAAATTTACTGCCTAGTAAAGCACGTACTTTCGTTTTCATTACCCGTTGCACCTGCTTGAATTCGCACAACTAGTTGGTTCAAAGACCAAAGAATTTAATAAAACGGCGAAAAAGCAATGACTCGGAATATGTAGGTCCTTAATCCTTCGTAACAATAATACTAATGCTTATTAATCAGTAGTGCACGTTCTGAACGTCGAACTTTCATTAATACAAACCTTACTAAATAAATAAAATGGTGTACTGCGGAATTCTCCAGGCAGGAGCGTTCACGTCTTAATTAATGAGTTTGGCTGCAAAGTGCAGTGAGCTCTTGTTGCCAACGGTTTTCATTGAGGTGAAGGAGTCAATTCAGCTACGGGAGAACAAAACTGTTCATTCTCCGCGCTTAACTTCTCTTCTGTAAGAAATAAGCAACACCCAAGGAAACTTTCAAATCCCCAAATGCATCCTGCAAGTTATCTTCACTAAGAAAGTCCACGGGGGCGCTTAACAGCAAGGGTGATTAATTGTCACGTCCTCTCAACGGGGTCGTTGCGTAAGTGTGAGTGGCACAAAGTAAAATAAAGTCAATTTCACCGACTTAAGCTTTGCGGGCACTTCAAGGCGCAGGCCAAACATCGATAGTTGCGGCGTTTCCATCTGAAGAGATCCTTAATGAATCAATTCACCTTCCATGGCTGGCAGGGTCCTAGCAACCTTTCCTGCCCATAAAATGGTTCAGACGAATGTTCTGCCACCTTAATGAGGTTCGTACATTCGCATTATGCGTGTCACGCTTGAGAGAAATCTTGAGTGTCGAAAATCGCACGTTTCGCTTTCTTAAGGAATCTGGTGTTACCGACAGCGTCCAAGACAGCGCTGTCTAAGCAGCCACGTATAAGCGGGTAACCTAATTAAAGGCATAATGGTGTTTCTACACAGCGCGGCAGAACGATTCTTACACAACGTGGTGAACAAATCAGTGCTGCTGAAATTCGAAGGAACTTGAATTACAAGGTAGTTTGGAGCCTTGACATGCTGTCATACCTCAAGTAATTGTGCAACAAAAATGTCGAGTGACAGCCTTGTATTGGCAAAACAATAAACAGAGCATAAAAATAAATTGGGGCAAGTAATTGAAAGATATGAGCATGCTCATATAAAATATTGTCACGTGGTCGGGACGTTGACAATGGCCGCATTTGGCTTATTCAAGATGAAACTCTTTACTTGGGCAAATGTGTGCCTGGGAAACGAAATATCAAACTACCTCAATAACGCTGCACATTGATAGCGGTGGACAGAACGTCAGCTTTCTATAATCTGATCCGTGCTAAGATACGTTGGAATCATACATATGGCATTGAACATTCGAGCAACGCCTCCTTTATTTCTTTCAAGGCCAGTTCAAACGCACGTTATTCAATGGGAGCCGTCGGTCCGCCTTAGTTCAAGGAGTGGTCGTGATGCAACACCACATGTTGGATAGGGCTGCTTGCATCACAAGTGCGTCCTAGCGCTTTAGTGCGTAGATAGATTTCTTTTCCAATATTCTACGCCTGTCAGATTTGTTCTTTCGCGCTCTTTCTTTGTGGCTTCAAACAATGAAGCCACCGCACAGCACTTTTAAAGAGAGCGCAAGCAGCTGTGTCACAGTGACGCTTCCCCAATGGTTTCCCGTATAGCGCCATGAACTATGGCCCGTTGTCTCAAAACACCATATATATTACAAGGCTCGCCAACAATGATCGCTAACATTGTGAACACGATGTGTGCAAAGCGCCACCCCATGGATCTGTATGGAACTGAAAAAAAAATACTTACTATGATTTGCGTCATGAGGCACTGCATGGTGGGTTCTCTCCTCAATGACCGCAAAGCACACGCACACGCGAAGGCTAGGCCATGAGCGAGAGCAGGAAAGGCCTTGAAAATAACAGCTGCAGGGGGCGCATCTGACTGGAATTGAAAAAAAAAATTAGAGGAGGCTCTGATTTGAGCTTTACCGCTGGTGTTTGTGTAAGATCTGGAATAAACCTTAGAGTTCGCGTACTGCATGTAATTTTATCTAGATGAGCTCAAGCGATCGCAAAGCGCCCCAAAATATCGCAGAGTGCCCTGCGCCATCTGACAGTAAGCATGTAGCAATAGCAGACAACAACGAGTCGTGTGTCTAAGCACCGTTTGTGTGACTTTGTTTCCCTGCGTGGTCAGAATGGAGGTGGCGGCGCTTCACTGGGCCCAGCTACGAACTGGCTTGTCCACCCTAAATGAGGCTAAGTATACCAGACTTACTGATTGTGTTCACCACCTGAGCCAGCCTATGGGCTATGATACTGTACCACTTGAACAAAGGCAACTAGTAATATGAATCATTTAAACTAATTTTACCCAAAAGGTATTTGTTATCACACCGCCGTACCGGTAGAGGATACATACCTACGCTGCTCCCGCCGCCTCGCATTGGCCGTTTCGAGGGAGTTTCTATATGCCATAGTTTTAAGCTTCATATGACCATCCCCGTAAGACAAAGAAGAAGAAGTAAAGCGCGAGGCAAGGCAGCTTGTTGCGTTCGAGATCGAGTAGGCATCGTTTGACCATTCAACTGTCTAACCTTAAGCCATCTGAAGCCCACCGTTTCACTGAAAAAAGCTTTGTCTCGCTATTCTACAGAGCTTTTAAACACTGAAACATTAGGGCTGTTTCAGTTCCTATTCCGCTGCTTCAAAGTCTGCGATGAATGACGAACCAGCATCACAACCAGGCACGGCTGAATCTCCAAGCAAGAAGGGAGCGAAGAAATCCCGGCGAAAGAAGAGTCGCCTATCTGATCGATGCCCAACTCCTGGAGGGCGAAGCCCTGAGGGCGGTGCCTCACCCGATCGAACCCAGCGTGCCTCCCGCGGGAGCCGTGCTTCCCCAGGAAGACGAAGAAATCGTGAGTACCGACCACCAACTCCAGGCAATCGTAGTCCTTCTCGTGGTACCGTCCCAGATGAGGCTCGTCGGTCATCAAGTGGCCCTCGAGGAACGACCGCCGCGAGTGAGTTCAGTGCCGTTCGTGACAAGACGATCCCAAAGCGACTGTCAGATGGTACGTCCACTCCAATCCCGGCCAGATCGCTAGACAGAGGAACCATCAGTAGACGTGGAAAGAAGGTGCGGTCCCGGTCATCTTCATCGACGTCGGCAGGTGTACGTAGAGAGGCTGCGACAACGCAGGATGGTCCAAGTGTTAACCAGGAACGAGAGGCTTACGCGGAGGAACGCTTGCCTGCCAGTGGAAACGAAAGCGAATCGACGCCGTACGATGGTAAGGCGACCTTTACTAGGACGCTTTTCCTAGTTAATAGAGTTCACCGTATAACCTGATTCACAGAAAAGAGGGCACATTGCTTACTCGCTTTCGTTTTTTTTTGATAACTTAACCTCAATAACAGTAATAGCAGGAAGACAAGAACACATTGTTAATGCATTGTATCAAACAATGAGTGTGTCACTTACGTCACCACGTGAGTGCATGGTATAGATGTTCCTTTTTCAGGGCTGTCGTAAATCGTGTAGAAAATTAGCTTTGATCGATATATCAACATGTTTCATACAATATTCACACACCGTACACTGCCTCAGTGCTGTGCACACAATCCGATTACCACAATAAAAAGGAGTATAGAAGATTCTCATACATTCTTGTGCGGCTTGCCCCATGCGATATCGCATGTAGCAGGCTTAGCACGCAAGTTCTGGTCACAGGTAAAAATGAATTGCGCCATTATATCTGTTTCCTTTTCAGGAACTCCAGGTCGACATGTGAGAGACCTGAAGAGCACCACCTTGACCCAGATGCAGTCATCAGAAAGCACCGGTGTTGCGGAGAAAGCGGACACCGTTACTGGGGCCAACAAGGGCGCACGAGAAGGATCTACCATGCATGCGCATTGTGATGGGCCAAGCAATGATAAGTCGAGTCATGAGCCTCAACTAACACCATTGCATGCCGGCAAGCCACGGTCACTTTCGTTCGTGGAAGCCAAGCCCAAAGATGAGCCTCCAGGGACAAAAACGGCGTCTGTGGTCGGACCGTGTTTGTGAAGCTCTCTTGCGACCGAGAGCAAAAAAACCTCCACAAACGACTGGTCCTCATGCAGCCAACAAAGCGTCCCCAAGTTCTCCCCAGACTCAACCGAGCTACTACGTGATGATGCAAGACCTGGTAAGTAACAGGGGCCCGATTTCGGGATTTCTTGCCCTGGGTAGAGTGGGGATGTGGTGGAGATGTGGAACGTTTGCCCAGCGAAGAAATTTGCATTTCCATTAGCATTACCGTTTTCACAATTTTACAAGAAAATAGATCTCATATAAATTAGAATGGACTAGCCGACAGCTTACTTTAAAGCGACGAGGAACAGTATTTCAATCAAATTATTTACTTATCTGGCTCATGTGAATTGTGCTTGCACTTGTATATATTACCCAATATTTCACTACAACTTCCAAGGCCTGACAACTATAGTAATTAGAATCTATCGTGAATTTAGAATAGTACCTACTACGGTAACTTAGCAAGGAAGGCTAGAGGGCACACATTCGCTTCCTGGCCGTGACGGCCCCCATTTTGTTGGGGACGAAATGCAAAGATGACCCGTTTTATTTTATATAAAGGCACGTAAAACAAAACCCATGATGTCGAAATAAATCCAGTCTCCTCACCATGGACTTCATACTATCACCATCGTTTTCCTTTTTTGGAACGAAAAACGCTAGCAAATATCAAGTTAGAAGTTCATTCGGCTGTAGATTGCCCCCCTAAATAAGCGGAGTATCACGTGATCAAATGTAAAAATAAACTGGTATCATTCGCGGACCGCCAACAGTGACTATCTGCTGAGCCGGTGTAATTAAAACATCAAGGTAACATGAACCTGCAACATTATGCCCAGGGCAGGACTTGCACTCGAAGGCACCAGCCACGTCATCCACGCTGAACTTGCCCATCGGCCGCAGACTACCCGCCCTCTATGTCAATAGGGTTGGCCTATGCACCGAGTTATGTACAGGTCGAATCAAATTCCCTTCGCTGAAGCCAACTGAAAAATTGCGTGCTCAACTGCACCACCTATCGATCGGCTACCACACTTGCTCTCTTTACTCGACCTCTAGCACTTACTGGAACTTAGAAATACTGGTGCGTATCAAGTATCTGTCAATGATAAGTGTGTATTTTAGGTATCAGTACTTCTCTTTTTTTAGGGTCGGAGCTCCCTAGCGTCTGGCCTTGTCGGCACCAGTGACGCAAAACAAAACCGAAACTGAAACATAACACCTGCACAATAAACGAATACATCCGCGTAAAAAAACCCACTTTATGTGTACATCAATCAAACGCAAGACATCACAACACATGTTGTCTTTCACCGACCGTTTGTCTGTCCGCTCATTCATTTGTCGTCCGTCCTTTATACCAGTCGGTGACATCAACGTAGACATCAAGAACCACCCAGTCGTGGAGATTCGTGCATTTTTTCAAGTTTTAGCCCCTGCCTAAAGTAAACGGTCGCTTTTTACTCTAGCTCATTCTTTGCTAGTGTACCAATGTAAAAATTTTGGTGACGAAGCTCCTTACGCCGTAGGCTGTGCGTCCCGTGTATGTAGTATGTAGTAGTAGCCACATCTCGCTAAGTCCTTAGAATGTCCACTGGATGGCAGTACTTGTATATAATGAATATATGATGAAAAGATGCAAGATGGCGGTACTTGGGAGTTTTCACTAGATGGAGGGATTCCGGAAGGACGCACGGACGGACGGGTGGATGCACGGCCAGGTGAATAGATGCACGAAAGGATTAACGGACGCATGGATGGACGTATGGACGGACGGATGGATGGTCACACAAATGAACCGCCACAAGGACGGTCGCACGGATGCTCGCATGGATGGACGCACAGACGAACGGAAGCAAGAACGAACGGACGAACAGAAGCGCGGACGGACTGATGGACGCTTCATCCCACTCATCATCATTCACTGCTTGGATATGCTGTGATTTTCTTTTATCTAGCAGCTTAATATTTGGGTTAGCTATAATGCCGCATATGTACGTGTACGGACATCAATGCTGCATTTTATATTGTATTTTGCACCCAGTGTTTATTTAAAACATCGCAATCATCTCATAAGTTCTCGAGCTAGCTCTTCCATGAGCTCGACCTAGCTGACTGACCGTTATACCTTCTTTCAGGCGTCATCCCATCAGCGAGACCCTGGTGGTTCACCATGGCGCAATCTTCGCGAGTTGCAATTCAGGCCTCCGCTATTTCACTGGACATGTGTGGTACTGGTGGCACTTGTGGTCTCGGTCGCTGTCATGTTCTTTCTCTCGTCGCTCTGGGGACGACACGCATCTGTTCGCAGTAGAGTTGGTGCATGCGTCACTGACGAGTGCTACTTCGTCGCGAAGTTTCTCGGCAACTCGCTCAACTTCAGCGTAGACCCTTGCCTCGACTTCAACTCGTTCGTTTGCTCCAAATGGAACCCCCAAAGTGGGTTCATCTCCACCTTCGAAGTCGAAATGAACCAAAGACACATGCAACGCATGGCCAATCTTTTGCACACCGGAAAGCCCCATTTCAGTGAGTCGACCATCTCCACAAGATTCATGCAGAAATGCACCGATCAAACCGAGAACCCGGCATACCTCAAGCTACTGAGTGCCTTAGCGAAACATATCGGTATCCCTTGGCCCTATCATGAAAACGAGGCTGATTCAGTTCGTGTCAGGCACCCCTTGCAGGTTGTTTTTGATCTAAGCGTAAGATGGGGCGTCTACACCTGGTTCGACGTCGTTCTGCGCGCATTCGAAAGTGATGCGCGTTCAGGGCGTGCCTTTTACATTGAAACTGGCGACAACCCTACGGGTAGCCTCAATTTTTTGCGCACTTTGAAGCTCAACAATGCCCGCGAAAGATACTACGAAGATTTTTGCCGCCTTTACAAGGTAAAGTGCCAGAGTGGTGCCGAACTTCAGCGGCTATTCGAAATCGAAGAATCTGTGCTGTCCCTTCTAACCGATGCCGTAAGTCGCGGGCGCAATAGTATCGCCCGAGTTAGACCTAAAAAGTTGGAGGCTCTCATTCGCAACGTATCGGTCACAGAATGGACGCACTTGGTGATCGTTTACGTGCGCGAATACAAAAACCCGCTCCGGTTTCCTTTCTATTTTGGCAATAAAATGCTCCTGGTTGCCTTGGATAAGATGTTCTACATGTACAAGCAGGCAGATCTTATGGCGCACTTGGCATGGTGGTTTGTTCAGATGCATACCGTTCTCGGTTCCGCAAGTGGGCACGTCATTTTCGCGGGAAACTTGGAGAACGCTGCGAAGCTCATGGCTGTAGATTGCTATGACATGATTTCGGAGAAGCTGGGACTCCTTCTCGCCGCTGAAAGCGCCATCAGCCTCTTCACGGCCACTGAAAGGCATCACCTGAACAGCCTGCTGAGGCGTCTCAAGGAACTGGTCATCGAAATGGTCAGCCTCATTCCGTGGAGCGAGAAGGGCAGGCGTTACGTGGCGTCTAAAATCACCCGTATGCAAGTTGTAACATTTCCTGAAAACTTGGAAAACCTGGATGCGTACCTGTCGGACAAGTACAGCACCTTCCTGGATTCGAATGGCTCTATGTTACATAACTGGGTCACGGCCTCCAAAAGGCTGTACGGGCTCAATGACAACGATTACGAGTTCATGCAGTACCGGTGGCGTACATACCAGCTGGAGTTGGTCGACTACGACTACTGGACAAACCAGGCAAGTAACTGGATTAACAGTGTCTCATGTTTTCCCATGGTTCCAAACTGCAGACTAACGAAAGACCCTTGTTGGGTTCATGCATACGGCGCAAAACAGTCAATTCATATGCTAGTTGCTGTGTCACATAGCGTGCAAGTCAATATTGTTTGTACGCCGAGCGAACAATTTATTTCACCATTTTGTATACTTTGCGCATTTTTATTTTGGTATTTTTATATATGCCTAGTAAGCAGTACTGCCGTTGGCCCAATACGAGCAGCACCACGTCAGGAGCTCAGTCAATACTCTATTTTGCCAGAATATTGACTTAAAAAAATTATGACTTTTTGCATATTCCAGGAAGGAAATGTATTCTTAAGAACTCATTTACTTTGTTAGACGCAAATCAATGAGAATCAGGAGATAATAATGCCAAGGAAATGATACGCTTTATTAGAAGTAATGGTAATCTTAAATGCGCATAAAAAAGTGGACGAAAACACAAATTACTGCCGTCAGTGATCAAAGCTGCGACCTTGAAACCTGCGTAGTCGAAGGTTACAGGTTGAGTCCCTGCTGTGGCAATTTACTTTTTCGTCCACTTTTATTCCTTCACATTTTCAGAACAATCATTTGTAATAACATCCCGTATATCTTACGTGGCATTATTGTCAGTTTACAATATATTGCTTGCAGAAAGTCTAACGACATAATTAAACGTACAGAGCATCCGAAATGTTTTATTGCGATAGCAATTATATGGACACTCTCGACTGGATCTCGCTTCCGGCGTCGGCGTGGGCGTCGATGTCATGCACCGTATATGTATACGTATCTATATATCTGAAAATGCCAGGAAAAATAAAATCAGAAAAAAACACTCTGGCGCGCAATGTAACGTGGGACCTCCGCGTCGTGAGTTAATCACTGAGCCACCGATGAGTATTTCCTTGAACGTTTAAACGGCAAGCTATTTATATCTACCACTTACCGCTGTTGGCAGGCATTTCGGGGGGGGGGGGGGGGGACTATGGTGTTTTCAGAATCATCAGCGAGATGGCGCAGTGAACGCACGGCGGCTCTCGTCTCCCACACGTACTTTGGCCCAAGCAGAGAACAAGCCGGTGTACGCTCGATCACGTGCCCTCATCTTGTGGTAGGGAGGATCATATGTCTTGGCTAGACTTGCGGTTTCGTTGGAACGATTCTGTTGTAGTTACCGGGCGCACAAAGGTCACTGCAATTGTTGCACAGCCTCCGTTTGCGAAAAGGGCGCGCTTTTCAGACACAGCGAAGTAACAGCTGAGACGCTTATTCACGTTCATCTATACCTGTGAGCACGTTTCATGCGTCATTTGTGCGCGAGAGACGCGGGGCACGTTACGGCCTGCTTCCCATTTTGCGCGTGACCTTCCGATTTGTTGCTATCGCATTCATTGCTTCGCCTTTGCAGCAAAGCTGCGATTTTTTTTCTGCCTTACGAACCAGGTTTAACTACTTCCTTTGGTAAATGCACGCATGGGACCTAGAGTAGGGGAAGCCTGAACAAGTGTATAATTGCATTATAAAGCATAGATAACAAACATTCTTACATACTAATCTACTTAGTGCACGAGGCTGTTGTTTGGTAGTTATTGCATCACGTTTTTATATTTCTAGGTCTCTGGTTCATATCAAGCCATTGCATACATAAGCTACGTAGTCATCACGGTGACGCTGACGACCACGTTGAAGTTTGTTTTCTTTACAAGTGTTTATTGATTGATATGTGGGGTTTAACGTCACAAAACCACAATATGATTAATGAGAGACACCGTAGTAGAGGGCTCCAGTAATTTCAACCGCCTGGGGTTTTTTAACGTGACCTCAAATTTGGGCACGCGGTCTTTACAACTGTTACCGCAATAAAAAGGTGATATTGTCACGTAAGTGACGATAAGCTGGTCTGTGCCTCGCCTGCGGGCGCCTTGTCAGATTTGGTGAACTGATCCCGTAAAATAACGAAGAAATGGAGGACGGTGTAGCAACCGTGTGGCCGAATGGCGGGAGTCAGACTGCCTGGGAAAAGAGGGAGGAAGGGAGCAGATGCGGCATTCTCTTATCTTTCTATTATGTCACAACACATCCTGGTCTAGGCCGGTGAACGGCCACGCTTGATTACAAGCAGGAAAGATAACGCTGATGAAGAAGATGGTAGCTCATTCCAGCCTCGCTTTATGTAGGAGCGCATGGTAATAAATAGCAACACATGGTACTGTCAGACAACATTGTTCATTTCCTGATGTTTTTGTTCAACTGGTGTGCAGTTTGTGCAGGTAAATTCAAGTTCACTATATTATCACATATGGTGTAATGTAGCTGCATGTATATTTAGCTATGGGAATCTTCACGCGTAATTTTTTTCCATAATTTCACAAAGCTTTTGCAACCATGTTCATCCATGCTTCTTTTTGTTATATCAAGTGTACGCCACCTGTACTGCCTCTATTTAAAGTGTCTTCATTACATTTACGTTAATATATTTTTGTAACGAAAGTTAGTTACTGCGACCATTCTACGTATTCTGTCCCCACCACTCCCTCTGCCTGATGTAATTGGGGAGTGTAAATTCAGTCAAGTGGCTTGTGGTTTTTTCCCCTCCTTTCTTCAACACTGTATTGGTGGAAATAAAATTATTATTATTATTATTATTATTATTATTATTATTATTTGTTGTTGTTGTTGTTATTTATAAATCACGATTCTGTGATGCATGCAGGGAGTTTGTAAAATGGAAGCATGAAGGAAAGAAACGTGATAGTGCACTTCGCCCTTATCCAGGAAGCAAAATAAATGACTGAATAATGAGCTACTTATTCATAGAAAACTTCATCACCCGTAAACATGGTTCTTTTTTTTTCGGGTGTACGTGTTCACTCGATTCAATCAATGCATGTTTAAAATCGCAGCTTACATAATACGAATCAGAAAATCGTGATGTGATATCATTCTCTTTCATCAACATCTCATTAGTACAATCTTCTGTAGCTGACTGTAAAGCTGTTCGTATGCCGCTGTCACAAGGACAATTTCAAACACAATCGTGCCTGATTTGAATTGAATTTCTTGACCACAACTGGCTCTTTCGCAAGCTGCAAATAAGAGTCAATAACTGTTGGGATCTCAACTTGCTCCTGATCGGGCACGATCGGGATCGGTAACTCACCGGGTGACACTGGTATTAGTGTCGAACTCGTGTAGTTGTTCTGAATTTGTGACCAACTGTATTTTATCCTAATGTCTGTTGCAATCGAGATATAACCCTGGTTGTACGCCATGCATATGTCGTGCTTGGTACATTCAAGTTATTTTATTTTGGAACTCGCCCACTTGTAATGACAAATAAGCACAACCTAAAAGGCCTTCTAATTCTACCGTTTTTTGTTTTTTTTTTTCAATCGCAAACAGCTTCGTGTGTCGCACGGTGCATTAGAACTGCCGCTGTTCAGCGAGAGCAATGCGGCTGTGCTTCGTGCTGCTACAATGGGAGGTGTTGGATCCTTGTACTTGTCACGCATTCTGGGAATTATGAGCCCTTCAGTAAGTAATGGTGTCCATTTTTTCTAATAAGAAAAAAAAAGTCGTTCATCTTAGAACCAATTTTTAGGGGTGAATTGAGGTTTACACATGTCTGTAATGAGTGATTCCGTTTCACAGTGCGTTCATTTGTGGCAGAAAATAAGCCTCTGCCATTTGGCAAGTAATCCCAGTAATGATCAAGAAGACAAGGCTCCTAAAGGGACACTAAAGCGAAACATGTCATCACCTCAAAGTAGTAAGTTCTACGCGCTTAATAATACCTGAAGTTTTACATTCATAAACCACGATATGATTACCAAGGACGTAGCAATGGAAGGCTCCGGAAATTCGACAATTTGGTGTTCTTTAAAGTGCACGCACATCCCGAATACTCATGCTTCCAGCATTTCACATCCTTTGAATTGTGTCCACTGTGACTGGGATCAAACCCACGACATTCAGGTCAGTGTCGCGCCCTGTCACCACTGCTCCACTGCGGAGGACAAAAAGTGTTTGAACAGATAGTTGATTGACTGATTGATTGATTGATTGATTGATTGATTGATTGATTATCTGTGGCGTAACCTCCCAAAAGCGCCATATGGTTATGAGCGATGCCATAGTGGAGGGCTCTGAAAATTTCGACCACCTGGGGTTCTTTAACCTGCACCTGAATCGATCAACACGGGTCTACAGCAATTTTACTTTTATCTAAAATGCAGAAGCCGCTGTTGGGATTCGATCCCGCAACCTGTGGGTCAGAAGCCGTGTACCTTAGCCACTATACCACCACGGCGGGGCTGTTTTACCTCAGAAGCTGTTCTTTAGTCAAGTTTTTCTCTCTAATGTTGTAACGCTAATAACATTCATTTTACGAGCATGTGACACAGGACTTCGGTAAATCCTACCACATGCCACTGGTCTCCAAAAAAATTAAGAAAGCTATTGCCTCAGGCCGGTGGCTGTTTAATCTCATGGTAGGCAACAGGCTCAAAAAGAAAACTGCGTGCACCAAAGGTGAGCGCAGTAGTAATAAGAATAACAAAAAACCTAGTTATCATTCGCATTGAACGCAGTTGTCTGATCTCGTTTCTGCGAGACTTTTACGTTAGGGGTGGTGAAGCTTGAACGTTTTGCCGAAGATACTACCCAGAGTCAGTCAGCGAGCGCTAACGCAGGCAAGGGCTATGAACTGGCAATGGCTAGTATGAGATTGAAGGACGGGTGGTAAATGTGCTGATTGATGTTAATACAACTCTAAATTGCATTTACAGAATCATTATCGATCACGGTGCCATTGAAGTGCACCTTTAGGGAAGGCTGCTTATTTTCAATCCTGTGTTTAGAATCGGCATGGTCATGATCCAAAAAAACTGTAGTACCATCTCAAAGATTAATGAAGTGTGTTGTTCTATGAAAAGGTTACCTGCTGCGTTTGATGAAGAACAGTGAAACAGCATCTGTAAACAACTTACAAAAATGCGGGTCTGACGAAGGGACGGCCACCGGATTCGTTTCATCAGTAGCCGCGAAGCCGAGCTGGTTGAACTTTTTTTCTATTCAGTGTCTCTCCAATCTCATGAGAAAAGATGACCAATCCTAAGCTATACTAAGTTTTATTTATTTATTATAGTGATTACTTCAATACTCAAACATCTATACGAAGTATTGCTTGACGGAAGCCAGGTCTTTTCTTTAAAAGTTTCATTTCGTGATATTTCAAAGACGTCAATTTAGAAAAATTGCAGCCCTATGCACTAATGTCATTAGAGCGATCTCGCAGTATTTTTTGCTATCATAATGAACGGGTTTTGGCGTAGTCCTCTTTGATGCTTTGAAAAACATGCTCAGCAGCAGCCAGCGTTACCAGCGAGCACAGTTCTCGTGCTACGCGTTTGAAACCAAGCTGCTTGCACTGGTCTTGTTCTCTCTGATTACATAGAACACGCTGTAATGGCACTCAGTTACCGAAGATAACAAAAACCGTTTCAACGTAGTAATATGGAATGGCGCCTACGCAGATGATTAACGTGTTTTCCTTGTTTCTTTTTTTTCAGATTATTTTGGCAGACAATACGAATGACCATGGTCGACGGGTCGGCCTCGACATCATAGATCTGACCCTGAAATCGTGGGAGTGCGGCACAAGCTTCGACGGTTACCTAAGCGACAGCGTCGCCTTACAGACCGCGTGGCACGCGTTTAGACAATCGGTCCCCGTGTCCGCCAAGGACACGGGCTACCTGCTGAACGTTGGTGAACACTACTTCAGTGACGAGCAGGTCTTCTTCGTAATCTACTGCCTCACCATCTGTGACAAGAAGATGACATATCCCTGCAACGCTCTCCTAAAAAGCTTCGCTCCCTTCGGCGATGCATTCAGATGTCGAATGGGAACACCGATGCATGAGCATGATCGCTGCGGTATTATCAGTGGCATGCGAGACAAGCTGAAGAACAAAAGCCTGAAAGAACCTAGACTTTAGTTAACGGGCAGTTGCGTTGCGTAAGTGAGGTAAGGCAAGTTGATTCGTTCGGAATGTAGACGATTTATGTCATCTAATTTTTGCATTTGCCTATACAGTATTTTATAAAGAAGACGTGAAAACTCTCCAAAGGGGCGTTTATTTACTCGCATATAGTTGATTCAGCACTCGAGAACTTTCATAAGGTAGGTTTTGCAATCTGACAAAAATGAAGGAAAAAATGTGACCACCCGAACAGAGTGTTCATTATGTCTTGGAGACTATGGCGTGAATAATAAAAAAATGGCATTCCTGTGACAAAATAGACAATAAATAAGACAAAACACATGACTTCCCCCTTCTACTCGTCTTAGTCGAATGCATGAAGACCCCGTTTTTTTTTTACTTAATGCAATTTCAAGTTTGCATCACACGCGTAAGTCGAATGACTAAATATGGCGCGCACCTAAGGGAGCTTTCATCTAGAAAGAGAGTTGCGACAGAGAAGCATGATTATATAGTGTGTTGGCAAAAAAGAGTGGTCGGATATGCAATGTCGTATGGGAAAGTAGGCTCTTTTTTTACCGACTTTGCACGTAAAATAAGCTTAGTGCGTCGAGTGTTATAGGTAACAAAGCTCTTTTTTCCTACAAGCTGACAATAGCATCGCCATTGGTAACTTCATACTGTGAATAGAACGTCGCCAACGGGTCCAAGTGGTTTTTTCACAAACTTGTATGTTCAATGCTTTCGAAATAAAAATGATAAAAGGAACATGGCCGAGAAGAACGAAGGCAACGTTAGAGTAAAAGATTTTATAAACTTCCCTTATCTCCAAGCACTATATAATTTTATATAACCACTCGTGCACTTGATGATTGAATTTTTCGAGCCTTCTGTAGTGGGTGTGCCTTTAAAACCCCCTCTCTTTGTGCCGTGTTTTTGCGCCTGACGTAATTTTACAATTGGACCACTCTACATTACATTAGTTACGGAGACTTCGTTCACATAACATTCATAAAGTGTTTTTTTTTTCTTTCTCTTACCGAAGCAGTTACAAGCAACAGCTTGGCTTTGTGGTAGAATATCTGCTTGTCTGACGGAAGGCCTGCGTTTGATTGTCACTCCATTCGAACATATTTATTATTTATTTCTTTGGCATGTTTCTAAATTTGTAGGTCTCAGATATGGGTGCACGTTAAAGAACTCCAGGTGATCCGAATTTCTGGAGCCCTCCACTAAGGCGTCTGTCATAATTATATGCTGATTTTTGAACGTTACACTCTACATATCAATCAATTAAATTTGTAGGTCAGGGACAACGCTGGTTTTTTGCTCACAACTAGTAGTACCGACACCGGCACCCACACGGGCACCGATTTTGGAATTTCGGTGAAATGAGTTCGTTAACGCTATCGCGTTGAAGCATGAGGTACTACGCACACCTTGATACCATTTCTCGTATACTTTTTATGTGTCGAACGCTGAAGCTTCCAAATGCCACATAAAAACTGTGTTGGACAATTAATTCAAAAGTGCTTTGGGCAGTCTGTCTGTTTGACGAATAATACCCCTGTCAGATGAGAAATTTTAATGTCATTTTAGTCTAATGACATGCGACACATCGAGCGACATTAGGAGACTTGCGCTGCCACACGAAAAGATATAATGTCTTTTGTAAATGATGGCAATCGCAATGTCGCTAAGACGGGACTGAACAAAGAAACAGTCGCAGCGTGTGTAAGAAATTTATTATGTACAATAAAGGTTCTAAAAAATGTTTCCACGTGGAATAAATTGAGGACGAAGGGTTAATATTCAGTTTTTTTAATATCCGAAGAAAATATCGTAGCATAAACACTGAGCACATGGCTGACATGGCCAACATGCCTGGCGACGCTTTGGGAATGTCGCCTGTGAACGAGAATATTCAAACTTTTTTCTAACGACTCAGTTGAACTGTATGCAAATAAATATACAATACTTGAAAATAAAACCATATTAAACTTGTTATAATTTTTTAACCCTTTCATATATAATTTGTTGACGGCCCTCTTCCGGCACGAGTACATCTTTGCGACGGAAACCTCATTCGAATGAGTTCGGCTAGCTCACACGTTTTCTGAAGTCATTTTTAATGACATTAGACATCCCCGTGTGACAGCCAAATGATGTCAATAAATGTAAATTTCATTGGGTGCAAATGACATCAAACCTTCTCGTGTGACAGGGGTATAAGTTTACACGTCTCAACTAGGCAGGATACAAAAGACAGCAGGCCCACGCACAACGCGCAGTACAGTCACCGCGAGCGCCGGGAAAACTTTGTTTAGGTAGTAAAAATTTACTTCCTCTAAACTCCCTGAAAACCTCACTGGGGTAAATATTTACTACTCTCCCTACGTTCAAAAACCCAGCTAGCACGAAAGTAAATTTTTACCTCGGTAGTAGGTGGTAAAAAAAACCCAGGAACGGTAGTGCGCTAGAGGACAAATGGTTTACCCAGTTTTTTGGGGTTATTTCAGGTCATTTTCGTTTAGTGTGTGGAAGAGCGGCCTTTCAGAGCCTTTTCTAATCACTTTTTGGGTAACTGCTACAAGTGAAATTGCTAGGTACCCACTACGTCATGTATATTGATAATCCTTGTGTAGTTAATTCCACACAGCTGAAGTTTGTTTTATGAGTCCCGCACGTGTTTATAGCTAGAAATTATGTATCGAATTGTTGCTGACGTTAAGCGTCAATGATGTAATGAGCTTTGCACAACACATTAAAAAATACCAATGAAATACAGTTTTGAGGTAGTGCGAAAGACTACGATACCAACTACTAACCTCCCTAACCAACTCTTCATCTTTTGCACGTTGTCTGCAGTCTAGGATACTTATGTTCGTACCTGCACGTTCCGCTTAAAAAGTAAAGTCCGCTTACTTTTCGTACGCATACTATAGAGAAGAAAGAATGTCTTGCGAAGAGTTTTGGGTATTCCAATTATGACACCTACACCATTGTTTGAGTCAAGGTCGACAGATGGGCTAGTTGGTATGGTTCCACATTATTTAAAGCAGCGCAAAAAGCAAGACAAGAAGATGGCGACTTCGATGCTGGGGAAGCTCCTGCCGCTCGATTTACACATCAGCCCGCATAAAAACATGCTTTTCCCCTACCTCCTTTGACTTGCTGACCTGCCTAATTGAACGTGATCCTCGCGCAGCCGAGAGTGGCCGAGTCCAAGGGCACAGCCATTATGGTAATTTTCCAAAATGCGGTGTTGCGGTGCCAGAAACAGTGTCAGCTCGCGTCTCGAAATGTGCGCTCCTACTTTCTCACTCCACATCGCGAACCCGGCGAACCGGGTTCCGAAATTACCTCCCTCATCAGGTTTGTTTGGGTTGGCCGTTGGGCTTTCTGTAAGCAGAGGTAACGGACACGTCCGAAGCAGTCTTCTTAGTCCTGAGACTCATGTGTACATTTTATTCTTTAATGTTTTGTGGAAGACGGCTAATGAGCAATCAGTTGCTTGGGGCCGCATTAATAGCGTAGTGAGGTTAATGAAGTTATTTCGAACGTATAATAACCCAAAATGGTTTATATGTATATGAGCAGAGACACAAACTCTTAAGAAAATCGATCGCTTCGTTCTATGCTGAAGGATGCCGGTTAAATTGAAGTTTCCGTTCATAGTTTTGTAGGCTTTGAGTTCCACAGAAACAATAAAACAACGAAAGACGCAGTAGTGGAGAGCACACGATAAATTTTGATTATCTTGAGACTCATAACGAGCACCTATATTTTGAAGCACATATGTGTTTCTTTCTTTCCCTATCTGTCTCACTCTCTTTCTCTTACATACTGAAGTCATGTTGCCTGTGGTTGAATCTATAGACATTGAGTTCTTCTTGAAAAGTCTGCGCTGTTTAATTTATACTCTGCGAGATCTATATATTAAGTGATCGACCTGAATTTGGACATTTTCTGCATACTAAATAACATTTATAATTTTTATAACAAACCGTAAGCTTCAGGAAGTTATTCGGCAAGCAAATGGTGTGGCTCAGTGAACGGAAGTTGTTGATAAATAATTTTGGGAGGGCACGTTGGGGAAGACCTCAACGCAAGAGTAATGAGGAAGTCTCAGGTCTCTCACGCACAAATGCGATCAATGTTGAAGTTAAGCTCCAAACATTCTTCGCCAATGACGATGTTTGGTCTGGTACGCTAATTAAAATTAAAAATGAGGCAGCTAGCGATCACCTTTCTCCCATAGGAATTTGTAGAATACACCACGAAGAGCATAGATAAATATATCCAGTACTAACACACAAACTGTAGCTACTATAGGCCCACTCTAGTTTCGGAAGCCCCGCTTCTCATAATATTTACCCAAAGCGAAGTATTCCCACCAACTTTCCTGCCCAAATATTGTCACGGTAGCAGCTGTTAACCTAACAGTGCCGCCTGTCCCGTCGCCTACAGTTTTCCCTCATGCCGATGATTCTGATCCGCTTTTGTTGCCTCGTATTCTTCAGTTCAGAAAAAAAAGTATCGACGTTAGCGTTATACGGGAACTTCTGAAAACCCTCCAATAATCTCCGGAACCAGCCACATATATAGTGGCGCCATAGCATTCTCCTAAACTTTGTGGCGTTTACAGGGAGCTTGTCAATGCGGGGAGGTCCTAGTATGAGACTTTCCTGAAACTCGACGTTCAAGAAATCTCGTCGCCATTCTGGTGTTGCTACATGCAAACGAAACGTCTCTTTGGTTGCTTTCAATCTGATTGGTGGCTTCTGAAGACGTAAAAAAATTAGAAAAATTTATAGCATAATAAGGGACAAACCAACAACCTAATTATAAGGCACGCTATACAATAGGTTTCAGGATAATTTTGACCCCTAAAACTCGTCAACGTGCAGGCATATAGAATTATTGCTCCATCAAAATTGAACCCTTGCAATTGGTATCGAACACGCAATTTTTCAGTCAGCAGCTGAGTACGAAGCCTTGGGCACCGTAGTGGTTTAAACTTAAAAGTTTCGTCTTGGTGGAATGAATACAGTGTTTGGGTATTTACGGTTAGGCCATGGGTTTGATCACAGCCACAGTGGTCACGTCTATAGAGGAAGCAAAATGATTCTAAGAACTGAGAGAGTGCTAGGCACCCTCTTTGGGAGAGTACTTTTTTGTTCCATATTTCACTCTCTTTTCTAGAGTAAATCACCTCTTTCTGAGGTAGAGTATAGTGATTCCTCAAGAAAGGTTCAATCGAACTCCATCTCAACATAGTAACATAACGCTGCCCGAAGCAGAGTAGCTTGACCCCACCACAGGCGTAGTTGTAAACCTGCCGAAAAAAAATAACAGAACTCTGGGCAAAAATTGTGCCTTTGAATTGTTTTGGACAGCTTTCCTCGCGCGCAGACCATACTGATGGCAAATTACGAGCATTAGGAAAAAAAACGATGAAAAAATTGCTGACCGAGGCTCGAACCCCCGACCTCTAGAAGCACATCACATTACGCGCCCAACACGCTACCGCTACACCACGTCGGCTTTACTTATTTATTTTTTTTGCTACCCCACGGCAGCACACGGCAATTAGGTGCTTATTTCTTCATTGCGTAAGTAATGTGACTAATGTCCATGATCTGTCTTTTACATTTCCTTATTTTTATACAAAAATGTCTGATTGTTTTATTTATTCATTTTTTATTTATTTATTTATTTATTTATTTATCTGATTTGCATACACGGAAACACAGGGACACAGAGGTAAGAGGGAGAGAGCAAGTTGGCAACTGCCACCTGGAGGGGAAAAGCGCCGGTTCACTTTTTCGGGAGGAGGAAAGAAATAAACAAAGATAAGAGGGGAGAAATAGGAAAGAAGAGAAGAAAGTAAAGGAGAAATTACGAAGACTTGGACAAGTAGCACGTGCGACAACCACACGTACTGAATATCACAAGCTTGTTTTGAGCCTCGCGAGATCAGAACGTCAATCTGACTCATTTTGCAGTAAAAAAAAAGATTAGCGTAGTCAAAGGCGTGTGTGGCACTCGCATTGACTTGCTAGCGTATAGTCATTTCTGCGTGGGAAACATTGCACTTGTAAATTGCACGATGAAAGATGTCGGTTTTCGTCCCCTATTTAGATATATAATCTTGGTTATTCTTCTTCGTATCCTGCGACTAAAGCCATAATATTTGCTGTAGCTGTACCGTACATTAGGCGCGCAACAACATTTTCTATGCGTGACCTTCGCAGCGAGTCTAAGAGAGAAACATAAATAATAGTATAACAAGAAAGCAATAGATAAACAGATATGTGGGGTCTAACGTCTCAAAGCCACCATATGATTATGAGAGACGCCGTAGAGGAGGGCTCCGGAAATTTCAACCACCTGGGGTACTTTAACGTGCACCTAAATCTGAGTACACGGGCCTACAACATTTATGCCTCCATATCTGAGCACACGGGCCTACAACATTTCTGCCTCCATCGGAAATGCAGCTGCCGCAGCCGGGATTTATTTGACAAGAAGGCAATAGCAGTTTCAATTTAGTTTCAATCGTTACCAACTTAATGAGGTCATATTCGCTTATTTGCTACACAAATATGAGCTAAAAACGCCGATATTAAGTTCCAAGTGCATTCTACTGCACTGAAATTGGCTGGGAGGCGCTGGAAACGCAGTTTTTTTTTTCTCCATTACTCGCCTCCAACGCTACAAGAGACAAATGCAGTACATTTTAGTTTATAAATGCGTGATTATTAAGTAGTGGTAATCACTCGCGGTGTGCTGGCCCATTCATGTATCTATCAATTAACGCATCAATCAGGATCAGGAGTATAACCGTGTTTTACTCGGCCATGCTCTGAAGAATACAGGGACATTCTACTCTCTCCGACAGAAACAGAGTATAAGCAGTTTCGTTCTCCCAGTTCATGAATAGTGAAAACGCATTTCCGTCCAAATAGTAACAACACACTGAAGAGTATCTTGGCCCTTTTACCCCTGTGATAACCTCCGCAGTTAGAGTGTGTGCGATGTCAGTGCAAGTTAAAAAAAAAAACAGATGGTCGAAATTTGCACAGCCCTTTACTACGGCGTCTGTCATAATCATACCGTGGTTTTAGGGCGTAAATACCCAGATAATATTATTATTTGATTTTCTTTCTCAGTAAAAAAACATGCATTTCTTTTCATCATTGAAAGAAAATAAATTTACATGAAGTTGTTTTTGGTTTGTCAATACCATAAGAAGTTACTGCGTCGGTCACATCAAGAAGCTGTTTTAGCAGACAGTAGTTATGCCTGCAGCAAGCTTGTGGCTTCTATCTAAAACACACGCAGTAACCAAAGCACCTCTATTCACCAAAATCCCCGCACATTTGTGTGTTATTTATCATATTTACTGTATACGAAAAAAACTGACGCCAATAATTGAATCAACATATAATGATATAATATTAGTGAACACAGAGAATTCAGAAAAAAAAATTTACTGCTACTCCCTATCCACCAAAGCAGCATACGTGCAAGCCGGTGCATGAGGTGATACTTTTTAATGCCATACTCTCAGATTTCATGGCGTAACTTCGGCTGCCACGCATATGGATTCATTTTCATTCGTTCGTTGAAAAGACGTGGATGCACCCTGAATGCGTGGATCGGGTCGGATGCAAGAGCAAAGCGCGAGGTGGTGCGCGCGATCGATCCCCCAGCATAGGCATAACGCGTGCCCCAAGTGGGTGTCGGTACTGCGTACTCCCCTATCGTTCTCTATAGCTGAAGGATGGTATGCAAATAAGGGATAGGCTTAGGGGTTGCCGCCACACGAAGTAGAGGGCGCGGAATGCCAGACAAAGAATGGCACCCCTCGCGAATTCTACACGACGCGGCCTCCATCGATAAAGAAGGCCAGCTATACGCATGGCTCGTACACGTCCGCGTTAAAAGGCAGATCGGGAGGCCTTGCGCGGCAACCACTCCTTCCAGAGAGCGTTGACTGCAGAGTCATGTGTACCGAGGTGGTAAAACGGCGTACATTTCTCGATTCTCAACGTTTGGAGGCCGAAAACAGCTGTGCACTCGGTGAAAACAGTCTATAATTATGAAACAAAAACAAATAAAATTGGCAATACGAATTGGCACATAGAATATTCTAGGTGAGCAATCAAACAAATAGACGGTAAAAGAGAAGAAGCATACCGTAGGTAGGACCGAAATTTGTAAGCATACCAGCTGCTGTTCATATATCGTAAAGTCAAACTGCTGCACCATATGAATTACGTTCACAGTGAGTGTATAAGAAAACTCATCTCAAGACATTGCTTAGTTGTGTGCACAGGAGTGTGCTAAAAGATACTTTTGTGGTTACTGAGTGGTTTTTGCTGGACTGCTCAAGCTAAGTTGTAAGCATTACCATCAAGACTGCAATAGACCACTGCAACGGTAAATTATTTCTACTAATTAATGCTTGCGTGCGTGTGCACAAGCCTGCAGCCACCCAAAGCCGGCTTTAAGTACCATTCGATAAAGCTTACCGTGAACCAGTACTAATATATTAAACCAGTAATAAACCTCTACATATGGGCTTGTAAGTGTGGTTATTTACTAACTACTGTCGCACGTATATTCATTTAGCATTGGGGTGGTGTGCGCTTCGCATTTTAAACCCTCCCGTTACCTCATTGCGTAAAGTAACATAAAAACGCTTGAATTTTCCTCTTGGTGCGAGGTTTAGTTTGGATCATTGGCTTGCAAGTTCCCTGCAACTTCGCGCGCACCCAGGCACGCACTCATCGACTGTGCGCAGTACGAAACGCGCAATCAAGCGCAAGCGTGGCGCATGGGTGACGGCGCTAGCTTAACATGTCTCTACACTAGCAGCAGTAAAGAAAGAGTAAAAGTGCTGATTCCATTTTTGCGCTCCAGCCTCTCGTCGTCAGCGTTGCAGGAGCGCCCGCCGGATTAATGAAGCGTTGCGCCGCCGTATAGCGTTCGTCCCGGTTGAGGGCCGTTAGTTCGCACTGGCAGCTGAGTGTATGCCGCTGACACTGAGTGCGGCGTGCCGCTTTCGACAAGGGGATTATTAGAAGCGAGTCAGGTAGGGAACGAGGAAGAGGTGGTGAAGTTAAATTCGTTTGCGGAACCCCATTATGTGGAGTGGAGGAACGCGGATATTTTTTCCTCGCGTATACGGTCTCTCATTCTCTCCCGCATTACAACACTCGGGAGACCCGCATTTTCTCACGAGAGGTGGCAGCGTAGGCACATTTTCGCGGTGATCATTTTCACAGCCTACTGAGCCGTAATAACGACTGCTCTTTTGCGTAAGCACCCAGAAATGAAAGCTACGCATATAACTCTTCACAAAAAAATTACCTGCTACTCACTTGTGAGTTTTCTCTTGCCACATATGTCACTAATGGAGGATACATGTCAACTCTGTATTCAAGGGTCACCCCTCGCACAAGCCTAGTAATAGTAAGCTGATCTTCACAAGAAAGTTAGTGTTGATTTGTGGGGTTTAACGTCCCAAAACCACCATTTGATTATGAGAGACGCCGTAGTGGAGGGCTCCGGAAATTTTGACCACCTGGGGTTCTTTAACGTGCACCCAAATCTGAGTACACGGGCCTACAACATTTCCACCTCCATCGTAAATGCAGCCGCCGCAGCCGGGAATCAATCCCGCGACCTGTGGATCCGCAGCCGAGTACCTTAGCCACTAGACCACCGCGGCGGGGCAAGGAAGTTAGTGTATCTTTGAATGTCAACGAAGCAAGGCTTGCTATAAAGAGTAACAAATATTTTTTTCACATCTTTAGCGTGCAGCTTCTACCAGAAGCAGCTCAATTTAACTAATTAATGCCTAAGGTAGAGATGTGTAACATATGAAGCTTCACGATATGTACAGACTATAGAGGTGCATAGGACCACTGCTGTGGCGCAGAGAATATATGATCCTTGGTTGTTAGCCCAATCAACACATATTTGATCTGACCCGCTGAGTTCCAGTTTCGATGGAGCTGAAAAGCATGCGGCTCGTGTTTTGTGGGCCGTCAGAGCCCGCAGAACATCCTCATGTGGTCGAAAATATTCGGAGCCTTCCACAGCTGTATACCTCTTAATCTTTTCGCAGTCTTGGCACTTAGACATCCTCTTCTCCTCCCCCCCCCCCAGCCTAGATTCCGGTGTTACTGCAGTAAACAAAGGGCAACATGTGCTTTGAAGTCTGCAGCACTTCATCCTGAAAACACTAAATATAAAACATGTGGACGTGAACCGATGTAAAAGAAGCAGTTAGAAGCTGGCAAACTTGTTTATAAATTAGTGCTTTGCGTTGCCGCGTGTGCTGGTTTGTCATGTAGTCAAGCAGTATAAAGGTGACAAGGAAGAGGTAGCTTCTTTGCTCATCTGAGTTAAACTAAGCTGCGATGTCTGGCTTGCCTAAACAAACAAGCAGGTCCCACGTTTCCAGTGTTACATAAAGACGCAGCCAGAAAAAAAAAAGCCTTGCATAAAATAAATAGAGCTGGTGAAAGAAATATACGAAAAAGGAAATTGAAAAGCAAAGCTCGCCAAAAAACAAGTGAAGAGAAGAGGGAAGGAGTGATGGTGGTAGAAAAAGTAAAACAAAAGATGGAACTGCCTTCTACAGCGCTTATCCAAGCACAACGTCTAAGCGCTTCAGGCAAGACAGTACAGGGACAAAATCAAAAGTCATTGCTTTTTGCACAACTTATCATGCCAAATACATGAAAAGTACGCAGGGAAAAAAATGGCAGCATATCCACGGAGTGAATGTTGAAGAGTGGCGCGAAGCATCCGTCCGTCCATTCGTTCTTGCTTCCGTCCGTCCATGCGTGCGTCTATGTTACCGCCCGTGCGTCCATCCGCCCGTCCGTCCCTGCGTTCGTTCATACATCCGCTCCTGCGTCCGTCCATGCGTCCATCCGTCCATGCGTCCATCCGTTAAACTGAATGAATAACTACAGCTTCAAATCAACAGTAGGGATTGTGAAACCACCCCCGTAGGAATGTGACATTTACACTAAAGATGAACTTATTATTTGTAGTAATTAACCTGCCCTGTCGGAGAACATAGCCAAGCACCATTTCGCAAACATATATGAAAAGAAAATACTGAAGTTTAAGCTAACAAAAATATACACCAATTACACCGTCAGAGCACTATGTCACTGCCCCGCCACGGTGGTCTAGTGGTTAAGGTACTCGGCTGCTGACCCGCAGGTCGCGGGATCAAATCCCGGCTGTGGCGGCTGCATTTCCGATGGAGGCGGAAATGTTGTAGGCCCGTGTACTCAGATTTGGGTGCACGTTAAAAAACCCCAGGTGGTCAAAATTTCCGGAGCCCTCCACTACGGCGTCTCTCATAATCATATGGTGGTTTTGGGACGTTAAATCCCACAAATCAATCAATCAATCAATCAGCACTATGTCACTGACTGCTAAACAGTTTTTTTTTTACTGGAGTATATATCATCAGTTTCGGTAGGTCAATAACTAGCGCATCGTGAAACGCAGTTTTTGATTTGTTAAAGTTAGTTGAAAAACCGATACTTGAGTCCTGAAATAAACTCAAACGCGCTGGTTTCTTTTTTACATTTTCTTTCAGTTTTCATACAGATGCACTATGCATTCCTGTGATCAAACTGCAGATTGAAGCTGTGAACGATGCAACAAAGTACAAACGGCGCCTTCCCATCTTGACACCCAGCTCCCGATTGAAGGGAGCGCAGAAGAGACGTGAGTCGACTACTCAGCATCCCGGACACTGTATGTGGGTTCTACTGAAACAAATCTGGTGGGGACGGGACCCGAATGACGGACCTTAAATTCACCACAAACAAAACAAAATGAAGCGAGAATGAACCTGAGCGGCATGACGATCGCGCGTAAGAATGTATTGACGGAGCGACAAACAAGTTCGCTTTCACCAAGGAAACGTGGATAGGAGTGAAATGATTCTCTCGAAAAACACTACGAGCCCTCACCACAAAGCTACAGCGAACTGCGGTGTGGTCTGGGTGCTCCAATGGCTTTTCCTGTTCATACTACCGACAGCGCAAGGCGACATGGTGGCTGCTGATTGTCGGAGACACCCACACGTGTCCTGTGTGAAGGATGCGTGTGTGTGTAGTTTTGATATTATTTCACCAGTTATATGGGTCTCTGCACAACGACTGCTGTGCTGTATGCTCCGTGCAACGACTGCTGCGCAACGACTGCTGTGCCGTACGCAACGACTGCTTTGCCAACACCCTTACGGCAGCTGTCCCGAATACCTCCGAAGGCTTCTAGGACAACCTGCGAGAGAAATTCAGAGACCACCTTGAGAACAACTTTTTTTTTTTACTAAGATCCTCTGTTGTTATCTCCATAACGCATCTAGACCAATATCTGTGCTTGAAACAATGAGCTTTACTCCATTGGGCAGAATACCGGCCTTAATAGAACCCGGCCTTAAATTTACAATGATGCTGTTAACCCTAGTGCCCCACTTTCCCAGAGTTTTCTCTTGTAGACATGAATTTAGATGGTGGGACAGCGTAGCTGGTGCTGTTGCTGAATGTTTGGAATGATTTAACAAATATTTGAAGATATTGCCGCAAAGAGAAAAAGTGTACCTAAATAAGTGATTATTACTATTGTAACAATTTTTTGCATAAGTTTAGTAGGATGTACCCATGTCCAATGGTGCTTTCTTGTGCGTGTGGCGAAGTTTCATTCATTTCAAAAGCTCAAGGAGGCACAGGAAGTGAACAAGAAAAAAAAAGCCAGAGAAGAGATAGCATGCTTTAGTTTTTTTTTTTATTTGTTTCGGGTAGCGAGACATAAAAGAGTTGACACCAAGCCCAATACGTTAACATGACTAACAACTTTGGGAAATGGATGCAGAGATGTGATCGAAAGGGTGAGGATAGCTGAGAAATGTCCATTTCCTGCCTCTCGAACTGAGGTGGGGTTAACGATGTGGATCTGCATAGGCTTCCATGCCGACTCTAAGGAAGAAACCTTCGCTGTGCAGACTTTATTGCGATATCAGCGATGCTGTAGCAACGTCAACAGAATGAACAGCAAGAAACTTTAATCGCGAATGTTAAATTCGTAAAAAAGAAGTTTACAAAAACTATTATGTGACAACGCTTTCAACATTTTAGACTGCCCTGCCGTGAGCCTGCAAAACGTTTTCGATCAATTGAAAAAAAAAAAGATACCTACTCAGTGCATTAAAAGTTAACTGGTTCCAAACAGCGAGTGACTCAAAAGCTCAGAATAGCATCCATGGTCGTCTTCACGTTGATATCTCATTCGGATTCACGAAGTGTTGCGCTGTTGCAGACATTTGATGAAATACTGACATTTGAAGGAAAATTACCTATTCCAACAGTTACCTTCATTTTAGAAATAGGAGCGTGCAATTTGGATTGCAAATTTTACTTTAGGTTGAATAAAAAAGCCGCAATGCCCCAAATGTTTTTTGTTTAACATGGTTTAACACAACTGGCAGCAAGTTACGTACACAGATGGCACACCTTGACAGATGTATCTTTCCTTAGAGTTAGGAAAGGTAAACGACCAAAATTTACCTGTAATCCAAATATCAACATTATCCTTGAAAAGTGTGGCCACCGGTGAATGTGTAGACCATGCCTGAATTGCTCGGCTGCTTGAAAGCATAGCGTAAGTTTGCTTTTTGTTTCGTTTCGTGTTATCTTACTTTGTTCCGGTATGACGTATATATATATATATATATATATATATATATATATATATATATATATAATATATATATATAATATATATATATATATATATATATATATATATATATATATATATATATGTTTTCCTAACGTATTGTTTGCCGTTTGTGTCATTGAAATAGACCCAACGCACTGCGGCGTTTCTCGCCCTGTGTGGGCTTGCTTTATATGCAGCCTTGTGTTTTCATGCTTGCCTTCCTGAATATGTGCGCCCTTCAACGGTACACCCTAAGCCTGTCAGGGCAAACAGACGCCGTCTGTGCCATCTGTGTTTATGAAAGCGCGAAGAGCGAGTCAGCGAGTGCGCAGAGGCCGCTGGCTGCGAAGCCATATGTACGTTTCTCGTAGATTAGCAGCTCACCTTACACTGTGTATAGTTAAGAATTCCATGAACATTTACTCGTTCCAGCCCTAACGCACTAACAACAAAAGCACGAGAACTTCGGTGAGCTCCGATAACTCACCGTACCTTCGCTTTCCACATGACAGTGAAATATGAAAGGGCTTAATGAGTAATGAATGAAATCCAAATAAGGGCTTCTAATCCATGCACTGAACCCATTGCGATCTCTTTGGGGTAGATGAAAGTAACAACTCGGCAGGCATTGTAATCGCACAGATTAACATGTCGCCCAGCCGCGATGGTCTAATGGCTAAGGTATTCGGCTGCTGACCCGCAGTTTGCGGGATAGAATCCCGGCTGTGGTGGCTGCATTTCTGATGGAGGTAGAAATGTTGTAGGCCCATGTGCTCAGATTTGAGTGCACGTTAAGGAACCTCAGGTGGTCAAAATTTCCGGATTCCTCCACTATGGCGTCTCTCATAACCATATGGTGGTTTTGGGACGTTAAACCCCACATTTCAATCAATCAATGGATAACATGTCACGAGCGCTCTTACCCATATCTAAATATTGTGAGATCCTTACGCTTCGCCTTTAAAAGTTCAACGTTACAGCAATATCGTGTTCCTAGTAGCCTACTTTAACCACTTATGGCGCATACTTTTTCTTGCACGATATAACTCGAGAAGCTTAAATTATAGGTAACTACGATACAATTGACGAAGTTGAAAGTAACTTGGGTAAGGAAGCGTTTTGCATACAGCTTCATTCTTTGTAATGGGTTGCACGGTTTAGACCACGGGCAATTATAAGCGTGAAAATTTTCGAACTTGATATGCCTTCACTGCGTGGTCTCAAGAAATACGTGCAGTAGTAACATTTGTGGCTTTTTGTAATGGGCGGCTGGCTTTAAACCATGAAGTCATATTGATATTCTCGTGCTCTGAAGCCCGATGGGTTTCCATTCTTGTACTACAAAACATTACTGTGATGTTACATGATTTATGCCTGTATACGTTTGTAAAGCACTAACGGTATCTTAACTGTATTTCTTAGCCGACGCGTAGCTGCGCTGTAGAACGCCTGCTAGCCACGCTAACAGCCTGGGTTCCATCCTCGCTCGGACCCAGGAAACGTTAATATTAGGGGCTGGCTCACCAGGTGTTGAAGCTGAGGCGAAGTCCTGCGCCGTAACCTTAGTTTTACGGGCGACCACTAGAGGCGTAGCCGTTACGCTGATTTGAAGAATGCTGACTACATGGCGTGCCTGTATAAAGCCCTCACTTTTGGCACACTTCCTTCCTCTTCGTTGGGAGACGGACGGATGGATGGGGGCTATGTGTTTAGAAAAAAATGTTTAACGATTTCGAGTACTTCGTACTCAACTATGAGAGAGCATTGACGGCTATATGACGTGGTTCCATGTGATAATAGGGTATATGGTATTATAGGGTCGCATACACAGTGCATCAAAATGTCAATGACTAACCAGTATATATGTACATGAATAAGATCCGTTGCCGCAGGGTTATAAGTACGAAAGTAGATGCACTTTCGCATGACAGCTGTTTATTCAGACGACGTTTCAACGGGAGCCGCTTCTTTTTAAGTCATAAGGCTTGAAGACCTGGAAAAGGCTTGAAATGACTTCAAAAAGATGGGGCTCCCGTCGAAACTTCGGTTTAATGAAGAGTTACTATGTGAAAGTGCATATATGTGATTGTTGTTCACAAATCCTGACGAAGACGTCTGTCCACAGGTCAAAACCATTGGAAATAAAATTAAGACAACCGCTATGTTGTGTCTCTTCTCTTCCCAAGTACGTTTGGCTCATTGAAAAAACTTCTTCGGCATATATATATATATATATATATATATATATATATATATATATATATATATATATATATATATATATATATATATATATATATATATATATATATATATTTCAAACGTGGCCACTTTATTATACCACCGTACAGGAATTTGCAAGAAGTATTCACGAGTTTTCCCGATCCTGTATGAGCCAACTCCTCAAGAATTGTTCACTGCATGTATATGACTTGATTTTTAGTTTATTCGCATCTTTCTCGATCTCTCGGTCATGCACTAGATGATTTTTCGCTAACAACCAACGACGCCCACGTTGACAGCAGAATTCGTGCAAAATGATCTCTTTAACGTTCTCGCGTTAAAACTAGAACCTAGAAAAGGCGTCTCAAAGAACACGGGGGTCACAACTTCACTCGAAACAAAGTTTAGTGGCTTCGAGAAATGGTGCTCGTGTCATTTCCTCACCTATCGGAATTAATCACGCTTTTGTTTTCGGGTAAGTTACAAAGACGGCACTGAATTGAAGCACGTTTGTTTCATGAAGCATCCCATGTGGCCTCTATGAGACTACACATCGCCAGGGAACAAAAGCTCGTGCTGAATGTGCGTCCAGATTTCAGTCATTGTAGAAATCCCTTTCGATATGTTTCTCGAAACTTGACGTTAAACCAGAAAGGGCTCTCATATGGTATATGCGAAAGGCGTTCATTTAGATGGCAACGTTGGTGCTATTTTGTTCAAGTGAATGCATCACATCACTCATCCACCCACCCCGGAAATGTGGCGTTTAAGGTCCTCAACTTCTGACCCACAGGTTGCGGAAGCGAATATCGGCTACGGCGGCCGCATTTCAGTTGGAGGTGGACGTGCCCAAGGCTCGCGTACTTAGATTTAGGTCCAAGTTAAAGACCCCCACGTAGTCGAAGTTTCCGGAGCCCTCTATTCAGGAGTCTCTCATAATCGTGTGGTGATTTTAGCGCGTTAAATCCCCACCAACTATTATTCTTGTCTTATTAATCCACGCGGGCATTTGGAGTAGCACGGTAGGCGTATGCCCAACGTCCTGCATGAGCTATAAATCGTTGTCTCCCTTCTCTCTCTCACATTGTCATTGCAACTCGAAAGACGCAGCTTTTTAAAAAATAAGAGTGCATCCGACGGAACCCATCTAGATCCCTTTAGGATATTTTGTGGTGCGGGAGGCATTTCATGCAGAGCATGCACGCCATTGCATAGCCCGGTTGAAAGCCACTTTGATATTAGGTAGGTAGAAGCTATCATAGGGTGCTGCATTCTCGAAAGTCAGTCATTCAGGTCACAGATTTAGCTAGAATTTGTGTAAAAACTATTTCTCTGTTCGAGGTACTGCCTCTTTTGGCATGGCTGTTGCTATCTTCCACCTTCATGAACAGAGACACCCAATGAGCTACGTTCTTACTGGTCACATTTGCAATGTCGAGTAATATAGCCTAATGCCTGGATCTATAAGGTTTATTATATTTTCTACGTTGATTTTCGTTGATTTTTCATAGGGTGGCTGATGTTCTAGTGTGATAACGCTGAGTCTGTGTGGAGTCAGAACTCGAGGCTCATGATGTTTAAGCATTCATGGAAAGCACAAACCCCAATGGCGAGGTTCTGCCAATATTTCAGATGACATCCCCTTCAATCCGTAGCGATGGAAATCGAATTGACATAGCCGAACGGCGTTGAGCCATAGAACGGGTCTTAAACTTCCTTTAAATAAACAAAGTTACTTGCGAAAACAGAACTTCTTTTTCACAATCGCATTACAGTAATGCGCTGCCTTATGCGACGACCCCTCTTTGATATGCCGCCATAACGACCTTAAGAGCTCCTCGCGAACAGAACAACTCTGAAGGGATGTCAGGAAGAGAAAACAGTATTACAATTTTATTCATTCGTTTTATGAAGCTCATGACGGCTAACTTCTTAAGGCGACATTCGCTATAGAACTTTCTCGAGCCGACTGCTACAAATGACGTCTGAAAGATCGTATCTAATGCTACACGAAAAGAATAGTGCATGAATAATTCACTTTGATTCTCCATTGTCTTTATCAAACTAAAAACGTATGCACATGTTATAAACACTAGCAATGAATTAAAGAAATAATAACAGTGACTGAGCATCAAACTGAGCATGTTTTTAGATGACAATGTTTGCAAATGACACTTCCTAACTGCAAGAAAACCAACTATGACACAAGAGTGGATGTCATTTGCTTATGCGACAATATCTTCGAATGCCTGACACTATGCGAAATTGTTGAGACCACCTCTCATCCAACTCCTATCACCTCTTGTTAGATAACTCAGGTGTACGCTCATGCCTGGATAGTAAAATACCCAGAGATATTCGCTGCAGATACAGTTGGCTGTGCCTTCCAAATTCATGTGTCAAACTCAAGAAAAGAAGGAGAACCCCACAGACTGACGAAAAAATGCCCCGAAGGCTATTTGGCTTTTGTTGGGAAAACTTCGGAACTCACTGCGTAAAAAATGTGCTGGAATAGCTGTAAGAAGTATTTTCGACAATATATCGACCAAAGTATGTCAAAACAAGACAAATAGCAGGCGATTAAGTTTCTCAACCATTTATACGTAACGATTGCACATAATACACATTTACCTTGAAAAAAAAATTACTAAATCTTCGTTGCCCTATCACGGAGTGCACACGCCCCAGCACGGCACATATCGTCGTTTTGCGCTATTTCTTCAGTAACGAAAGTTTATTCCTAAATCAGTCTGCGCGTTCAAGAATCAGTTAAAAATCATGCCGATTGAGCGAGACACCACGAGCTTTGATTGTGTTTTTGCATTCGTCAGCCTTAAAAAGCTTAAAGTATTGACATTGACTGCTTGTCATGGGGTTTTCAGAAAAAAGCGCAACTTAGTTTGCTCTGATTTTGCGTTTCTTCAGCCCCACTCGCCAAGTATAGCAAGCAATCAATGATTATTCAGGTGCTCATAACCTTTCACGTACCTTCCAAAGCAAAAACGTTTCAAAAAACGCAAAAAGGTACTATTTGATTTAAAATGCCGGTATAATGTTGTAATTGCGCATAAAATCCGTTCCAATTGTTCACTGTGGCGCATCCAGGCTGTTCGAATGCCAAGACATAGCTGTGACGATCAAATCTCAACTAGATCACTGCGCACGACTATTTTGGTAACACGAGCCTTATCATCATGCATGACCGTGGTAGTATGCCTTGATGAAGGCCGCAAGAATAAAAGCGGTGCCCAAGCAGACGATTGCGGCCCCTTGAACGGTTGTGTGCATGTTGTAGTGGTCAGTGAGGCTCTCAATGTGGACCTCTAATGTCAGTGAGAGTACCAGCATGACACCTCCGCCGATGAGGAAGCAGGTTCCAACAGCGACGAACACGTAAGACCAGCCAATCATGCCATGTCGGTGTTGGTAGCCCCGTTGCACGCGCGCCGTGAGGCGTACTGAATGTCTCTTGTTTTGACACTGCTCCTGCAGCTTTCGGCAGTCAAGAACAATGTCAGGAGAATATGACTGTTCATTCATGATGTCAGTTTCGTATTTCAGTCTCCTGCAATTAAAACTTTACATATTAGCACCACCACGCGGTCAGGAAGTCTCTAAAAAGGGCCGGTCCCCTCTTTTGGGAGTAATAAAGTTCCGATCCTCATCATTATCTACGTTACTAATTTCAGTAGGAACCCGCAATAAAATTGCTTATTGTCAAAGCACGAAAAAAATTAAACAAAGATCCACAACCATCGAGATGAACGATACTCAATCCATTGTGCACATTGAATTACTATATAATACTGTCACGCTGCAGTTTCTACTCGGACACATTCTTTCAAGACGCTGCCACATGCACACGAACGGTTTTCAATGGGCCAGGGCACGCAGCGCACGTCCAGCTGCATAACTTTGCCACAACTTAATTTAAGAATCACGCAGAGTGGCCTTGCTCATGTGGAAGCACATGTGTCTAGCTAGTGTCTGCCAGCACATGTACCATCGTTTTTCACTGGTTCATACTTGTTCGATGGTTTGTGCAATGATTACTGATATATCTACACTATGATGACCTGCATCATAAACACAGTGCAATTCAGCGATATTCTCTTTCAGGAAATTTCAGCAATCCTAAATGTGTTTTTTCATCCAGCTTTCGCTATATGCGCTTTATGGTGTTCATCAGCAGCGTCAATGAATCATCATTGTTTTCTTTTTCTTCTTTTGTGCACTTGCTCTATGATTCAGCGAGTGAGACATAAAGCGAGAGAATAAATGGCGAGAAAGGCAGCGAAATCAACCACAATTGTAGCATCCTGTTTACAACCCTGCAATAAAAAAAAGGGTGGAAAGTGAACACGTGCTGCAGATGTAAACACCCTAGAAATTAAATCATACCATCAATTGCCACTGTACGTGAGATCTGCCAATATGTTGTTGTTGCTGCGAAACGTATTGGTAGAAAAAGTCCCTATATTTTACGATCGTGTCTGCACATCTTGCCCTAAAACAGCTGAACATACGTTGTACAAACAAGAACCAGACGTAGTGATTGCAGAGTCGGGAAAACACAGCATGTCTCCTTATAGAACCAATAAAATAAGTTAGAAACAGTTGTACGTTACCTCGTCACTGTTTAGATCCGACTAGGCTAACCACGGTGTCATGATAACTACGTAGCCTAGTCTGCAGAGTGGAAACATTTTCAACGGTACACTACTACACATTTAACAGAGAGCTTTGCTTGCTAATACAAACAGCTGCACCGGTGACACCACACAAATGCGAACCGCGTTTCCTCTTTTGCTTTGATTTTCCAGATGGCCCGTTTTAACACGCTCACACTTATATATGTCCTCCTACCGGAAACATAGCATTCACAGTCAATGCAGGGCGCCACATTTAAGATAGCCTTGTTTTTCTGCTTACTTCACCACGGCAACGTTTACTTGCTTTAAAAAGACACGAAAGAAAAACAATCTTCCTGGCATTGGTCGCTTGGTAAGCAGGAAAATGCTCAAAGCGATCAAAGCGGGTGGTGAAGCCACTTTGAAATTTCCACATCATGATGTCTTGGACTTTGACGCCATCGGCTATCCTAAGTAGTGCTTAATCAAGAAAATCAAACCCCATTTCCCTTGAGGGAGCCACAGGTCTAATTCTTTCAAACCAATGTCGCTCAAACAGGAATAATGTGGTTTGAAATTTGTGACGTCATGCTCTCGGTGCGAAATTTAAAGTAAGACGCTGACTTTGACTTTTTCTCTATTAATAAAGCAATGATGGTGATTAGGCAGACGTTCAAGTTTTGCGAGCGACATTTATGAATCTAAATCGAGTCATCATATTACTATAGTGACCTTTTAACGCTTCTTCTCTGAGTTTGATGTTCGTTCATTATATTTAGTTAATAAATTCTAGGATCTCTGTTTCTGTCAAAATTTAGGTACAATTTAACTTACGCGTCAAATGTGTCTTCTCGTGCACCTCGCCTTGAGCGCGAACATGGCACGCCGGCCCGTCCAAGCCTGGTTTAGGCACAAGTGATACTAGCACTACAGCGAGTGCTACGAAACTGCATGGCATAGATGGCTGTTTCTTCTTCCCCTCTCACCCTCCTACCGAGCGATATGGCCCAGCGACTGACTCTGACAACATAGTGGCACATATGCAATACCAGGCACGTGGCTATTGCCAAGCCCGAGGGCGTGGGTTTGATCCTCTGCCGCGATGGCCTTTTGATTGGAGTGAATTGCAAACACCTGTGTAGCTCAGTTTAATCATTCGTTAAAGTGCACTATGAGGTAAAAAATTTGTCGGCGCCTACAACAACGGCGTGGCTCATAACCATATCGGGGTTTTTCCACGCAAGTTTGCCGCAATTACTGTATTAATATTATGAATGTATGACAAAACATTTCGCTTTCATTGAAATGTTGGCCAAAGTGCCACGTCATGCGTGAAATTTCTGCAAAAGTCACATGATCATCTCGCGTGTGACGGGGACCGGAAGTTCAATACTGCGCCGGTTAGTAAACATGCTACGTTATAATTTATCCGCGAAAAGCGATGGCAGTTTCAATTCAAAGAAGTGTGCCTTTCAATGCTAGGCGCAGCGGAATTGAAGATACGTGATGCTTTCAGGAAAACTAAAAATTCATAGGACTATAAATAAAGATGCATCATCCATCCATAGAAATGCATACAGGAGCGCAGTAAACTACATAACGGTGGCAGAGTCACAGATAAAAGAACGCACGTGTAGACAGTCTGAACCAAAAAAAAAGATAGCTCGTGCTGCAGATGTAACACGGTGGCGTGCATGTTATGGTATGCACACAGCTGCACCCATTTTATAGGTATAAAATGAAGAGGTCTGCGTCCACGCGCAGTTCGACGATCTTCATGCTACTGCTATGCAGGCCTGACATTTCCACGTGTCACGCTACACTATTTATGTGACCGCGAATAGCTATTTCCATGAACAGGCTTTCAAAATAAGTGAGAAGAAGCATGCCTTTGGTATTGTTTTGTTTATCATTCTAGCATAAAATAAAGCCGGAGCAACATGACAGAACAGCAGGTTTTGTTTAACTTAGGTGTCAATAAAAGCTAGCGATGTATGTACGAATGACAGACGAAACAAGTTACTTCAGGGTGTAGCCTCAAACGAAGTGGAGAATCTTGCACAGAAAGCACCGATGAAGATTGTCAGCGTAAGCATTAAACCCACTGATTTTGAAAGTCAAGCCCATTTTTAGAGATAGCTGATGCTTTTGAATGCGCATATTTTCTGCAATCAGCGGATGGCCTTCATTTCCTTAGTGTGGAATTGTGCAGGCAACCAGGCTGTTAACCAGCTCTGCGGCGCGTTACTGTAGAACTAACCTGTCAGAGTAACCTGTTTGTGCTTCATAATATAAGAATAGCAATAACTGGCGTTTTACATTCTCAAATCATGACATGATTAATGGGGACGTCGTAGTTGAGGGCTCTGAGAATTTCGGCCATCCGGTGTTACAACACACAGCACATGAGCCTCTCCCATTTTGCCTCCGCTGAAATGCAACCACCGCGGCTAGGGTCTCACTTGGCGGCTAGGGTCTCACTTGGCCGCGGTGAGATAATATTATTCGTAATAGCACAACCTTTTCTCAGTTTAATTACTTTGTAGAAATGAAGCGATCATCGCCGATTTTTTGTTTCTTTTCAGGCCAACACAGTCATCATCATCAAGCAATTATCCCTCCACTCCCGGTGGTTGACCATTCCTCAGCTTCTCATTACCAGAGCCCCAACAATTATGTTCACTGAGTATGACTGCCCAAAAAAGATAACAATCATTACTAGTATATCCTTCTCATTTACGAAAATTCTCCGTTAGCTTTTGTCATCTTTCCTCCCGTTGCCATTCAATATACGGCCAGGGCGCCGTAGTGGGTCATGCCAAACCGCAAGCAAGGAAGCCACTAACCAGCCCACCGAACGACAAAGCTCTGTCAGACGTATTCTTAACCTGCCTCCTGTTTCTGCTGGCGAGATTTGAGGAAGACTATGCTTGCAAGTGAGTGAACAACCACCACTAGTATTTACACGCCTTTCAAGTGGGATACTGTACCCTTCATATCACGCACTTTCGCTGTTCGTAATCAGCATAGCAATAGTCGAGAAAACTCGTAGTCAGCACGTTATAAATGACGGTGTCGTATGACACGAATAGCTTAATACCAGTGATTAACAAAAAAAATTGCCCGCAGCTTCCCTCGGGGGAACACTGAGGAGGATGCGGAGCATATAATTGGTTAACGGGGTGTTAAAGTGCGACTTACTTGGGTCGATGGCTAAATTGGTTAACGTGGTTGTGAAATGGGGTGTTAAATTGCGACTTACTTGGGTCGATGGCTAAATTGGTTAACGTGGTTGTAGGAGGGGGTGTTAAATGAGTGAACACGTACACACGTATGCGAAAGGGCGGTGCTGGTCGAAGGGACGTCGATCATTGTGTTTGTGGATTCGTTGGAATTCATTTCACCGCGACCTTGGACGTCGACGCGCCGTACAAACCAACCGACGAGCGGCAACTGAGCGAGCGAGCGCCGACCTTGAGTATATATACAGCGCGACGGCGCATGCACTGTCAGCTGTCGAATGTTCGAGAAGGGGGAGAAGCGCAACGGCGCATGCGCGCGCGTCAGCTGCCGATGTTCTCGAAGCGCGACGGCGCATGCGCGCTACATTATACAGCTAGCGAATGTTCGTGAAGAGGAGAAGCGCACGCGGTGTGTAGAGGAGGAAGGGTGCACAGATGGTGGAGGAGTGAAGCGCGCGCGGTGTGTAGAGGAGGAAGGGATGCACAGATGGTGGAAGAAGGAGGAAGAAGCTTGCGGACGGCACCGCACTACAAGCCTCGAGTATTGAATGCTCCGCATCTAAAAAAAATCACACGTTTTCTTATGCATTCACGTAAGACAATTCAAAGGCGAAAGCAATCTCTGGTTTTGAGTTGATGTAGTGATGATGATATGTGGAGCTGAACATCCCAAAACCACGATATGGTTATGCGAGAACATCGTAGTGTTTGGGCTCCGGTAATTTTGACCATTTGGTGTTATTTACCGTGCACTTACATCGCACAGTACACGGGTTTCTAAAATTTTGCCTCCACTGAACTGCTACTGCCACGGCCGGGATCGAACCCACGACCAGCAGCCGAGTCCCTTATCCACTGATACACCGAGAAGGACGCGTCGATGTAGCGATCCTGCCTCTCCTCACTCCGATGGCTTTCAGCACCTCACGTTGTTTCGTGGGGCCTCCGCGTTCGGCTCACCTGCAGCCAAGTAATGTCCTGTAGGGAAGTAACGTGGCGTAACCACGGCGTCATAATGACGTCAAAAATGTTTGCCGCCTGTGGCGTCATCGCGTGATAATTTTTTGCATCCTTCTTGGTCACGTGGGATACCGATGTCCAAATCTTGCATTTTGTGAGGTGTTCATGACTTTCAGCTTTAAATTTAAACTTACCCGAACAGGTTACGGTACTGTATTTAGGTGAAAGGGGAATTGAATTATTCGGTACTAATTCTTTATTATTCCAACTGAACAAAGTTTTATAAAGACTGGACACGAAGTGACAAAACTACACCCTGGCGGTGGTCTAGTCGAACAAATAACTGTGAATCATGATGGATAGATTGATGTGAGGGGTTTAACGTCCCAAAACCACCATATAGTTATGAGAGACGCCGTAGTGGAGGCCTCCGGAAATTTAGTCCACCGGGAGTTCTTTCACGTGCACCCAAATCTGAGCACACGGGCGTACAACATTTCCGTCTTCATCGAAAATGCAGCTACCACAGCCAGGATTTGATCCCGCGACCTGCGGGTCAGCAGCCGACTTCCGTAGCCACTATGCCACCGCGGCGGGGCATAACTGTGAATCAAATGATATGCGAAAGTAGAAAAGCAACAATCTCTTAGCCTCTTCGCGTCCGTTCTACACGTTGCTGTTTTCGATAACTGAGGCCTGCTCGCGAAAAAAAGACCACCTGCTAAAATTTAATGTTATAATTTGTAATGTTTAAATGCGGATTCGTGCCGCACGATGCGAAGGGTACTATCAGAGGAAGAAAGAGCTCATTTTCTTCTAGAGGTGTGCTCGGGCTCCGGGAAGCCGGAAAGTTTGAGCCCTGCTGGGCCACGGGCCAGGCTCGGGTAGGCCAGCATGTTCTTATTTCGGACGTGGGCTATACCCGCACTAACTTGTTTTTATCAAGCGGGCCAGGCCATGTACAAAGCCTGAATCAAGCCCAAAATATCGACGTTGTGCCAAAATCGTTTTCTACAGCGTAGCGATAATTACACAAAATGAGCTTAGATATCCTCTAACTACGGAACCACCCTCCTGTCTTCCATCGCAATTACTAAACTTCTGGGGGAACAAGCACTTTAAAAATATCATGCTTGCTATGCTCCTGAAAAATATATTGGGAATTCCGGCGACCAGTGCGAGCTACGAACGAAAGTTACCTTGGCGCGCTATATGATGCAGTAACTACACTAGAGCTCGAAACATTTGACACTTTGTCATTTTTACACGGCAAATTGTAATCTGTGCATATATTGATCGTGATGTATCGTTTGCTTATATCTGACTTCAGTGTTTAATAGAAAGCGATGTTATCGGAAAACGATATCTTGTCCCCGCAGAAAGCGTTCATAATATCGGGCTGGGCCGGGCCAAGGGGCAAGGCAGGGGCTTGGGGTATTGTTTTTATACGTCGGGAAGGGCCAGGTGGGCTCTTAGCTTTATAGCGTCGGATTTCGACGAGCCTTCCACGCACTCAGCGGGCTTGTGCCGGGATCGGGCTCGAAAATGTGGCCCGTCAAAGCCTATACTTTGTTCCTCGTCTGTACCTTCCAGAATCGTCATTCACCTAATGAACATTCCAGCATCCTGTTATATAAAAAATTATCCACTTTTGACGCTCGGCTCGGATCTCTTCTCTTCATCACATTCATTTTCAGTGGTATGAAAATTCACTCTAGATTGTGTCTGATTTCACACGATAGGTTTCTTGCAATTTTTTACAGGTTATGGACAATCAACTCCCTCGGCTCTGTGTAAGTCTTTTTTTGCACAAATTTTATTGCGACAGAAAAGCACTTTGTGTGTGTCTTCTCATTGAGCCCCATAATATGTTGGCTTTTACTATTCCTCACCATTTTCTTCGTTCCAGCTTACGGGCGATCTGATGCGACCATTTTCCGTAAGTCACGAGCTTTCTTGTTACCAGGACATACTATTGAAGAAACGGCCAGACTACGGCGAACATGCAAATCTCAGCTAACATCAGCATCAATCAACTTATGCTTAAAGAGCGCTTCCCTTAAAGAGGCGCTGAAACACTTTTTTGAGTAACCATAAAATTAATTCACTGGAAAAGCGTATTGCCTCGAAAAATCAATGCCGCAATACTTTTAGGAATCTGTCCAGTACGAGTAGAGTTACTAAGATTTGTGACACGCTGCAATCGCATTCTCTCTTCTCCCGTCCCGACGAAAGCGCTGGAAGCTAAGCAGGGAGGGGTGGAAGGGGCAAACAAAAAACGTCATGCGCGCCTCTTGACCTTCAGAACTTTTTCCCTTTTCTTTCTTCGAATGCGCGGGTTTTTCAGTGTGATTGCACGCGCACGCGTGGACAAGTAGAGGCTTCCCACGGCGATCTCTGTAATGACCGAGCGCGCACTGTTCAAATCAGCCAATGGCCTATAAATTGCCTTACTACGAGCGATTTCCGGGCTTATTCCGTGATTTGTCGAAAGAGGAGGAAGCAACTTTTAGCTGACTTTGATAAGTTATTGTGAAATCCAGGCCGCGTGCTGCGCAGTAATATTTGGCTCGCGTATGGGCAGCCGCTACTGCCGATCGGAAGAATTTTCTGACCATGCACAAAAAGTGTTGCAGGGCCCCTTTAAGTAAGGTAAATTTGAAATGTTACTGAAAGTACTGTGCCATACATTTTCTAAGCAGCGCTGTCTAATGGTGTTAAACATCTTTTTAAAAACTTATCTGAAGCTTGGTTACACTGAAAATAGAGCGTTTGTGACAAATATGTTTATTCTAATTATACCCCATTTCATTCCAAGTATACATGAAATATACACAAAGCGTTGTTCGGGAGGAATGATTAATCCTAACTGAAACCTTTCGTGTGTGGGCCAAAAATGTGAGGCGCCTGCAAATACAGTTAACTTGATATCATTCATACGTGGCTGGCTATTAAGAGCAATGCAGTCTGCGCGAGCAATTTTTTCATGTGAGTAGTTCAAGAATACACCTAGACAGCATGAACGTAGTGTTTATTCCTCAGAAACAAGGTGCTAAGTGTTTATTGTGTGTCTATTACGCAACTTCTATGATCTACTGCTGGTTATTACAACGTAATAATATGTAAATGTAATACATCTTGCTCTGCTAATTGTATACCTAGGAAACCACGTGCAGCCGAACTTATCAAACATAATCTCATCTGTTACGGGACAAAAACTTGCTATTAAGCCGGGTCTTAAACGATTACTTGTTATTCTCATACAAAAAAGCACCCGAAAGAACAGTTTGCCACTTTCTTAAAGCGCTCATTTTGACAAAGCAAATAAATAATTATTGAATACTCTAATAAAACACGCAAACATACAATACCAACAGTTGTTGCTCTAGGTGATATGTGGTGTGTTAACAGAAAAAAAAACGTACGCGCTAAAACAAATTCAAGTCTTAAGAAATTTTCACGCAGTTTATCAGAAAACATAATCTCATTCTTCCTGACTCATGAATCCCGTGAATTATTTGCCTGCAGGGACGAGTGAAACGCCCACCTCCGGTAAGGAAACCACGTGTTCCGCATTTGGCTTGTGCAATAACAACTTGATAAAGTATAGAGAAGGTTATGCAAATAAGTTTATTAAAAAGTATGCAACCAGATAGGCACACGCTTTTGTTTGGCTACAAAAGGCACTGTACATCCTTTAGGACCGAAACTTACATAAATTTTTTATCTTCTTTGTAAGAGGGAGGCACGTAAGTAAATAATCAAGCATGCCTTTTTCAAGATTTTCCAGGCCAAGTTTAGCCGTCGTTAAAAGATGACTTGCCCTAACTAAATTGACCAAATCAACAATCTAAGGCATCAAACTTGGTTTTATAGTTGGTTTTTAATGTCACTGCACGTTAGGTAGCCTCGCCTTCAGAACTATAATGAACGGCAGGCAAGCAAAATGAGTTTCAAAGGACAGCATAAAATAATCATTCCCCAGTTGTTCTCAGGAAATTGTATTTTCGCAAAGCCTTGGAGCTCTCTTCCGTAGAAAAATCTCACACGTGGAAAACCATTTTATATACATTCTTTAAATAAAAGACATCGAATTAACACTCGGAGAATATGTCCGCTTGGTATCAGTAACCTATTAAGAAATAAATACTAGACAGCTTCTATAACGCGTAAAGTCGTACCAATCTAGAAGCTATGATGCCACACAGAATTTCTGCGGGAACCTTCGCCAAATGAGTTGTATAGCAATGCAAGACGTACCTATTGGAGGAGCTGCGAATGTTCTTCTGATCATAAGCGAACACCCAAATTGCTTAGGAAGCAGTGGCATGGCGCTATCGCGGTTGTGAAATCAGAATATGTGATGACCATATTCAAAGTTACGCGTACAACTTTGTGCTTTATCTTTCTGTATTTTTTTCCTTGTTCCAGAGAAACAATGTCAACAGCGGTGATGATGTTCGGCCTCGTTGGCCTGATCATAATGGTCGTCTTCGTCGGAGCCATGCTTGCTTTCCTCACCGGTGCGTTGCTCCTAGCTGACCCTACTGCAACACTGCACTCGCACACCCAAATACTTAAACTTAAATAACACTCGAGACACTAAACTTTGTAACTGTACGTGAACCAAATAAATCACCAATTAGCATATTCTCATTTAAATTCAGTGTTCAAAAGTCTCTGCACAATGTCTACAGAGGGGCCTCTCTGAGCGCTGAGAAGGGACTTTTTAGAGTTGATCTTTGAGTGCCGTTGCAGTGTTCATTTATTAGCAACAATGTTGCAGTAAGTATTCAACATACGGAAATCCATTCATAAACCAAATATCAAATCAATCAATTAGTTGTTTGTTTGTTCAAAATTACCGGAAGTAGCCCCCAAGCGAAATATAATAATATAATTAAATACGTTAAGCAGTTTGCAGTAAAGTGAAAAAAAAGCAGAAAAGATAATTTTTTTCAATTTATCTAGTGTTCATATTTCTTTATTTAGTTGTAATTCCCATGTAGCGCACAGGCTGAGCTTAACGATGTCAGAGAGCTTCAACATAAGTGATCCCAGATATATATCTGAAAATGTGTGCTGTTATTTCTTTTTTTTTCTGCTTTGCAACGCTCCTTTGCAGACCAGTTCACACATTAATAGCAGTACACTTTCCTTGAATTGTAGTAATATTCCTATAATGAGCTCTCTTCCTTCTCATCGACCAACAACACAGCACTCCTGACTTCTGAGAGACACCAACATAAAATTATATTATGTATATTATTCTCAATCAATGTTAACATTCGTTTATGCATGCTGCTTCTCTCTTTTTTTAGTCACCTAGCACCGGCATTTATTTGAAGTATCAAACAACTGTGAGAATGTGCCCAAAATCGCTTTCTTTTTGCCTTTTTTTATGTGCAGGAGATGCCATCGAGCCATTTAACGGTAAGAAGAGTTCGTATTGAAAAAGATCTCAGCGCATACGGAACCGACTGAATGAGCCCAATATACTACCACACGATAGCGTCATTCGGCTACTTTCTCTGACAAAAGATGCAGGTGAGGGTCAAGGTGATGTCAACAACGACAAAGGAGGTGCTGGACCAGCACTCGTTAATGTTCCGGCGATACTTAGTGTGCCAGCGTCGCAGCAGCCAACCGGACCCCCATCCGAGCTGTCTGGCCACCCAGCATTTGACGAGCATAGTGGTCCGATGCCTCAGCCGCGGGCTGGCGCGGACGAGGGTGAGTGATTTCTTCCTACTAGTAAATCATACTGATTTCACGTGTCTTATAGTCACCTGTAAACAAATTACACATTGAAGTTTCGGGCAAAGGTCTCTTTAGGGCCCCGGGCTGTCGTCGATTGGCGTTACGCTCAAACGTTACGCTCAAAATTTCAAAATAGGCTAGAAGAGGGCCCAACTGGTCAATCCAACAATAAAAAAAATTTGCAGATCCCACGTACAGTAGAAATCGATCATATGCGGAGCATGAGTGCGAAATGTAGATATGTTATTTTAAAATCAGCACAGCGTTACGAGGCGAAGGTAAATGATGCCGTACATGACTTCCGTGTCATTATTATCATATTTGTATGTGTCATTTACCTTCGTCATCTATTCACGTCACTTGATACAAAATTTGATATATGTGGAGCTAGCGAACCGGCCGCCAGCACGCTATGAGCGTGGTATGTTGTCACGTTCTTACATGACACGCGTGTAAGAATTATCATGTTTGCACCAGTCATATATTTCGTGATCCATTGACGTCACGTAACACCATAATTGGTATATGTGGAGCTAGCAAAACGGCTGCGAGCACATTCTGAAGGGCCCAATATTCTCCAGTGTAGCGTTCACGGGCGCGCATGCTGGGCACAGCGACCCTACGTTAGCGAAACGCGAGCACTCTATAATGTGATGCCAGGCGCGACCAGTGTCCGTCAGCGCAGCCCGACGGCAACCAGCGCGAAATGCGACATACTCCATTTCGCGCCGATGCGTTCTCAGACAACACTGCGTCTCCCTCCTGTTTACATGATGGAGGGACGCCGGATGCGCTGAAACGCGCATGCGTCCAAGCAACGCAGCGCGGCTTGCACAGGCAAGTTTATGGCAGGACCGGCGCCTGGCATGACAACGCCGGCGTGACGCGACGAAATGAACGCCGGCGAGCACGCGCACCACAATACCTGGAAATGTATTGGCGCCTTGACTGTGCCATGTAGTCATGTTCTCATACGATATGCATCTCATGACTATTATGTTTGCACCAGTCACATACCTTCGTCATCCATTCGCGTCACGTAATACCAAATTTGGCATATGTGAAGCTAGCGATACGGCCAAGAGCGCATCATCAGTGTAACGTGTAGTCACGTTACATGACACGCATGTCGTGATTATCATGTTCACATGTGCCTTTTACCTATGTCGTCCGTTCGCATCGCGTAATACCGAATTGGATACATGTGAAGCTAGCGCAACGTCCGCGAGCGCATCATGAACGTAGCATGTAGTCATGTTTTGACATGACACGCATCTCATCTTTATCTTGTTTGCACCAGCAACATACCTTCGTCATCCATTCACGTTCCATAATACCAAATTTGGTATAATTTAAGCTGCCGAAACGACCGCCAGCACATCATGAGCATGGCATGTAGTCATGTTGTTATATGACACGCATCTCATGATTATCATGTTTGCACCAGTCACATACCTTCGTCGTTCATTCACGTACTGTAATACCAAATTTGGTATATGTGACGCAAGCGAAACGGCCGCGCGCGCACCAAGAGCGTGGCATGTAGTCTTGTTGTTACATGACACGCATGTCATAATTTTCATGTTACGGTCAGTCACTTGTGTTCGCCAGGCAATCATGCCATACCATACCAGTTTTGCAACATTGCATGTGAATGAAACCACCGCAAGAGCTGCAGGACTATGAAATGTAAATCATGACATTCTTGACATGTCATAATTTTCATGCTATGACTGGTCAAATATGTTGTTCGTACAGTCATGTTATGCCAAACGAAGCTTGGTATCGATACCATGATTGAAACGGCCAGGAGAGCTAGAAGTTATAGGTGGCTAGACAGACAGACAGACAGACAGACAGACAGACAGACAGACAGACAGACGGACGGACGAACGGACGGGCGGACAGGCGGACATACAGACAGACAGACAGACAGACAGACAGACAGACAGACAGACAGACAGACAGACAGACAGACAGACGGACGGACGGACGGACGGACGGACGGACGGACGGACGAACGGGCGGACAGACAGACAGACAGACAGACAGACAGACAGACAGACAGACAGACAGACAGACAGACAGACAGATAGATAGATAGATAGATAGATAGATAGATAGATAGATAGATAGATAGATAGATAGATAGATAGATAGATAGATAGATAGATAGATAGATAGATAGATAGATAGATAGATAGATAGATACGCTCAAAGTCGCTGAAGTTCGTCAAGAAATGCTTCGCATTTAATAGCTCTAGAAAAGGTGCCACTGCGCAACAAATCAAGGTTTGCTTTTTAACTATGACGCCGAGCAAGTTGCACGTTCGCAATGCCAGCGCAGTGACCTGTGGTAGTCGCTCGCTGGATTCCGGGCCGACCGGTTGTGCCCTCGCGATCTCCGACGTCAGCGTAGCTCTGGCCGACTGGGCTGGCCTTACGTCTTCTCCTGACGCGGATCTCCGACGACAGCGGAGCTCTGACCTACTGGAGTTGCCCTACGCCATCTCCTGACGCCGACAAGAGCTCTCGCAAGTGGTGCCCCATTCTCTGACTCCTGTGACAATCTTTCCATCTTTCCTATCTCTCCTATCCCTCGATATGTCCTCACTCGCCCCGCCACGGTGGTCTAGTGGCTAAGGTACTCGGCTGCTGACCCGCAGGTCGCGGGTTCAAATCCCGGCTGTGGCGGCTGCATTTCCGATGGAGACGGAAATGTTGTAGGCCCGTGTACTCAGATTTGGGTGCACGTTAAAGAGCCCCAGGTGGTCGAAATTTCCGGAGCCCTCCACTACGGCGTCTCTCATAATCATATGGTGGTTTTGGGACGTTAAACCCCACAAATCAAATCGATATGTCCTCACTCGCTGTCCTAGCGCATCTTTCTTTCTATATTAAGTGTGAATACACTTTATAAGCGACCCCAAACCATCCACCGCCGTCGCGGCGTCCGCAGTCTTCTCTCTATCTTTAAAAGAAAGAGCACTTGGCGGGCCGCAGCGCGACGCTCTACCGAACAAGCCACGGACGCGACGCTGATATCGGTGTCAGTAACGCGCCTTATATCTTTAACGCTGCTGCGCGCGTCCTTCTCCCCCATCGCTCGCTCCTCCGCTCTCCTCGCTCGCTGCAGCTGCGGGCGCACCCCTCTCTCTCGCGCGCCCACCTTCTCTCTCAGTCTCCCGTCGAGAGCGGGTCGTGCGATGGATGTCCCGGAGGCAACGCTACCATCAACAACGAATGCAGTACAACCGAATGCCAGCACAGCACCCGTCGTTGGAGGTGACGGTACCGCGGTGGTTTCGCCGACGTTGGAAGACAAGGCGGCGCTGCGAAGGGCTCGTGAGACCGAACGTAAGCGGGCGAAGCGTGCAGCGGATGCCGAACTGCGTGCTCGCGAGGCCGAGTGCAAGCGGGCGAAGCGTGCAGCGGATGCCGAACTGCGCGCTCGCGAGGCCGAGGACAAGCGGGCGAAGCGTGCAGAGGATGCCGAACTTCACGCTCGCGAGGCCGAGGACAAGCGGGCGAAGCGTGCAGCGGATGGTAAACTGTGCGCTCGCGAGGCCGAGATGAGGCGTCAGCATCGAGCCGCGAACGTGGCCCAAGAAGCGGAACGACAACGCAAGCGTCAGGCGGAGAAGGGCGATGAAGGCCGGCGTCAAGACGCCGCTCGCAATCGTCAACGGCGAGTGGACGTTCCCGAAGCCGTTCGAGCCAGTGAACGTGCCGCGCGGGAGAGGGTGCGAGCCCTGGACTTCTCTCGTCCGGACGCGCGTTTTAAACGCGACTTTGTGGATCGCAGCTTCGGTCACAGCTGCGCCGTGTGTGACCGGCTGTGGTTCGATAACAACCTGAGCTGCATTTCCGGCGTGAGGAACGAGACCAACAGGTTGAACGCGTTGCGGGTTCTTTGGAACGAGTTCGGAAGACGGTCGGGCGAACACCGATGCGACGACATGCATGCGCAAGACCCGCGGCTGGCTCCCTTCGGTGCGTTCCGGGTGTGTGCGTTTTGCCGAGAGTCCCTACTGGCCGGGCGGGTTCCGCCGTTGAGCAAGAGCCACGGCTACGTGTACCCGCCTCGTCCCGCGGACCTCCCCGATCTGAACCCGGTGGAAGAGCGCCTCATCTCGCCTCGACTCCCCTTCATGAGCATCAGGCGGCTCACGCGGGGCAACGGTCAGTACGGCATTAAGGGACAGATCGTGAACTTGCCCATCGACGTTCCGAGCGTGGTGGAGTGTCTTCCACGGCTGGTTTCCGAGGACGTTGCGATAGACGTGCACGTGAAGCGGAGGCTGGTGAGTCCGGCTACGTACAGGCGCGGACTGGTGAAGCGCGGTAACATCTTGGCGTGGTTGTAGCATCACCCCGTGCATTCGCACTTAACCATGTTCACCCTCGGGGAAATGCTTGGAAGTTTTTATACCTGTAATCCTATTCTTTTATTCCCTCGTCACCCCCATCCCTTGTGAGCTACTGTTGAGGTGTCGCACCCTGATGCAGACAGTTACGGGGCTCACTTTTCTCTTCTATTCGCTCTTATAACCACTTCAGCGCCGTGACCTGTGAATGCCAGAATCACCGAAAGGGTCATTCTTTTTTATATAGCGAAACGCTAGCTTCGATCGTTAGACGCAGACGCAACACAGAAACGAGTCGAAGCTTCAACGAACTGGTGGTAACCCTCACCTTCGGAAGACGCAAATTGCAGGCTGAACGCCAACAAAGACCGGCGAACTCTAAACTCGCTTGGTGGATTCCGTGCTGGATGGTTTTGTCGTCCGTGATGTCTGACGCCAGCCTAGACCTCGCCAATCGGCGCCCCTTCTTCGGGCACCTTCGACCATGTGCTCCATCTTTCCCACCTCTTAGAAGTACTTGTTGTTGGGCTAGTTGGTTCGCCATACTGAGGGGTAATTCTAGACGCCTAAAGCACCTCTGTGATTATTTCTTCTTGTGGTGCTTTAGACGTCTAGAATTACCCCTCAGCATTTCCCACCTCTTCTCTCCCCTTTTTTCACGCAAGTTCGTCGAGTGCTCCGTCTTCTATGTATTTCTATTTCTATACTATTCTTTTTACCCCTTTACCTAATATTCTACAAGGAGCTTAACAGTGTCATCACCTAGGCAGACAGAAAACAGCTCTTTTTTTCTTTTCGTAAAAAAACCTTACCTAATTTCGGACCCGCAGCTTCGGCTCAAACTCAAGTCAAGCGTCAACAGAGAGAGAGAGAGAGAGAAAACATTTATTGAAAAAAGCTTGTGAGTGAAGGTGGGAGGGTCCTTTATTCCAGGAACCCTCTGGCTTAGACAGCCCGCCGAGCTCGAGCGATGAGTTGACGCTGCTCGACCAGGTCCGGCTGGGAGATCGCAGCCTCCCACGCTTCACTGAGGAGGTCTTGGTCCGCATCTGGTGCTGCTGCTCGTAGTCTTGGGACGCTTACTTTGCACTGCAGTAGGAGGTGCGCCAGAGTGTCTGCCACATTGCAGTGAGGGCAGATGTAGCTGTGCAACGTTAGCCTCATATGGTGCAATAGTACGCCGTGTGTGCACGTGTTGCTTTGAAGACGCCTATAGTCAGTCCCTTCGTCTCTTGTGAGTTTTAGATGTGGCGGGGGGTATAACCTGCGTTCGAGCTGATAATGTTGCAGTAATGCATGGTACGTTAGTGGTATGGCTTCTCTTGTTTCTGATTCTGTTGTTGAGTGGGAGGTGCCTCGGATCTTGTATGGGAATGCCCGGTTGACGCACTCGCGGGCTGCGGTGTGTGCCGCTTCATTTCCCTCGAGACCTTCATGACCCGGAATCCACACGATGCATGTGTAGGGAGGAGGATTGTCCATGCGCTTTAGTAGCCAATCGTCACCGTGGAGACCCTGCCTTTCAGGTAGTTCTGTGCCGCTGTTTGTGAGTCGGTAAAGACCACGATGGGATCCTCACTCGTCTGGGTGGCGAGTGCTATAGCAGTCTCTTCAGCTGTTTCCGCACGTTTGGCGAGGGTAGTCGCCGATGCCAGTACCGCGCCCTTGTAATCTACGACGGTAATCGCGAAGGCATTACGTCTCGGATATTTGGCTGCGTCCACGTATCGCGCCTGTGGGTCATTGCCATGTTTTTTCCGGATCATGTTTACCCTGGCGAGCCGCCTTTCTCGGTGATGTTGAGTATGCATGTTCCGAGGGATCTGCTGAATTTCAAGGCTTTCTCGCAGCTGTGACGGTATTTTGCCTTTGCGTTCTTCGTTGGGTTCTAGAGTGGTCTGGTATCCTGTGCGTCGAAGCACGGCTTGCCCTGTGAGTGACAGCTCGAGTCTCTCGACCTGGTTGATGAGGTGTGCTTCGGTGAGTTCTTCCCACATATTATGAACTCCCATGCGAAGCAGTCGGTCAGTGGAGGCGGCTGGCGGCAGTCCTAGGGCAAGCTTTGTAGCCTTTCGTATCAGCAGATTAAGTTTTTGTTTCTCCGCTGTCTTCAGGTTGAGGTAGGGAGTTCCGTACGTTATGCGGCTGTAAAGGAGAGCTTGTACCATTTTTAGGGTGTCGTGCTCTTTGAAGTCACTGCGGCGACTAGCCACCCTTCGGATTAGTTGGGTGAGCTGTGTCACAGTGTTCTGCAGCGGGGGTAGGGCAGCGGAGCCAGACCCATCTTTATGTATGTGTAGTCCAAGGACTCGAAGCGTGTCAACATGTGGTATTTGGACTCCCTGTAGAAATGCTTGTGGGTCAGGAGTGTCGTAGCTTGGTGGTCTACCACGGGTGCGTGCCGCAAGTACTAACAGTTCCGACTTTTCCGGAGCACATTGGAGGCCGCAGGTCTTGAGATATCCTTCAGTGATGTTAATCGCCTCTTGAAGTCGGTCCTCCCGTTCACCCGTACTTGAAACTCTTGTCCACATAGTGATATCATCGGGGTATAACGCGTGATGTATCCCAGGGACAGCGTCCAAGAGACGTGGGAGCTTAAGGAGGGCCAAGTTGAAAAGCACTGGTGATATCGCTGAGCCCTGTGGCGTGCCTTTGTTAGGGAGTTGAAAGAGCTCGCTCCTGATATTGGAAATCCCTACAGTGGCAGTGCGGTTGGTGAGGAAAGCCAGCATATAGGCGTATGTCTTGGCACCGCAGCCGACATCTTCCAGGCTACGCAGAATGGCTTCGTGACTCACATTGTCAAATGCACCCTTTACGTCCAAAGCTAGAACAGATGACTTACTGTGCTTGCTCAAGCGGAGAAGAATATCTTCCTTTATCTGCAAGAGGACGTCTTGTGTGCTGAGCATTTGGCGGAAGCCGAACATGGTGTTCGGATAGTGACCATTGTCTTCGAGATGTGTGGTGAGCTGCTCGTTTACCATGTGCTCAAAGAGTTTCCCAGCGCAAGATGTAAGGGAAATGGGACGAAGATTCGCAATCGTGATTGGCTTGTTTGGCTTGGGTACCATGGTCACCTCTGAGTGCTTCCAGGCTTGTGGTAGCTCGCCCTTCCTCCAGCAGTCGTTATAGTGCCGAAGGAGCGCCGTCAACGCCGGGGCGGTAGCTGTCGTAGGTGCTTATTGGTCACTCCGTCTTTTCCCGGGCTTGTGTTGTGCGTAAGCGTAGCAAGGGCCGCGTGTAGCTCTGCCAGTGTGAAAGGCTGGTCTAGTGTCACACAGGTCCCGTTAATTAGGGAGGCGATCGCCGGGCTAATTCCAAGGGCCGAAGTATCGGCCCCCCGAGCCGCACCACGAAAGCGTGGACAATTTAGAAGTGGTCCTTATTGGTGCGCCAGCAGACGCCGGCTGTGGCCCAAAGAACGAGTCAGAGCCGAGAGTTGATAAACAAACAAATTATATTCTCAATAATGGCAGATCGAAAACAATACACAAAAATGCACACTCCACAATAGTTGCATACAATATGTCACCAATCAAACCAATCAATCAACGTACTACACAAGACAATCAGCCACACTTGAAATAACGGACACGGACAACAATACGCACTACAATGCAGTCGCATGCATTGAACAACCAAGACACTTAGACTAAAGAGATAGAAACCTATTCAGTCCAAAGTTCTTGGAACCAAAGTCTAGATGATACTCTTCCGAGAATCACTCACTCAAAGACCAGCGTTGTTGTCGTTCCGCAGCCCTCGAAGTTTCTCTTCCAGGAAACCTCCCGTCTTCAAATGGCCACTCTTCCAACTTCAACTTCTTCGCCGGAACACGTCGGCTTCACACACGCAGCTGTTGCCCCGCGTCTTCGCTCGATAGCGGTAAACACACACTCTTGCCGGTAGCTCGAGTCGTCACCCCTCAGGTGGAAATCATCTTCTTCTCCGACCTCGTCCCTACGGACCGAAAACCTCGCCGACTACACGGCGGAATCCCTACGCGCTCTGGCGCTCACTTCCGTCTCCTCCTGATTTCTCGTCTCGGCCGCTCGATTAAATACCTTCCGCGCCACCTTCCAAAAATTTCTCGTGCTTTCGTCGGCGCGATACGCAGCGAAGGCTGGGAAGAGGGCGAGACGGTTGGAAGTCCCTCCGCGTCGCATGACTCAACTCGGCGTGGCCCCGCCCCCTTCGTTCTAGAAAAGTCGCGGGCTTGCTGGGCCGCCGATGTGGGGTGAGGAGGTTCGTCTGCGAAGCCTTGTTCTGCGGGGAGAGCGCGCGCCCGAGAGCCTTGGATGTTTGTTTTCTCTTTTTTTTCTTTTGACCTCGCGGCGTTTCTCCCGCCCGTTGTCGCAAGAATTTGGCGGCGCGCTCATTTTTAGCGCTCGTTCTGTGACACTGCCCCCCACTTTAAGAATATTATCTCATAATATTCAAAACCACACAAACTAGCGCGAAAAGTCACCACACACTCTCACAGACTGTAACACCATCAGTCGCTCATGACACTTCACATTCACAATAGATCACTTAATACAATTGTACATTGTAATTCAATTACACAGCACATGAAATATAACCACAGGCACATGACTACAACACTTCATCACACATTCCAAACAATACAAACGTACAAAGTCCTCTCATTACAACAATTATACAACACTATACATCACATCACAGCACAGAACACTTTGACAGCTTGACATACACTTGAGACACAGGATAACAAGAACATTAACACAACATATGTCACTCAGCACTGCCAAACACATTCTGATTCGACCTAAGCACTTATCCTGTGTACTTTGAGCGGCGCTTGCGCCCTTTCTTGCGGTTCTCGCTCGATCTCTTGTTTTTCCTCGTTCTTTTTCGGCAAGCCCTTTCCAACGACGGTATCTGAGGCGGCGTCTCAGCCGTCGTTGTCACTTCCGACACCGTTAACGCGTCATTACATTCGACGGGTCCTGTCTGTTTATTTACCCGCTTGATCATGCCTCTACATTATGCCCGGCTGGCCAACTCCGTCTCCTTTACACTGTCGGTCGGTTGAGGTCGTGCCGACGTAAGTCCGGTTGCTCGGCCCGTGAACTTATTCGACACGATCGTCTTCTCCTTCGCTGTCTCTTGCGCCGCAGCTTCACCTTGGGCTCTAGTGAGATCCGTCACGGGATGCTCCTCCCCTGTATCTCGCGGTCGCTGTGTTGGCGAGGGCTCTATCTTAGGGTCTTCTCCCAAGCATTCCGGATCATTCGGTCCTCGCGCCCCGTCGATGTTTCCGATGACAAGGTCATACAGGGGGGTCGTCATGCATAAAGCAGTAACCTTCCCGCTGAAGTACGGGGTTTCAACCTCAATTTCTGCTTCGGGAAGCATCCGAACTGTACGGTCAATTAAACAAACCGGTTTCGTTTTGCCTGTTAACTCACTTTCCCGTACCAAATCTCTCCGCACGATAACAGTGGAGCTACCGGTATCTCTTAACACCGTAATCTTTTTGTCCGCAACTTTTCCAGGCAGCGTTGGCATTCCTTTCGTAACACCGGTAGGCTGTTTTGACATTACAGCACCAACAATAGGAATTTTCTCCCCATTTTTCAATTCTACGAATCCGTCGGTGACGGCATTATTATCAGATTTCGGTGCCGCTTGCACACCGGATACCTGGTGAGTTTGACTCACTCCGTTCCGACAAGCATCTGCTTTGTGCCCAGTCTGACCACACTTAAAACATTTCACTACCGTAGGGCTCGTAAAGATCGTTCGACAGTTTTTCGCGCGATGACCCACTCGGTTGCACAGAAAACATCGCGGAATGCTCTCTGGTGCACGCTTCTTTTCTTCGGGAGCCAATTTCTTCGAATCATCGGGACACTCCTTCTTGACCTTGGCCAAATTAGTTCCACCTTGTGCTTCCAAGAATTGATCAGCCAATTCAAGCATGTCTTCAAGTGAGTCAGCCTTCCTCTCTTTCAAGTACAGCGACAGGCTTGGGTGGCAACTAGTAAGAAATTGTTCTCTAATTAGGAGCTCTCTAAGCTCATCGTACTCCTGTGCTGTCCCTGAAAGTTCAATCCATCTGTCGAAATAATGGCAAAGTCGGGCGGCATACTGCGTAGCCGTCTCACCATCAGCTGGCTTTCCTGTCCGAAATCTGTCCCGGAATCCTTCCACAGTGAATCTAAATCGCTTCAACAAAGCCGCTTTCACCTTTGCGTAGTTGGCTGCATCGGTCGGCATCAGCCTACCGTACACACTGAGCGCTTCACCACTCAAGCAGGTACTCAAAGCAGTTGCCCATTGCTGTTCCGGCCAATTCTGGCTCCTCGCAATCGTCTCAAATCTGTGGAGGTACGCGTCTAGGTCGTCCTTCCTTTCATCAAATGCTACGAGCAGCTTGCTTGGGTTCAAGCGGAAGCCGTGATCTTCCCGTTCGCTGCTTTCAACTCTAGCTTGGACGGGAGTTTCGCTTCGCTGTTGCAAACGGAGCCGCTCGAGTTCCATCTCGTGCTGACGCTGCCGTTCCCTTTCCTCTCTTTCTTCTTTCGCCCTCTCAGCTGCCAGTCTTTCTTTCTCCAGCTCCAACTTCAATTGTAGCTCTCTTTCATCTTTCAGCTGTCGCTCTTTTGCCTCTCTTTCTTCTTTCGCCCTTTCAGCTGCCAGCTTTTCTCTCTCCAGCTCCAACTTCAATTGCTGCTCTCTTTCTTCCTTCAGTTGTCGCTCTTTTGCCTCTCTTTCTTCTTTCAGCTGTCGCTCCTTTGCTTCTCTTTCTTCTCTCGCCCTTTCAGCTGCCAGCTTTTCTGTCTCCAGCTCCAACTTCAATCGCTGCTCTCTTTCTTCCTTCAGTTGTCGCTCTTTTGCCTCTCTTTCTTCTTTCAGCTGTCGCTCCTTTGCTTCTCTTTCTTCTCTCGCCCTTTCAGCTGCCAACCTCTCTCTCTCCAACTCAGCTTCTTTTTCCGCTTTGGCTCTTTCGACCGCCAGCTTTTCCCTTTCCAGCTCAGCTGCCTTTTTCTCTTTGACCCTCTCTTTTTCTTCTTTTTCCCTCTGGGTGACCCACTTCCGTAGTTCGGCGCCAGAAAGACCCATCTTCTCACCCAGAGCAACTAACTTTTCGAGATCCATGGTGTCTCGCAACTCTCAAATAAAACCTTGCCGCGTGCGAAAAGTATCTGCCTAAATCAGTCTATCGGAACACTCCCCTGCACTCGTTAACGAGAACACTGAAGGGGTAGCAGCGGAGTTCACCCCCGTAATAGTAGACGGTACGAGGTAGAATTGGACCGAAAAATGTAATGGCTGCGCTTTTCGTTGTGCCTATCATTCTGGCAGTGATGATCTCCACACCGTGCGTTCTGACACGTAGGTGCGCCATGAGAGTATCGGTTGAGGTGTTCATCGCTACGCCGTGAATCACCCCTCTCAGAGTATCGTCTCCATTTGCGGCGTATGCACGGACAGCGTGAGCCCTGCCGTTAAGCACAAGGGCGCGTATCAGACGCACTTTGTCCGCCACTTCCTCATATTTGGTCGACAGAATCGCTATGTTTGACCCTGGGTTGATTCTAAGGATGAAATGGTCATCTCTGATGCCAGCTTGGCATGCCTCGATGATTGCTTGCGCAAGCGTAGGAGTCAGAATGTTTCTCAGCGGGAGGCCCTGGTTTGGACGAATGACGATCTTGTAATCGTCCTTCGGCAACGGCGGTAGCTTTGGCAATTTCTTGAATGTTGGCGTGCCTGTCTTAACTTGGTCCTGGAGCCCTGCGCTGCCGCGTCTCCGCTCCAGTGCCTCTTGCTTGCGTTTTTGGTGGATTTCGCTGCCTACCAGCTAGCGTCCTCTTCTGCATGCGATTGAGCGCCGATAGCGTCTCGGCTCACTGTATCGTGGTCGCCCTGGAGTTGATCCATTTGGTCGTCTGCTGTACCATCCTGGTCTAGGAGGTGGTATTGTTGGTCGGTCGCCGCGTTGAGAGCCATAGCTGGATGAAGCTCCGACGCGGGCGTCCCCAGCGTCGGTGCAGCTGCCGGCGGCTCCCCAGGTCAGCGTTTGGTGAGCGTCCTAGGGGTGACGAGCTTTCTGAAGTCCTTTGGCACCTCCAAGTGGCAAGAAATCCTCTTGAGTTGCACGCTAGTGAGCGTCGGCGATCGAATCCCATTCTGGCAGTTGTTTCCCGCCTGGTACCGGTTGTTTGGTGCTGCAGATCGAATTTTCGCTGCAGTTTCATCCCCTAAAGTTTTTCGCTCTTTCCGCTTGGTCCCTGATTGCTCTACCAGCTGCTCATGGGTAACGAAATTTTTGTATGCATATGTTATTAAGTTATGCTGTTGCGCCATGAAGCCATCAAGCTTGGCGTCGAGCGTGCTTACAGTACGGGTCAGTGGGTCTACCTCTTCCATAATTTTAGTAACCACTTTCTCTATGGTTGTGTCTATGGATGCGAGGAGTTTCGCAGTGAGGGCTTTCTCGAAAGCTTCAAGGCGTCGTTCGACGAGGTCGAGCATCTTCGCTTCATGTGCTTGCAGCCTTTCTTCTACCCGCTTCATTATTCTGGCTTCCGTCTGTTTTAGTATGCTGTCGTCAAGTTCTAGTGTGCTACACTCGGCTGGTGGGCGTTGTTGTATCCTCCGTTGTAGATCTTGGACTTTATTTTCTAGAGCCCGGATGGTGGCTGTCTGAGCAGGCGAGATGGTCAAGGCACTTGTTTTATTTAGAGAACTGGGCCCGTCACTACCGGTCACTGCGGCGGCGTAACTGATTCCCCTAACGGAGCGAGACCGTGATGGCGTGCGGGATCCAGAGCGACCTTTTTTTTAGAGCGAGAGTGACTTCGGTCAAATTTTGGGGGAAAAGAGGGGGCCCGTGAAATTTCTTGTGTGATAACTGACCCGGGTAAATCATTAGTGCAAGCACTCCAGTGATTCTCACGGGCGCGGGCGTTATCGAGCTGGTGGCGTCTTACTTGATAAGGGGGGGGGGGGGGGTTGCTGCGGAGTTTCTTCTTGAATTCTTTTCCAGCAGTCTTATGGTCTTCTCCGCAGATCTTGCACATCGGTTGGCAGTCATGTGGTTCTGTGTCCTTGTCGTGGCCGCATTTGTAGCAGAAGTTCGCTTTCGGCTGAGGGCAGATGTCTTGTCGGTGACCTAGGGCGCCACAGGTTCAGCAATATTGGATGGATTTCCGGTATGGCTTGCATCGGTAGTCTCCACTGAGGTACGTCACGTAAAAAGGAACGTGCTGCCCGTCGAAAGTGATAACTGCAGCTGTGGAAGATCCCAGCATGCGCGCGCCAAGGACGTGGTATCTTGGGTCTACGCGAAGTCCTGCAACAATCTCTGTGGGGCTTGTTCTTGGTTCGAGGCCGTTGATCACTACGCGGCACACATCATCGGGGTGTCGAATGTGCGGATTCACTTGATATATTACTCCACCGAGCTGTATAGCATTTATCCTTTGCAGTTTGGAAGCTCGTTCAGTACTTGCTGTGCTTGCGATGATCCCATTCTCTACTTTTTGCACCTGTACTCGCACATGGTGATAGAAGTCCTGCTGAGCCAAGCCACTGGATCTTCCGATGGCATGTGTAACCTCGATGAGTGTTTGTTTTGAAAGATATAGCCCTGGTTGTGGGCGGAATACAATTTTGAAGTCATCAGTAGGGAATGGCCGCATCCTAGTGCTGCATTGACGTTGCGGTTGAGATTCGGCGTCTGGCTTCACAGGTTGCGTAGCTCGTTCTTCGGCTGACTTTTCTTCTTTGGCTGACCTGCCTTTACGGCCAGCTTGAAGCCACTCAATGTGGGCTTTGCCTGTCGTTTTGTCACTATTTTCATCAAACGTCCATTGTGATGCCGTTCTTGAGTTACCCTCCGTGTTGTCCACTTGCATCGTACTCGGGTTTTCTTGACGTGGGTTAGACGTCTGCGTTTCCATGAGAGCTCTTTACCTCCGACGCTGCGTCTCTGTGTTGCTCGAGCAGCGTGCTCGAGCACCTACGGGACGCTGGCGTCCAGCTCGTTTCGCAGGCCCGTCGCCACAGCGGCGTTCGCGTGCAGCGCGTCCTCTGAATTCCTTGGCGCGTCCCAGCGAGCAGGCACAATATGTTTAGAGTTCAATATCTAGTAAAAAAGTACACTCACTGCGATGAGTCTGGTGTCAAACGATGCCTTGGAACGTGAGGAATCCTAGGTCACTAAACGCGAGCAGTGTCCAGGCAAGGTTGCACAGAAAATAGCAAAAAGAGCAGGAGCCCATGTGAGGTGCGACTACACACCTCAGCCCCCTGGCGGCCTCCAAGCGTCAACAGAGACAGGTGAATTCTCAGCCCTGCCCCACCGTTTTTACAGTTTTCACGGTATGGAACAAACGCAAATTTTCGAGTGCCCGAACAGTGACGTAATTAGGAGGCGTGCTGCAGTGGGTCACTAGGGAGTGATTTCGACTACTGGTCGTTCATTAACTTGCCACTGAGCCTTATTACGTGGTCATGATCACGTTTCGGCGCCATCTAAATGCGACCGCAAGGATGAACAATTGAACTCCAACTTTTCATAGTAGCAACGATAGTAATATAAGTAATTGTTGGGGGTTTAATGTCCCAAACCCACCATATTATCATGATACACGCCATGGTGGGGGGCTCCAGAAATCTCTACCACCTTGGGTTCTTTATCATGCACCTACATTTAATAGAACGGGCCTCAGTCATTAAAATTGCGCCCACCGCAACCGGGATTCTATCCCGCGACCTTTCGTATAGCAGCGAGACGCCTTACTTGCGAGTGCACCGACGGTAGTGAGAAACTGCTCACGTATTATGTTAAGCAAAAGTGCTCAAAAACATTATCGAGAATTTTTTCTATATGAAGGTGTGCCATTAACTCTGGTCTTCTCACGTAGATTCGTTTGGCAGCCCTGGTTCAGAGGATCTGCGACGAGGAAGATCTGGTGGTATTCCTGGCACCGTCGCCCCACGTGAGTTGGTTACAAGCACATGCTACAACGCGTCAGACAAAAGAAAATTGAACAGCACTGAACGAGAAGGCTTCTCAAATGTCTCAGATTAGGCTATAGCACCTTTGAAAGGACAATCAATATTGCTGTGGATGAGCGATACAGATTACAGAAATACGGCTACTGACGTATATGGAGCTTGTCTTTAGACAGACGCACTGAGGCACTGCTATACGTAGCGATAAGCATCAACCTAAAAACAGTATATTTCTTTTGCCGATGACTGAAGCTTTCAGTGAACCGTAGTCTGAAAGTGGCCATAAAACGCCATAACGATGAAACTCGAACGTGGGTCGTTCATTTTGATATTTTCCATCCATACGTCTCTTTTAGTTTCATTTTTAAAATTCTTTGTGGCATTGAAATGGCATATTGCTTGTATATTTCATTCAACAATTGCTGTATGTGTCAATATGTGTTGGTGGTTACCTTGGCGACAGTCTTGTGAAAACCACACTATTCCTAGCAGAAGAGAGGGTTCGACCCGGAATCAATCTAGACATCGCGCATGACAGTCAACGTTTCTACGCCGGCGTCACCCCACTGCTTCGAACTGCTTTGGAAAAAGGCCCTCCACTCACGCGATGTGCAGCGAGGAGTCACGTGAAAAGGTGTAAAATTGTGTGGCAGAAGCGCAGTTTCACACTGTTCGTTACATTATATGAATTGCGTAACGACTTACTGGGGTAAAGGTTTGTACCCGATTCAAGGGGCTCAGTCATGAATTATCATGGTCAACACCATCATACATATCAGCCACAGCCTCCGCAAATTTCGCAGCACTCGCATAGGGCGTTCAACGGAGCGATTGGTGCCATGCATAGTACTTGCTCATCGGTGCTCATTCGCCGTATATTTGAGTGCAACCAGCCCTTCGCTTTGTGTTGCAAGAGTGAAATACCAACTGAATTTTTAGGTTATGTGGTAAACCTGGATGCATCTTGGGAAAATAATTATTCTACTAATTACAGCGGCGCCAACGGGGCTCACTCACCGGTCCGGCATAACGATATGCGTGGTCGGCGTGACCTTGTCCAGCGAATCGCTCTTTAGTGGTGGCTGGTGCGACTACGCTATTTATCCCGAGCTTGAAGTCATCGCCTCCGAGTTCACTCCTCGGCATGGTCAGTCATCGTGGAAGGCCTTCAGAAAGGTTAGGACAAGGACAGCGTAGCTGACGTTAGTGTTGCAGCATTCTCACGAGTGCGAAAGTCCTGTTACTTACCGTTGGAAGGCATTTTTTTTGTTTGTTCGGGCAGTTCACGCAAATCACCCTTGCCCATCATAATATAGAAACAATAATTGGATGGACGTAACAGTAAGCTTTCCATCGCGTCGTACCCCAAAAAGTGCAAAAATGGCTGGTTAATTTTGACCTGAGTAGTGAAAAGTTGACTGGTAACGGGCGACAATAGCAGGCGAAGCCTAATGAAGGCAATCAATGACCACCTATTCGCTCGGTATGTTTTTGCATAAATAAAGCAATACAACTAACGAATTGAACATAAAGTTCACGATTAGTAATCTCATTTGTTTCCCAAATCATATTGTAGTTGTCTCTTATAAATGATTATACCAGATTGTCGCAATACGTCGCATGCGTGAACAACAATCATTTCTTTTGCGATATCTACCGTTAGACTGATTGTGTTTTTTTACAAGTTCCTGTGATACCTGTTACAAAACACGATTTCCCAGCTATTCTGGCGGCTTCTAAACAGGTGACCTTTAGGCATCCCGGTGATGAAGCATGACCGTCGCATGAGAAGCAATGTTTCTTACGCTCTATATGACACAAAGGTGACAACGCATTGAACTGGTCCACGTAATATTCGCTTATTTTCGGCTGCAGGCCATTGCGCTTCAACCAATAATGGGAACCGGGGTGAGCTTCTCGCTGCGCAACTTCGGCGATGCCGTCAGCACGCTGGCTTCTCTGCCCGGCGTGAGCCCCAAGCTTGCCCAGCTTGTGCGAACAATGAACCTCTCCGCCATGGGTGTGCTCAACTTCCAGCGACATCTGGGTGTGAACTCAAATACGCTATCTGCAGCGTTTAGGGTACGTCTTCGCATTCGTTTAGCATATGGTTCTAAATCATGGGTACAGAATGATGCACGGTTGAAAAATGAGAGCATCGGAGGGCGGATAAATGCTCGGTGCACCCACCACACTGGCTGCAATTGTACGCAGCACTGCTTCCAATTGTTAGCAAGTGAACCGTTCATGCGGGCGCTAAGCGATCGTCGTGAGTAATGTTACTCTATGTGGCTGCTAAAAGAGCCATAAACACATACTCCAGCTCCTCACTTCAATATTCTCTTGAACAAAGTACCGCTGTGGTCACTGGAACAATATAACGTCATTGACAGTTGCTTCCTCCCATGCGCATGAAGTGTACGAAGGCTTCATCAACAAATATATGACCGTCATCAGAAATCGAATGATGATCATCATCGCTTTCTCATCCGATTGTCTTGCGAGCGCCCTAAGCTCTCATTGAAGTATCTTTCTAAAGAAAGGCAAATAATATTAGTGACATTAGCCGCACATCAATTTTTTTCCCAATAGCCACAGCCCAATGACAGAATTGCAAAATACATGGAAAAAAACAATGTAGTGTGATTTACGAATGCACACCCTGATTGAGGCATGCCGTCGTTGGGGGCATGCCTCAATCAGAATGTGCCTTAGAAAATCACAATACATGTTTTCATTTCATGCATGCCTACTCTGATAACTTGTTTCCTACTAGCTTTCTGTATTTTGTGCATCCACTTTTCGACTCATCAATTCGATCTTTATGACCTTCGCTTTCTTGACGCGCAGGTCATGGACGCCGCCTTGAAACAACAGAGCTACACTGAGCACATGGTTTTTCTTGGGGCAGTGCTGGTGAACAAGCAATCGAGAACCGACTTTGTTAACGAGGTGTACAATATGGAGTAAGAACACATGCATTCCCGTCATACCTTCGTTATAATCGGCCAGCAACGATAGCAGACCTAAAAACAGTCACTAATCGGCCAAGACGTTTAAGCGACTCTTCTTTCGCCACAGGTGAATTCTCCGTCACCGAAAGGTCAAACCACCTAAATGTTTCCTAAAGCATTAAAATCTATAAGCGTGTGCACACGGGGGGAGGTGGGGGCAGAAGGCAAGAGGGCTACCCCCACCTCTAAATCCTTCTATAGGGGGAGGGGGGCAGCGCAACGTCAGCTGCATACATTGACTTAATATGGAGGGGGAAGTGCAATGGTAAACCTTATCCCCCCCCCCTCCTGATGAGGAACCCTGCATAAGCGTACGTTGGAAGTGAATAAGTACTCTTACCGGCAGAAAATGTACGTTGCGGGGACAAACTGATGCAGCGCACAACCCTCACCGAAACGTAGTACATTTCAAACTGAGTCTCGCGCGTCATTTTAAAGAATGCTTCAAGGAGAATGCTTGCAGAAACTTGTTGCTTCATCGCGTCAGACCACTGAAACTCACCTCGAACTTGAACAGCATTTCACTGTAACACAACTGCATCACAGCTTCTTTAGGAAAAACAAAATGTGTTTACGAAAAAGCGACAACTGACACGTTTTTTTTTTGTTGCTTTTATCGTACAGTTGTGAGCACACTTAGACTAAACACGACAGCGCGTGGCGCGCGGCGATTTCAGCGACACCGACTTGCACCAGGGCGAAGCTGCGCGCATGCGGACTGCACTAACATCATGATTGCTATCACACACACCGCGAAATCGGCGAGAACAGTTGACGAAGAAGCCCCCAGGTGACGGGGGCGCGATTGAAATACTGCATCAATAGTCTCACTGTCTACTCACTGCGCAGGCGCCGTGTCTGAGTGCGCCATAACGATGCACAACGTACCCTGGTGAAGCTTCCAAAGACTGCTAAACCTGTTAAGCCTAACCTAACGTTTGCGCACAATCTAGTCAAATCAGCAACAGCTTTGTAAGCTTGAAATGGCAGTGCAATCTCTCACGATCATTAACATGAAAGAGATTTCGCATTGAGATACCACTTAATAAATCTTCTTGCAGGCATCTTACCACGATCATTCTTCAGACCCATGTGCACGGTGACCCTGAACTTCCGCTAAACGAATCATCGAAAGACCGGTGCCGCGTTTTACCCGTATCAGCGATCAATGCGCAATTGCAGCACCAAGATTTCGTAAGTTATTCCAGCCTGTAGCTCAACCTGCGCAATTTTATGCAATTGGCTCACAGTCATCAGTGTTTATCGCAAGAAAAAAATGGGAGGCCTTGAATGAAGTTAATTATCAATGTAGGTGGCATTGCCGAAGATCATTTCAACATCGTTTACTTATGCAAATACGGGCAACATACATAGGAAAAGGTTAGTTCACGAATCCGTCCGGGGGGCTCAATTTTTTTAGGAACTTTCCCCTTTCATTTTGTCTCTTTTCTTCAATTTCTTTTTTCGTATGTTCATACCAGCCAATAACACATTGCGATGACGCGAAGCCATCAGTACAGTCCCAAAAAAATGAAATAAATTGTGATGGCTCAAAACTGTGGCACCAGTGCCATTCATGTCCCCATATTGAACAGATTGCCGTAGAGGTGCCATTGATGAATATGAAAAAAGGGACAAGACTGTTGCGTAGAGGAGGATAATTGATGACCATTAGGATTATTCATTACGAGAGAATGGCACTGGCAATCTGTACAACGGTTGACTATTTCAGTAATTTGTTGTATTGTCGGGACTATTAAACGTGGCTAGAAGGTGCAACATAATAGAGACACACTCACATGACACGCCGTACGTATATCTGTGTTACGACTGTCATTGCATGTACGAGTTGCACTGGAGACTTTCTAAAGTCAGCACGTGCAACATTCATTGTCTTCAAACCGATAAATACAGACCAGAAGGATACAAGACGGCGCCAAGTATCACATGATGTTTATTGAATGAATCATGCACATATAACACAAAACAACGGGGACAAGCCCAGGCTTAACTGGGCGAAACAGATTTATAATAACTGAAAGAAATAACTTGCACAGCCAACTTTGTGAATGGATGAAATGGCCGACCATATAAGTGTAAAAAAAAATTGAAACACACAAATTTAAATACTATTTTTGTTAGACGGCGTTGTATTTTCCCCATCCTCTGTGCTGCCAGTCCTATCCATATTAATGTTCTCCTATAGGTGAGGAACATCACATTTAAAATTCGTATTTTGTCTTATTACGCACCTGACTGCTGTAGAAAGCTTATATGTCCGGTTCTTTCACGCCTAGCTTCCGATTTCATGCTTTGCTATTTGGCGCAAACGCAGGCTGGTGCTGCGGAAGCTGCGTACTCTTTGCGCATGCGAGGTGACAAGTTCCGCCTCTTGTTCTCGTCGACCATGGCCGTCGTGGTGTTCGTCGGTGACGGCGAGTCTGATAAGCCGATGAAGACCAACGACGCCTGCGAGCGCGCTTTCATGATGGACCTGGATGTCACGTGCAACGACACGCTTACCAGCCGACAAAACACTTATGACCAAACGAACAAATATGCATTCGCCACCTTCCGCCACGGCGGTCACAGATACTTCGCAACGTACGAGTCGGAAGAGTCACTAGCAGACAAGGTGAAGGCCGAAACGAAGATCATAACAGGATAATTGTTCACCCTTTACGTCCGGAAAGCCCGATATAATTATGGGAGGTGTTTAAGGGGAGAGATGCAGAAAAGTTTGACCAACTGGAGTTTTTTTTTACGGGTGACTAAGTTAAAGTACACCTGCCTCTGGCATATTGCTCCCATCAAAAAGTGGTTACAATGGGCTCAGTTCAATCCTGTCATATTCGAGTCAGCAGTTTAGCATCAGAAACACTAGTACACCACGGTAGCTGAAGAATAATTTAACGTGAAGGCGTCTACAGGGTGAGTACGGTTGTCTGCGCACATCACGTTTGCCATCACTTTGGGAATGTCAAACAACGCTAAACAAACCCTGAAGACGTTTCCACGTTTTGCATTCCCGTTGGGCACCTGAAAGGTCACTTATTATGCTTCAGAGAATTACCAGCAACGTTTGCGTTGTGCGTACAGTGATTACGGATTGAAAAGCGGCATCAGGACATACAGTGATATTACAACGAGTATGCGCTATCTCCCTACATAACCACGTCATGTCCAATAATGTGGCCGCTGAAGGGGGTGTTGGCTCTTGCGCAAGTGTTCAAATAAAACATTTGCCAATATTACACGAACTAAAAATGGTGAAAAAGAAAGAACGTGCATTATTGAATACAAAAGTTCTCAATTTTCTTAAAATTTTGATGTCCATACGCTGCGTAACACCTTGGAATGTTTGTTGCGAGAAACAATAGTTCAACTTGTTCCAGTTCATAATTGGTTGCAACAAGATTTTCGATAAATTATTTCCCAAGTGTATTTACTGAATAATTAGGCCCCCTAATAAAGTTCTTATAAACCTGATGAGTGTTTTTAGATGCTTCATGAAGCTAGCATTTTTTTTGCGTGTGTGAACGTACGTCGCCAGTTGGTCAATGTGACTATCACTTTATTCTTGCTTAACTCTTTTTCTGCAGCTGAGCATGTACCTCCGGACGTACTCGGATGGCTGGGCGATGTTCGAGGTGCAACGTGATTTATGGAAGGCGTGCCGTACAAATGACTACATTCGCCTCGAACTGGTTGCGCTAGGTGCCCGCTATAATGGCTCCTCATTTGCGCCAAGTCACAGCAAATAAACCAGCTATTCTTAAAATCTTGAAGGACAGCACGTTTCGGTATGGAAAACTCTGAACTCATACCTAATATTTCTAAAGTCATTGATCTTGGTCATGTGATCATAAGATAAACTTATTGTACTAACTATTGGTGAGGCACCGAAGCGCTGACTAAATAATAAAGTAGACGAACTACTACCACACGTTTGTTTCTATGGCTGAAAGTACGCCTACTTCGTTATGTTGCCATTGGATAAGCTTGTCTTTTCAAAATATAGTCATCGATAATGATTTTATCTCAGATCGGCAATCTTCGACGAATAAGTTCCTTCTGCAGTGGCACATTCGCCTTAGTCGGCATCAGGCAAGTGTGCTTGCAGCAGTTACCCAATGAGTGTTTAGAAAAGGCTCTGAAAGACGGCTCTTCTAGCTTTTGCTGTGACTGTGCTGCGTCTTTCCGCGGCAGGCCCGGCTTTTCTTTTAGACAATGCAGATTTTTAATAGAAAATTTTATATCTGTCATCCTTCTGTCGTTTTTGCACATGGAATGACGGAAATAATTCCTCGCGGCTAAAATGATTAGACGTTACTTATTAACAAACATTCTATGACTCTTCAGTTATTAATTTGAGTGCACTTTTTAAAACTTGAGAGTTATAATTTATATTGATAGATATCATCACCCTTTTAAGAAACAGCGAGAGTTGCACATAGATGTCATTATTATGTTAATAAGTAAATATCAAGGGCGAACTTGAAGCTGATCGTGCAAGGCGCGCACGAAGCGCGACAACCCCGGTGCATAGGATCGGAACTGCCCGTGATAGAGAAGTGACAATAATTTAAACAAGATGCGCCGAAGCAGAATATGTTCAGAAAAATTGACAAGCATTCCACAAAAAGTCGCCCCTTCACCGCAAGGGAAAAGCAATGAATGCCATAGCAAGAAGTTGTTATGTTACAAACAGTGAAGCGGCAGCTGATCTTTTCGAATCCGATCTCGCACAACTCTACGTAACGCGGGTCTTAGAGGGTACCACGGCTCCGGGGACATCTTTCGCACAGGCTGTTCATGTTGGGCGGGCCACACGTAGAAAAGCATATGAGCTTCCCACTGATGACTGCCGAGATAGCACGTGCCAGCCATGGCATCCGCGCCTGTAAAACCAAAGCTCACAGTTGCTGCTCACACAAGCCTCGCCCAATCACGCCTTTTCATGCTCATTAAAAACGGGCGGGACGTTTCTTCTCAGCTTGAGCATTCTACGGTATGTCTAACAGGCGCGGGGATCTTATCACATGCACCCTCCATGTGATGGAGGTGGGCCGGCTCGTTTTATTTGTACTTCAACCATGTTCGTCACCCCCAAACCTCGCGCGCTATTACCCGCGAGTAGAACATACGACGTGAAAGGAATTTTGTCGATTTGTACTTTATCGGAGCATGACGGTCACGCCAACGTCAAAATAATCACAGCATATGCACGCAACGAATGATAACTAGTGAGGAGAAGCGTCCAAACGTCCGTCCGAGTGTGTGTGACAGAAATACTTATGCACGGACGGATGAACGGACGGACGCATGGACCATTTGAAGTATGAACTGACGGACAGACACAAGCACGGACGAACAGATGCATGGATGGTCGGACAGAAGTACGGATGGACAGATGGAAGCAGAGACAGGCCGACGGACGTAAGCACGGACGGACGGAAGGAAAAACAGATGGACAGATGAACAGAATGAGGGTCAAACTCTCGACATTGAAGTGAAACATGAAAAAGACCAGTGATGAGTATTATTGCGACTCTCCGAGCTTATATCATCAAAATATATTTGTTTTTCAATAAAGAAATGTGTTATTCGCGATGGTTCTTGAGTGTACTAGCTGGCTCACACTGTTATGCCTTATAGAACACGTTCTTGTCAACCACCGCTTCGTATCTTATTACAACGTAACCCACAAAAAACATACTTCACAATCGGCCGCTATTAACTAAATGCTCTTCGCTCATAAAATACCGACTTGTCCGATAGTTGTTAATGAATCTATTTTATGGACAAGTACACTATACATACAACTTAGAATGCACTACAACAACAGATCAACAATATTTACAATTTGTACAGCCCAGCAGTGAAGGCTTGCTGGGAAATTCGTGAAGGGCATTTATGCGCAAACCCTCCAAATATGCACAGCCAACGGGGCAGTGTTTTAGCAGGCAAACTTCTCCAGCTCTCCATTAAAATATTTTTCTTTCTCTCTCTGATTTATGGAATCAAATCGAAAACTTCATGCCAAAATTGAGTATGTAAAGGAGAAAGCTGTACAGTTCGATCAATTATCGTCGCAAAAGCGGCATGATTAACCTTGTTTCGATCGTCAACGCCTTGCTCTAATGGCGTGCGTACGGTTCTCCTTCAGGGAGAGTGACGGCTCGTCGCAGCACCCCCCTTCTTTATGGAATCATTTTATGGGGCAGACTTTGCGCCACCTTTTTAGGTGATCAGCAGGGCAACCCCCCTCCCTTGCCCCCCTCGTGCACACGTTTATGCTTGCTCTTAATGTGGTCACATCAAATACTGGAAACTCCTCCTTCGTCTCAACATCTCCCTATTTCTTCTACTCGGTGGTTATATCAGGCCCTTTATGAATCCACCAAAGCCTATCGTGAGTTGAATATTCTTCTAAGGTGACGACCCTTTCGGTGCAACATTCATCATCATCATCAGCTTGACTACGCCCCCTGCAGGACAAAGGCATCTCCTATGTTCCGCCAGTGAACACGGTTCTAATCTCATCTGCCCACCTAACTTTCCATCTCCCCTTCACCCGCTTGCCTACTCTTGAAAAACAGTCTGTGGTCCGTAATGACCAGCGGTTACCTTTCCGTCACAAAGTAACCGATATATAACAGCTGTATCTTACCGGTACTTGCCTACGAAGCAGAAACTTGCAGGCTTGCAAAGAGGGTTCAACTTAAGTTGAGGACGACGCAGTGAACAATCAAACGGAAAATGAAATGTGTAGCACTAACGGACAAGTAGATATCAGAATGTGTCAGCGAACAGATGGGTATTAAATGACATCACATTTGAAATCGAGAAGTGGTCATGGGCAGGCCACTTATGGAGCAGCATTAACGTGGCCTATATGGTACGTCATGCCAATTTCGTGAGACGCCCTAATCTATGATGTGACTGCCACACTTGCAGTGGACTTGCACAGACCTGCAACGAAGCCGCCTTCGCTTCCTTCATGCTTCGGGCCGAATAGAACTCACTGACCACCTGACCTCTACTGGTGGATCCGTGGACCTTATGTCCGATCATTGTCAGACGTTATACACCAAGCAAATTTGCATGCGTATTTTGATGCCCATATCTACCATATCGGAGGGCAGGCTTTCCGAATTTAAAATATTCCTTCTTTTCATAACTACTCAAGGGCACTTAAATGCGGATTCTCGTTCACACCTTTGAACAGTGTAATGGTTTACCTGATCATGTTCGACGCCCCACCGCAGCGGTCTAGTGGCTAAGGTACTCGGATGCTGACCCGCAGGTCGAGAGATCGAATCCCGGCTGCAGGCGGGAATGTTATAGGCCCGTGTGCTCAGATTTTCGTGCACGTTAAAGAACCCCAGGTGGTCGAAAATTCCGGAGTCCTCCACTACGGCGCCTCTCATAATCAAATGGTGGTTTCGGGACGTTAAACCCCACATATCAATCATGTCTGATATTCATCCCTTGCTGAATTCATTGGCTCATAATTAACCTTTATTGAATCATGTGCCGTATTGCCGTCCCTGTATTTTCTACTCCCCACATTTCTAATAGCATATCGAGAAAGTAGTATGTTGAATAAAATGAATAGCCTATACATTGCCATATACATCAGCTGTCCTCCCCTTTGATACCTTGCCACCGCGTCCGGTGAGGACTGAAAAACTTTCTTTATCCACCATGTAATTGCCACACAAGAATAATAATTTATTATTTCCTCGCGTTTTAACAGGGAAGCCTTTTAAGCAGGTCTTAAAAATGTGGGGGTACAAAGTTATGCAAACAGCTATCATCATCGCCAACGAACATATCCCACAAAAAGCGGGCAAACACCTACTATGCTAATTTTCCGGCGTCCACTGCACGAGAAGAAGACGACGTGCTTAGTGCGAGCAAAAAAATGAGGGCACTGCTTTATTACATGTGAAGCAGCGCTTTAACTATCCTGCATAACGTTGTCCCTTCGTGTGCATCACTCTCTTCGCTGCAGGTGTGGGAGCAGTGCCACATAGGTCATGCCCTCCTAGCAGAGCGGGGACGTCTCTCTCTCTCGCCTGCCGCGCGCTCAATATGTGTCAGCTCTTTCTCGCTTCACCCTTTCCACCACTCGCCACGCTAGAGCCCACTCCGCACGGGGGCATCATTTGACCTGCGCCACTTCTCTGCATCTGTCAGCGAGAAAAAGCCACGTGCCAACAGGCACGCACGCTGCAAGCGCCTCGAGAATCTCGCGGCGCCGCCAAGGCAGAAAGCGCACCCATTCTTGCCGCGTGATCATCCCTACGGGCGAGACACCGTCCCAGCATACTTCCCTGTAGTGTGCGCATACCTTTCCCGGCTATCCCCGGCGTTGCGAGCCGATCGCGTTCGCGAATAGCGACGTCAACACCGACGAAGCGCGAGCCAGGGAAGCCGAACGCAAGCGTTGGCATTGGAAGACCAGCGACACCAACGAGATGCGAGCAAGCAGGTTCTATAGAACGTCTGGAGTGGCAATCCCAGCCGCTGCCAACGGGAGCAAGTGAAGCCGCCGGCGGTCATACTGCTAGCGGAAAAACAGGGCGGAACCGACATAGACCGCAATGGAATACGAGCGTTGCGCGCGTCAGTTTGCGGTTCTAAGATTAGAAAATGAGATGCAACACACTATTAGGTTACACCGACGAATAAATGCCTCTTCTTGTTTATTAAACAAATCATTTCATGCACCATTTGTCAGCTGCACGCTTTCAGATCAATCTGTTGTCGAGAGGTGCTTCGCATATCGAGCTTGCTGGCGCACTTTTGCGGTACAAAAAGGTTATAGGGTATATTGGGTGTTTTAATTAATGTGCCTGCACATACTCAAGGTCAAGGGGAAGGCGACATTTTCTCGCCTCTTTCTTATATATGTGCTTGTGTGTGTGTGTCAGCAGATTACCAGAGAATATATAAGGAAGTTGAAATAATTAAAGCTAAAGTTAGAAAAGAGAGGTAATTAAGTAAACTGGGAGTCACCAGTAATTTCTCTAGATTTACTGAAATTTAACCAATTTACAGGCGGAACCAAAACCGCCGCGCCGATGTCGCGTGCAACCGACTAACTCCAGGAGACGTACCCCAAATGAACCGTTTATAAGAACAATTGCAGTGGCGTTATTTATGCATAATATTTATCAACTTTCTTTGGCGACGTGTGTTGCCATGGTAAGTGCAGCCTTCAGAGCCTAGAAGCAAGGTAGCTCGATGTTTGATATAACGCACTCACTCATTTTGGCAAATTCGTCTATCGGCGTTTTGTTTTCGCTTTCATCGGCAAGATAGAAAGGATTTCAAAGGTTTATCATCTTGTTTTAGACGTAATTACTTATTTTTGTGACTACAATCTATTGAAGCTACGTCAAGAAGGTAGAAACTAACAGGTTTTTGCAGATGCGCTTGGAAAGCAGGAAAAAATCGAAGGTGCAATGCCAGGCCCAGTCTGGTTGTCTGCACCGTTCGGTCGAAGCAAGTTCTTCGAAGTGAATAGAACAGAGGTGGTCACCGTCCGTAGCCCTCCAACTATTTTTTCGAAAAGCACGTTCCCAGGCAGAACGCAGCGCACCGTCTTTCGGAAACCTGTAACACGGAAAATCACGGCAATGAATTGTTCTCTACGTTTGTGAATTCCTCGATAAGTATGCACCAAATTCGATATTTACTCACCAAAAAAACTATGCATGCACACCGTCAGTCTTGCTTTGTGAAACAACACCGGAAAACTTGGAATTCAAAGGGCATTCAGACATTCTACTCGTTCCAATGTTTGATACGTGCAGCCACTGACCGCAAGTCCTTCGTCTATAAACTTAAAACTCAGAGACAACGTCGTGTCAGCGAGCACTTAAAGCTTCAAGTTACCTTCAATACAGCTATACACATGTATTAGACGCATGTGCACCTTTGATATTGTTTCTAATTTAACAAAACACGCGAAAAAACAGACGATCGCCAGCGAACGAAGCGAGAATACTTACAAGTGAAAAGTGATCCCAGGCGTATTCTTGATGCGATTTGTGCAGCCATAAGCGACGCACGAAATCACCATGACCTTGTAAGATCTTAAACTGCTTTACAAAAGCATGTCACAGTCTCCAAACGCCACAGCGAGGGCGGGGCAATGAAGCGCACTTCACCGTCTGCTTCCGAGTCTTTCCTTTTCCAATGTGGCGGCGACCAGCGTCACTTATCGGGGCGCACCTCCATTCCAGAAGAAATAGTATAGAACCTCCTTGGGTGCGAGTCAAGAACACCGATCGCGTTCGAGAATACAGACAGCGTGTGGGTAACCCCGATGAAAGCTGAGTCAAGGAAGCCGAGCGCAAGCGTTTTCAATGCGTCCCGCTTTCCGTGTATTTGCGTTGCAAACAAACCTCTACTCGAGTAAACGATACACCAGTTTTGCTTCAAACTGTCCTTCCAGCACTTGTGTTGACGCCCGCTTCGACGGGGTCAATGCCATGCGCACTGTTGCTGCTTCGCATCCCATCACGCTTCCCTTTTGGGGTATGGTCCATAGCTTTAGGCGCAAAGCCTCCTAAGCCGTGGGTCATGCGTCCGCGACGTATGTAGTAGTAGTAGTAGTAGTAGTAGTAGTAGTAGTAGTAGTAGTAGTAGTAGTAGTAGTGGTAGTAGTAGTAGTAGTAGTAGTAGTAGTAGTAGTAGCCACCTCCACAGCCGTACTATAGGAGCGGCACGCACGCACTCATTTGAATTGAGGAGAAAACCCGCGCACGTTGATCATAAATAAAAAATAGTTGCTTCTGAATAAATAACCTACAAAGAAAAGTATTGGTGACGTAATCTGCAATAAAGTATGCCTTTAATTTGATGCTTACTAAAAAAATATCAAAAGGACGCAGTCTGAGCACTATCTGTTTGCCACGTTGAACTCACTGGGAGTAACCTCCTTGGTTTTAGCAAGGTTTAGCGAGTAATGGGCCGCAGTTCCATGAACTAGAGGTGGCGAAAGGTGAGAACTAGACACGAAGAGCTGGCCGTAAGAAAGTGCGCGCGTGAATGGTTGGAGCAGCAGACAGACGGACGCATGGACGGACGGTCGCACAGGTAGCCGCCCGGACAGACGGAAGCAAGAATGAACAGACGGACGGCATTACAGATGGACTGACGGATGCTTCGCTCCAGTCATCATCATGCACTCCGTGAATAAGCTGTGATTTTTTATAAAATATTATTAGAAATAACAGAGCTTTGTTTGGTGTCGTTTTGATAGATATATAGTTCAGATCAAGCACCATAGTGTACTATATGCAATCTGTATTTTTTTCATCCCAGCAATTTTTTTTTATTTCAAGATTTTATATATCTCGGAACCACTATTTTCTGGTCAATACCCCTAGTAGTTGTGAGTCACCGAAGGAGGTGAACAAGAACTCTGATTTCTTGTTTTTTTTTTGCATCGCATTTAAAGTTTCTCTATAAGGTACAGTGTGGCCCATACACCTTGTGTTTTTCTTGGCGACGATACAAAACTAAGCAAGAGCGTGGGAGCTGCTTTTACCAGGAATAAGGAGCCATAATAAAGTTCGGAGCTGATGCGTACGTTAATGAACGTCAGCGCGAGTTCTTGAGTCAGTGTCGACTGACCAGTCTGCCATATATTTTATAAATCACGGCTGGTTCACAAAATTATGAAGACAACATGTGGGTGGCAAGCACCAATTAGGATTAATAGACGGACATGCCCAGTAGTTGAAAAAAAATCACAGCATATCCATGAAGTGAATGATGATGAGTGGGCGAATCTCCGGAGGTGAATTGGTAAACCGGGAATCTTCTGTTGATGTAGCCTTATCGATCATCATGTAAAGACGCCGAGCACACGCTGCAGCCGTTGGCCGAGCCCTCCGCCATGTTGCCTTCGTCGCTCATACTCGAACCACACTGACTGGCCAGCAAAAAAGGAAGCGCGCAAGAGCGAACGCATTTTAACGCAACAACGAACATGTATACACGAGTGACATAACTGAATGTAGGAACAGCACAAGCTAGAAGTAGTTACTTCGTAACTACGGAATTGAATAAACAAGGACAGAAAAGAGCGCTGACTTTCAACATTTTCTGTTCTCGTTTTTTCGCTTCCGTAGTTACGAAGTAACTACTTCCGGGTTGCGCTGTTCTTACATTCAGTTATGCCTTATCAACTTGCCCAAGTTTCCACGCTTCATGTACACGAGAGCCCACATCGGGGCGGAGCACGTGTCGCAGCACCATATAGTGAGCAAACAGAGTACTAGTGGATGGATGGATGGATGGATGGATTGATATGGCTGTACCCTTTAGATCGGGTGGTGGCTAACGCCACCAAGCCGTAATACTTGGTGAACCAAAAAATAGATTTTTTTTCCTTTAAATAGTGAGGTTGAGGACTCGTACTTTGCCGTGAAGGGTTTAATTTTCACTCGTGCCTTGACTTTAGCCACCAATCAGATAACCTTTTTCTAGTTAATTCTACCCGTAATTCTACTAGTGGTGCCGGCGCCACAGCGCTTCTAGTGAGCGCTCTCGGTACTAGCAGTGGCCACAACGCCGACGTGGGTCTAGTCCTTGAAAACTTTGCCCCTGAAAACTTTAATAAGCCATCGCAATTAACGGAGTCATATACAGCTTGGCCGAATGTTTTAGCTTCGCGGAAGCATCTGTACGGAATGCTTCAGCGGTATTAAGACGAAAGAATACTAGGGGGAAAGGAACGGCCGCTGCGACAGGACTCCGCATCTAGGAAATCCTCAAGTGAATGACGACATGCGCGTGTCGTATCTGTGATTGTATGTGGTTTCACCCGAGCCTCTTTGCGCTGAAAGCAACTTAGAGGCTATCCCGACACCTAACAACAACCAGAAAATACTTCACAACCGTCCAGTCTCACTGGTTTAATGGAAGTTTGCCCAAGTTAGCGCTAGCTTTGTCATTCGTTTTTTCGCAGATTTATAAGGTATGTAATATCGATTGCGTACGCAGTTACGCTGTCAAGAACGCAGTGCGTGATAACTTACGTGTTCGAATTGTCATCTTTGACAAATGTTTGTAAATTTTATTTTATTTTATTTTCTTCACAGACATGGCGATGGTCCGTCGTATAATTAAATGCGAAGCATTTATTCGCGTACTACAAACACTTTTGGCACCTATCTACTTACATTTATAGCCGCTTACGTCGGCATTCTCTCGTGATCACTCTCTAAATTTGGCGTGGACCAAAAGTAGAGTGGGAGAGTAAGACAATTTGATGAATATCATGCACTCGTAACGACGTTATTAACGTAACAATCCCGTCGCGTGCGTCGTCAGACACTTTCCGCCAGACAGTGGCACATATCCATGGTCGGCTATGTGTCCAAGTATATGCAGGTATGTGCCACAAGTGAAGGACACTGTGACACAACGAGAACGACGAGAACACACATGAGCAATTTTAATTAACGCGTTAGCGTTAAGAAAAACCTGACCTCGGCGGCGCTTACTGGACGAATGCAAAGAACAAGTGTCAGAAAACCAGCAGAAATCGAACGCGAGCACTCTGCGTGGCGATCAAGCATTAAGTCTTTCCGTTCCAACGTGAGAGCGGCCCACACGTTCCGATGCACCAATTAAAGTTCATCCATCTATCCATTCGTTCATCAAGCATTCTACCACACTGCCATGCCACATCTTAGTACTACTTTTCAACTTGACTCCATGGTTGGCGAAGCAATTTAAGTGCATTTTTATGCATAGATAAGAGTTCGAAATTGCTAATTCTGTTATTTCGCGGTGATGGCAGGCATGTTCTTCCTTCTTTGCTTGCTTGACCCTTTACAAGTGGGCCCTACTATTTATACCCACTATAGGGGATTTGCCATTTAAACGGTCGGTTAATATAAGGAAAAATGTTAAAGTTTAGATGAAAAAAGATGAATCGATGCGTCGCCTAAATATTGTATATTTATCGAGTTCCGCTAATTAATGCTATCAAATTAGTGTCAAATTTTTATACTAGAAATAACAATTATTATTTTCCTGTCTCTAAGAAACTAAGAGCACCAATGAAGACGTTCTATAGGTGCGACCCAGAAAACAAGCACCACGGAAAAAAAATATATGAAGAGTAAGTGTAAGTGTTAATTTTTAGAATAAAATTTTGAAATGGCACTTTTTTTTCTTAGGCTCGTCAGACGACAGTAAGCAGCACTCGTGAACTGGACAAAAGAAGTTGACCACGTGCCCTGCTTTCACGCGCGCCCACGAGCATCGACGAGCTTCCTGCTTTCACACTGCGCCCGGTGCTTGTTCTTCCTGGCTACCAGCGTACTCGCAAATGGCGAGCACTCGTCGCTCACAAATGGCTGATGGTAAGATGAAATCCTTACTCTGCACTCGTGCATACATGTCTACTATGCTATCGAGAGACGTGGAAATCGAGTGCTTGTCGCCCATGACGACTGATTGGGACCGCCGCTGATGTCATTGCTTTGCGTCCCTAAACCGCGACCTAATTATGGGGTGCGTCGTTGCTGAGGGCTCGGGAAATTTCAACGACCTGTGGTAACTTACCGTGCACATAAATGTAAGCATACGGGCTTTGCCCTTCGCCTCCATCTAAATGTGACCGTTGCGGCCGAAGTTCCATCCTGCGTCTCCCGTGTCGGCAGCCGAAAGTCATAGCCGTTATACCACATGCGGCGGTTTGGGGCCGTTTTCATGCTCTTGTGTTTTTTTTTCGCTACGCCACGTATGTCACACATAGGCAACTTTGGCCAAAAGGTAGCGCAAGTGATCCGATAAATATTCCAGTAGTCAGCGTCAAATTGCACTTCACTGCGAGACGTAATGATGACATGCAATTTCTTTATCCGAGAAATGCCTTCTAGAAAACGTTCACGTGATTTTTGGCCATGGTAATTGTCGCAAAATACACAAAGTAAATGAAATCATTCTTCGGCACTGATGATTGATATGTGGGATTAAACGTCCCAAAAACCACCATGTGATTATGAAAGACACCGTAGTGGAGTCCACTGAAAATTTCGATCATCTGGGTTAACCTGCACCAAAATCTGAGCACACGAGCCTGCAGCATTTTCGCCTCCATCTAAAATGCAGCCGCCGCAGCCGCGATTCGATCCCGCGACCTGCGGGTCAGCAGCCGAGTATCTTAGCCACTAGACTACCACGGCTTGGCGTTCTTCGAAACTAGCGCTATTTATGTTCAGAGCAACGTCACAGTATATTAGTTTGTTATCTCATTTACGTAGAGCACTAGTATAGGTCATGATTTTGTAATGTGTCGGCATTTGTTCGTGGTACCTTGCTATGGTTTCTCATTTTTCTTGCGCCATAACAATAATTTTTATCGATCATTCAAATTGTAGTTCAATGGATTGTCTTGGATACTATTCACAAATCCTCTTGCACGTTGCAAGTGGTGAGTTCAATCTATGCGGTATTCAAGCTGTTTACACACATCCTAGCGAATACCTCACGGTTAATTGCAAATAACCTTAACCAACGGTATTATGACACATCACCAAAAAATTATTGTCTAATTATTACCAGCACAGCAGTGTACATATTCCGTAGCATAATATCTCTGAGAGTATCAGTTCGAGGAAGTTTCGCGAGTGGATAAATGCTCCCTGTGGTGTGTTTTAGATGTGGATGAGGCGCACATATAATGGGAGTACGAAAATTGCATGTATAGCCTGCTAATCAACGCGAACCTTGCGTTTTGCGAACACTCAAACCACTTCGTGAGCAGTAATTCATACACCACAGAAAAATTTTAATTGAAAAAAGAAAAGTGCTCATTCAGAGAATACGCGGAACTCTATCACAACTGATTCTGCTTTATCTTTATTTCTTTCAGCTTACGGTAAGTTCAGGCGACGTTTCTTGTGTGTTAACACTTACTGGCATGTTAGTATTGTGTTGGCTATATACTTGAGGTCTTCCATGTTCTACGAGTTCACATGCATCAAATCTTAAAAATAGTAAACCTTTGTCTAAAACAATGACCTGAACCTGATGTCAAAACGTGCGTCGTCCACTTTCACGAATATATTGTAAAAATAAATTAAGGAAGCCTCGCGAAATTTTGAAGAAATTTACTATTTTTCAAATTTCTTCGTCTAAAACTTATGAGGTGGGTTGTTATTATGAAACTTACTCTTTTTCAAATTTAGTCATCTAAGAAAAATACGAGGTCTGTTATTCCTTGAAAGAATGTGAAAACGAACTGATCCCGAAAGGCAGCGCAGTCTAACATGGAATTTTGCTGTATCACGTGACTTCAATTAGCCCACCTTCATTCATACTAGCAGCAATCATTCATGATTTCTAATATTGGCTGACTAATTACTAATCTTGGCTATTTACTTAATGTGGACAAAATGATGGCTGAGTTATTTTAATTGTTTGTATATTCATTGCTCCAATACCAGCATTGTCTCTCGGAAAACCGAATCCAATGATTGAATTTTCTTTTAATGCATACTTTTTGCTTACTTAGTTGCTGCTGTCGTGTTGTTGAAAAGGCCCTGCATTACTTTATTAGCTATTGATTTTAGCTGTTGATTTTTAGGGGAGGCTCGTGCTAACATAAGAGCGAAACATAGCGCGGCATGCGGCAGGGAAATTAGGAAATAAATTTCGCATTCCGCTAGAATTTATTCGCTGCTCTCTCGACAAGTAATGTCTTGCACCCGAAATCAACCACCTCACATATACCAAAAACGGTCTTTGGCTGAATAGAACATCAAAGGCAGCATAGTTACCGCGGCCGCCGTGGTGTGTCGCGACGAGTAAGCCGTGTGAAGTGTTTATGCGTTGCCGACGCTCGCGTTCAAAGAAAACAAAAATTGAAAGTGTTAGATGCCACGACGCTCGTATAAGTGCAAACATAGCTCTTGACCACTTCTTATTACCCTCCCTATTTCTCCACTCCTCTTGTTTAATACCCACTCAGTGCGCTGGCTGGCTCGAAAAGAACGAGAGAGAGCTCAGTGCTTGCGACCAATCATTTTCAACACCATTCGTTTTTGATGCACACAGACATTTAGCGGTAGTCAATTGTCAAATACACAAACTACAATAATGAGGTCATTAGACGACTACACGGAAAAATGTGTCACAAACGTCACTGCTTCATCTAGAAACGTGGACAATAGAAATCGTATAAGTGTCTGGGGAAAATAATTTTTTCTGTGAAAACTGTGCATATTTTAATATAAAACTTGTTATCTGAGTTTATTATAAATTTTTCAGGTATTGGACAGTCTGTTATGGACTATTTCATTCCCTCATCCCCTGGTGAGTAAAACGTGTGATGCATTTCTGCCGCTTTGGTGGCAGAAGAATGGCTGGTCGCGATTGAAGCACTCGTTTTCCATAAGAGCCATGGGCTGTCAGCGCGCATCTGTGCTCACCTTCGTGAGTTATTTGGATGAGTCATTCTAAATTTGCCGCTGAGGAAATTTATGGTAGGGCGAGCATGCTGACCACAGTGCACTCTTACGGCAACGTAATGATAGAACGTGCTGGTTAGAGCGCAAAAAAATTGTAATAGTGTAGGGTTTTAACAAATGTTTTCACGAGGGCGTACCAAAAACGCTTTTTGTTAAGATTTTCTCTAACCAAGCCAAGAAAGTTGAAAATACAACGCAGATTAGTAGACTAATGCTAATACTCATTTCATCGGCTCATCTCCCCGCGTCTCCGAGTGCTAGTGACATGAACCGTTCGAGAAGGTGACGTCGTTATGGCCTGTTGGATTATCGGAAAGGCACGAAGAGAAGCCCGCAAACGTCCGATGATGGTTTAAAATCATCTACTAACGTGGTAGTGCAGAAGTGAGGCTCCAAATAAGTGCTGCTGCAACGCCTAGGTGCAGCGGGTTACGCGGTATGATGCCGCGCCTGCCGTAGTAGTACTCGGGTGGCCCGCGCTTCAGCGGTTCAAGGTCAGTGCGACGTGATAAATTGCCTTGAGGGACATCATGTAGTGGAGCTTTTACACTTAATACCCATACTTTATATCGAATCTGCATTCAAGAGCACCGGCAAATGGCCAGAACATTTGATATACTCCTGTGCAAATGAGAAGACTGAGTTATAGTGTCAGAGTAAGCATAACTACACCGATTTGAGAATGAATATATTAGTAAAAGGGTCAAGCAAGAAGTACGTTTCGCACTCCAGTGGATGAGCACTGAAGTGGCATTATGAAGTTGTCACGTTTACTATACGTAAACACAGGCTTTTATGGGCACCATAATTCCTAGCCCAAATTAAAATGCAGCCGCAGCCACGTATGTGTTTTATAGCACGCGTGGAGCTGGTTTTGGCTCCGCGGGGTGAAACATCGAGGCAGTTTCGGGGGTATGAATTGCTGTAACAGAAGCGTGGCAGTCTACCTGTGTAGATTGCCACTATCCCTCAAGAGGAAGGTATATAACAGCTGTATCTTGCCGGTACTTAGCTACGGAGCAGAAACCTGGAGACTTGCAAAGAGGGTTCAGCTTAAATTGAGGACGACGCAGCGAGCAATGGAAAGAAAAATGGTAGGTGTAACCTTAAGAGACAAGAAGAGAGCAGAGTGGATTAGGGAACAAACGGAGGTTAAGGATATCATAGCTGAAATCAAGAAGAAGAAATGGACATGGGCAGGGCATGTAGCGCGTAGACAGGATAACCGCTGGTCATTAAGGGTAACTGACTGGATTCCCAGAGAAGGGAAGCGGGTTAGGGGGAGACAGAAGGTTAGGTGGGCAGATGAGATTAAGAAGTTTGCGGGTATAAATTGGCAGCAGCAAGCACAGGACCGGGTTAACTGGCGGAACATGGGAGAGGCATTTGTCCTGCAGTGAACGTAGTCAGGCTGATGATGATGATGATGATGATGATGGTGTGATGATGATGATGATGATGATGATGATGATGAACAGAAGCGTGTGCGCCCTAGCTGTCAGCCTGAACACATTAGAGCCCGAAACTGTCTCGTTGTTTCGCCCCGCGGAGCGAAACCGGCTCCTCTCGTGCTATGATACACAGACGTGGCCGCAACTGTACATATATTATTTATCCCCGCTTTACTTTGCTGCATACGAGGTATGAACAGCAGATGCCCAGAAGTGGCGCACTGCCTTTGCAACAAATACTGGGCCGAGCAGTGGCACACATATGCCTGCGTAGCAAACCACCACTGAAAAATATGAACCTGTGTTGCACTTAGGCTGCTTTCAACGTGTGCTGTGTGTGAATTCAGTCATTGCAAGTCCGCCCCTCTTTATATAAAGATAATAAATACTCCCCGGCTTTTTTTTTCATCACCATACCACGATTCGACTCTTAGACCGTATGTTGCACTGAAAGGAACGGGCACCCTAAAAAATGTCGCCACTGAAAGGGACGGGTAACCTAAAAAATGTCCGTCAATTTAACATTGCAGATGGTATGCGAACACCAGAACCAGAGAGGGCCTCACCGACCTCACCGGATACTGCTGACTTTGCCTTTGACAGTTCACTCTTAGGATCTGCAAAGGCGGGTGAGAGGTTACTCAAACTTGAGACTTGTATTCTTTTTTACTTGTTTGTTTGTTTTGAATGCTTTTTTTCACATGCTTTAGAGATTTTCCTCAGTTTAAATTACTTGGATCGCTGTACGCTCCTTAGTATTAAAAGATGCGGTCCAGCAGGCATGCTTCAGAACCATCGTTATACTCTTTTTCGCCTCGAGTTGTTCCTTTTCGAGTTTCATGACAGTGTCAGGGTATATCTCTCACATTTGTTTTCTTTATAAATATCCTTGTTCAAATATGACGAACCGTAAAATGTCTATGCAATACAAATTGAAATAAAGTCAGAGAAGTTTCCACCTAAACGTGCGACACGTTTTTTTCAAGATCTGTTTTTTTATATAAATTATCATTAGTTCTGCAAAGGCGGGGTATATCTCTTGCAGACACTTGAAACGCATTCTGTTTTACTTTGCATTTTTTTATTTTTAATACTTTAAGGTACTGAATATTAAACGACGCTATCTTTGTGGTATCATACAAAGCAAGGTATAGTCCTGCATGCGGAACTGAGTGACGCATCTGTCACTTCATTATTTTCCACTAATAATAAAAATAAAAATATTCGTAATAATGATAAGCATATTTGGAGTTTGACATGCCAAAACCACAATGTGGTTATGATTACGTCATGATTATTGTTGCTTTATTGCTGTTCATTAGCTTCTTCTTTGTCTGTTAGCTCAACGTTAAAGAACGTTCATTGATAAGCTCGCATTCTTTAAGGCCCTATATTCTATATATCAGAGCACAGCCATCAGGCGCTAGCACCTGTATTGAACGGCGTCGCCGTTAGCCGACGTTGGCGTAACTTATATAACTCATAAAGCGAGCCAGGACAAAAGAAAACACATGCAGAATTAGTCGATGCCATGACTCACAGGGCCTCCTACGTCGCTTTAGACCTCCGTCACGCTCGCCAGCCCCTTAGTCTCGTACGCATGCAAGGCTGGCACGTGCACTGTGACTGGCTTTGCCTGTCGTAATGGGGTTTTCGGTGTTTGGCTTGGTTAGCTCCTGCAACGCGCAAAGTGATATGCGTAGCACTCGAGCGCTGAAAGGTTGTGGCAGTATACAATGAATGTTACCTTGATACAACTCTGAACAGACAGAACTTCAAACACAAATGCCGTCACACGAACATGAAGCTGCGCTTAGAATACGCGTTTGGCGGCATCGTAATCATCGACGATTTTTTCTTTCACATTGATCCTTTTTTTTTCTTGGAAGTGTTGACGTAACGTTCCTGTTTTATTTTTCTTCACAAATGCCATGGTTAACAATGTGATGTAGCTTATACTCTCTGTATATTTGAAATTGCAGAAGAAGAAAAATTTCTAAAGGCAAAGAAGTCCACAACTGAAATTATGAAGTTTTTTTACATTTTTTTCTTTCTCGCACAATTTCGCGTATTTTATCTTCTGCAATGGCAGTGAATAATCCATCTGAACCTCTGAGATCTATTTTGTATTTTTATCGTGCGAACAATTTTTCTGAAACTTTCAAGATGTTTTCGAACCTTAAGCTGCTTAGAACACTGTGCGCTGTTCAGCATGAAACGATGTTACCCAGCTGTTATCACAGAGAGCAATTTTGTCTTCCATACTGAACTGAACATTTGACTTTCCCTTTCAAACTTTTGTGATTTTCATTTGAAATAATGCTGCAAAGATCATTTGTTTTTTTCATGCGAAAACCACAATGTGATTATCACATCGTGATTATCATCTTTTTGTTGATTATTTGTTTATCTTTATAGCTACGTTTACAGTTTACCACTGTTGATTCGTGAATCGATGTGTTTTACGTACCTTTGTTCTGCTTGTTTTATTTTATTCTCGACTTTGTTTCCCTTTGCAAGTTGTCAGTTCTGATGTCGCTCGCTCTCTTTTTCCCGCTTTGTAAATGCTTATGTTTGAATATGACTTAGCTTACATTGTCCACGCATTTCCTATTGTAGGTCTTGAAAAGCCTGCAGAGTCGGAGAAGTCTACAGCTAAAGGTATGGCATGCTTTTATACAAACACATCTTTTCCCATTTTCGCACTTGGTCTACCTAATAGGGATTACAAATATTAAGCAATCCAAGTAATGTTTTCTTTGTTTTGTGAACGAAACAGTCAGACTAGTTGAATTTATTTTTAGATTTCTATCTTTAAGGTATTACTTATTTCGCGTGCAAACTTTCACTTACATATTTCTTCCATGTTTTTCTTCTCAAAATACCTCCCACTATGTTAACATGCATCTTTAGGCTTATCATTGCAGCTGTAGTAGATAAAAACGAAAGCGGCAATAGAATTTAAAAAAAAATGTCACAGTTTTGTCGCAAAGGTGAAGCAGTGAATGCAATAGCAACAACTTGAAATGTAACGGTGAGAACATCTAGCAGATCGAAACGTGTTGCGCCCTGATCAGGCACAAATGACGCACACAAACAACAGACACAAAACGAGAGTGAATGGCGTATTCGGTTGGCTACGGTTGGTAGTCTACGAAGGTATTCGGTTGGCAGGCTACGAAGGTCTAGTTTCGGCTACTGCAGGTAGGTCAAACGTTTTTATCCAACTGCTAAACAACCATTACTTTACGCTATGCGGTCTACGCACGAAGTCTTAGACGTTCTCGAACAAGCGGAATCTTGCAACGCTTTTTTGCTTCACGCAGGTTTAGGAGCTCCTGCAGCGGCTGCTTATGGTAAGGTTACTGCTGTTCATTTGTTGGGATGCACCATAAAATTTCCATGACGTTTTCGACCCCACGAGAGCACTTCAACAAGGCTTTAGTTAAACGAAGTTTGTAAAGGACTTGAACCTCATAATAAATTTGCCCCTTACTCGAATATAAGCTCTTTATATCCGAAAAATCGTTCTAAAGGTATATCAATGAATGGCACTGTGGAATATATTTTATTTATTTTTGTTGACACCAATAAATTGTTATATCTAGCTTCGTTACATCGAGTTTTCAGTGTAGTATAAGGTACAACCCAATCAAGTCATCTTTCTAAATGCAACTTTATTTTCATTAGCCTGAAAACTGCGAACTGCATTTAATAAATCTCTTTTTTTTTTTTGTCTTTCGGCGTCGATTTCCTTGACTCTATGCTCAAGACTATAAAAAAATGGTCCTATGACCTTTTTCTTTTTTGTGAGGAGAGGTTGGAGATGGGGAGTTCTTACCTGACATATATTTGGCTCTATCTGTTAGATGACACAACTCACTTAGCAGATCATGCCAATAATTACGTTATCTTTGAGATGCCATGGGACCCAAAAGACAACGAACGTGTCTCTTTAAGGAGTCACACATGGTAAGCCACGTCAAGAGTAGCGCAGGTTTTTTTTTTTTTTCCTTAGCATGTAGCGGATATCCACTTTCTTGTTCAAAATATCTATTTCTGGTATTTGTGACCGTATCGTTCCTTAAATCTCATTTTCTGATCGGTGAGAAAACGCAAGCGTTACTTTTGGCAATCAATTTGTGACACACCCTTTAATATATCACGTCTGATATTTCAAATGAAGGCTATTTCCACTTGCACACCATCAGGCTGCTTCGGTCGGCTCCAGTGACCAAATCCCTCCAAAATCAATTCCTCTGCTTTTTCAGGTATTGAAGCTCAGGCCGCCACCGCAGGTTACCAGTCTCCAGGCTCCGATGCTTTTGGTATAGTCGTTATAGTCCGTTCATTAAACACAGCTACTCTTGCGAAATTCAATGATGCAAGGAATCGCTTACTGTTCTATTCGTTTTTCCAGGAGGTTACGACAGCCAGTTCACCTCTGCTTATGGTAAAATAGCTATTTATTTATTTATTTAAAAGTAGCACTGTATGATTCCCAGCACAATAAACATTTTTGTTTAATCTTTTTATATATACTTTTTCACAGATTATGAGTCTTATGTCTCGACTGCTTCTGGTAAGCCAATTTCTCTTTCTGATTTAGATGACTACAGTCATCTTGCAGTTTCTCGCCGCATGTTGCTCCCATTTTCATAGGTCTCATAGTCGTCTAACGCGACGGCGCTCAGCTCGAGATAGAGCCTAACAAAACAAGCAAAATCACTATTGATAAACTCTTAGTGCAAACAGAATTTTCAAAGTACTTGTGTACTTAAAGGATATATGCGGTTTTACATACAAGCCATATTTCTTCGGATAACCTCAGTTTCGATATATGAGTATGAGAGCACCAACCAGAAAAGCCACAGACACAGTGTGCTCTGAGAGACTGAATTAATATAAACTACATCTCCATTGAACGTTCTAAAATAGGCATAGAGATTTATTTTCTGTTAGTCTTGAATAGTTGCTTAAGGAGACGGAAGAAACTTAGGTGGAGTTGGGGCAGGGGGGTCTGTTTCTAGCTCGACGACCAGTCGAGTCACAGAATAACTCCAGTTGGTTTAGAGTAGACGATCCTGTTGGCGGATTTAAACTTCACATATAAACCATTCCACGCAATTTGAGTGCACATATCCTACTCCGCCTTGGGGGCCCCTTATAATTAATACTGCTAATAATTAAATTGCCATAAAATATTTTCAACCGAAGCTTATTAGACTAGCCATGGTAGCCTAGTGGCTTTAGAACCCGACTGATGACCTTAGACTGCGTGATTGCACTCCGGCCGCACGTGGCGCCGCAATTTCAGGATAGCCGAAAATTTCATTCAAGTGCACGTTAAAGAGCCCCAGTAGTAGTCGAAAGTTCTAAAGTCATCAACTACGGCTTCCATCATAATCATATTACATTTTCGAGGCGTTACGACCCAAACAACAATCACAGCTACACACATAGGAAAAAGGGCATGTTTCTAGAAGCTTGCAGAAGTAAACACAAAATAAAAGACCTATACAGCTGTTTTTAAAAAGCGCACAAAAACTTTTATGTGCTTAAATTTCGGGCTTTTGAAAATTGTGTCAGACGTCTCTGTTGTACAGAACTTTCTACAAAAATTGCGTGGAACCGAAAATATGGGCTACTGCACTGTCATTTTAAACAGAGAAAGTAAAAACTTGAAATATAACTTGCGTTGGTAATGATGAAACCCTAGGCGCAAGCTAAAAGCTATATGCAGTGCTATCATTCACCGCTCTCTTTCATTATTGTGTAGTGACGTCCTGCAGCAGTACGAAAGAATATCTTTCTTAAGTGGTAAACACTGAGCATTGGTGTGTTTCGACTTTTGACTTGGTGGTCCAGAAATATCCACACCGTGTTTTTATTCCGCACTTCTTTTCCAGAATACAACCCATACGGAACGACGGCCTCTGGTACGATACACCTTGTTCAGTGGTTGCATGCTCGTTTGCACACATAATCGCTTCAGTACAACAGACATCATGTTTCAGCCACGTTAGCGTAGTATTCACTAAGCTATATTTTAATCATTTTTTTTCTTTCGCAGGTTTTGACTACAGTAGCCAGGCGACACTCACTGGTAATGTGAGACGTCATTACATATTCATTTTCATGGGACTGCAGCTATTCCGTATTGCATGAATATAGTCTACGGTAACGACATTTGTGTACACTTAGCTCAGAACGGCAACAACAAACGAACCTCTTAAAAAAACTTTGCATCAATTTCTATGCTGAAGATACTTTGTGTGTAAACGTTGATCGGCTTCTTGCGGCCCACACATCTTTTAGCGCACTAGGAAGTGTGCAGATTGCGAAGACAATACAGAATGCTCAATGATGACAAGTGTCGTGAGCTTTCGTAATTACTCACAGATTACTGATCTTTGTACTATTGAATTACTCCTACATAAGCAGCAAAGCTTAGCACTCGTTGACATCGACCAGTGTTGCCTAAATGAAGGCTGAAGGGGTAATGTTTGGTTATGGTAATTAAAAATGTTTTGTTTTAAATTATTTGGTACGAAAATTCGGTGCGTTTCTCATTTCGTTCAAAGGTTGTTTTTTTATGAATTAACATTTCAACGCTGCAGTAACCTATACTGGGAAGTAGTAACATATAAATTCTGCGAGTATCGATTTCTCGCACCTTTTTCACGTAAAGGGAAAAGCTGCGCAAAAGCCAATTACATTTCTTTTTGTTGGTGGCATGAATACTTATATTTGGTCATGGCATAAATAATAGGCCTGTGTGCATGCACAATTTCAAATTGCTTTCTTCACGCAGGTAGCAAAACTTCCCTTCTATCAATCGACCGTGGTGAGTACTATGCAGTTTCCATGTGTTCCGTAGTGCAGCCGCACGTCTGTCGTTTCATAAGAATATTGTGATCCATGGTTCATATGTTTTAAAAAAGTGTGCAAGCTATTTTGCCTTAAAATATAGGCGTCAAGGGGACCCTAAACACATTCTGCTCGGCCGTCAAACTGAAGTAACTAGAAGAGCAAGAATGGTGTAGAGCATATTCAATATGTCATCTTAGTTGAAATCAACAAAGTTCAATCAATTAGATAGTCATGAACAAAGAATGTAGTGCGTAGGAACCGAAAATCGTTGTCCATTACTAGTGGCACACTGGACTACAAAAGAACGCAAAAGTGGGAGGGGGAGACACAAACTTAGGAGGGCAGATAGCTAGCTGATATAACGTGGCAGAAGAAATACAGGACTGGGTTCAGGCGCGGAACGTGGAAGAAGCCCTGTACAAAATACAAAAATACAAAAACGGGCAAGTTACTCTTTCCGGGTGTTTGCCGACTTTTCGGCACAGTTCATGACGGCAGATGTCGGCTCGCGTGACTTCATGAGGAAATAAGTTCGTGATCGCTTCACATATATAAGAGGCTTACCGGTTAAGAATTGTCTATAATTGCGCTTTTGTGTACAATGGCGTGCCAGTTGTGCCTGGTCTCTTAGCTATACTGCTGACATTGTATACGTCTTTTGTGATGACAGAAGTGGCGAAGAGGGGAGAACGTCCATATGAAGGCTAGAAAAATGTAGAAGGGAACTGTTAGCTCGTCTTTGAAATTGAAGTAGCTTACGGGCCTTTCAGAGACGCTCTTCTTATAGCGACCAGCAGATACACAGACAGCTTCAGAATGACGTGAATTTGCGGGCAAAGATAGCACTAGAATTTGTAGCAGCGTTCATAAGAAAATATTGTTGTGGGGAAGAAGCATTAACATATTTTGTTAAAGTTATGCTCACGGCTAAGGTTTGTTGTCTTTTGTATGTATTTATTATGAAGGTCAGCTGTTTCCTACATCCTCATATTGCTTTCACTAACATTATGCGTTTTCTTTTCTATTTATAGCGGAACGAGCGTAAGTAAGGCATCGCGTCGCAGTTCGTGTGTGCTGCCATTGTCTATTGAGCTTCGAAGATATGCCAATGACGTTACAATTTCAAGGATGGATAGTACATCTAATCATCATTTAGGGCGCAAATTTTATTTAAAGCCTTGCTTTGAACAATAATAAAGACACGTTTCTATTCCGCGAATGTGTATGGGGACCGCCAAACTTGTGGTGGGCCCTTGTAGAATCTAACAAATTTAAGTGCCTAGAAAGTGATGCGATACTTTTATTGCGCTAGTGATTATATGGAAACTCTCAGCTGGATTTCGCCACCGGCGTCAGCGTCATGCGCCGCATATGTATACGTATCTATATATGAAAATGCAAGAAAGAAAAAATCCAGAAAAAGACGTGGGCGCGCGGAATCGAACGTGAGGCCTCCGCGTCGCGAACGTGAGGCGTTCACCATCGAGCTACCAAGAGGTACCTTTACCAGCGCACATACGGCAAGCTACTTACCCCTACCACTTACCGCTGTTGGCGGGCATCTCGGGGGGCGGGGGATATATCGGGTTTTCAGCATTATCAGCAAGATGGCGCAGTGAACACGCGGTGGCCCCCATCTCTCACGCGTACTTTGACTCGCGGAGAGGAGTGGATGATCTCGCGCGCGCCCTTATCTCGTGGTGGGGAGGAGGGGAGGATCGTACGTCTTAGCTGGCTTGGGATTTACCAGGAATGATTCTGTTGTAGTAACTGGGCGCACGAAGGTCACCGCAATCGTTGCACAGCCTCCGTTTGCGAGAAGCACGCGCTTCTTAAACACGGCGAAGTTACAACTGACACGCTTGTTCGTGTTCATCTGCACTTGTGAGCACGTTTCGTGCGTCATTTGTGCGGGAGAAACGCGGGGAACAATTATATGTGCTTGCCATTCTGCGCATGACCTTCCAATTTGTTGCTACCGCATTCATTGCTTCGCCATTGCGGCTAAGCTGTGACTCTTTTTTTACCAGCAAGCAATATAGAACTCAAATAAAGTACTTTGCAAGACTTAACATCAAACTAATTTATTTAGACAATTATTACGTCATTTAATAAAGCCTGAACCTGAGTAGAAGCGTTTAATTTTCTAGCCGCAATGAATGTGGTTTGAAGCCCACTAACTGTAAAACAACTATGTGTTTTGTGCAAGAATGTAAAACTGAAGAATTATAGCTGTTTTAATTTCATATAATTTATACGTGATGCCACGTGACAATGCTGTGGTTTTTGCTCGCAAACACCAAGAACTTCACCTTTTTATCGCGAATCCATACATTCAATGTCTTACTTAACCTGCAATTGGCATAGTCGACATCTAATGCGGGAAAAAAAGTGTCATAATATTGTTGCGTACATGCACGAAGACGAAGAAGCGTATACGAGGAACGCACTCGTCGCCCAGAGCGAGAGAGGAAGAAAAGGATCAGGAGGATCTTTAACCAGTCGGCCGCTTCTGAGCTGCCCCTCACGACCTAATATACGGCCCCTTTCAACGTCTACCAGTCTCTTTCTAACGTAACAGAGTGGTGGAGGTGCTGGGTACGCACTTCAACTACGGAACGATCACTGCCACAGCTTCGACGAAGCCGTCGACTTGCTGGTCTCCCATCATCTGCCATGAGTGACTTGGATATGCCCGAAGAAGCAAGCGTTTCCAGGGCGGCACCATCTGGCCCGCTTCCGTACTACCGTGTTCCACCGCCCTTCGGAGAAAAAACCGAAGGAGATGTCGACGCCTGGCTCACCAAGTACAAACGTGTGGGCAAGTCCAACGGTTGGGATGCAGCCGCTATGCTAGCCAACGTAGTGTTCTCCCTGACCGACACCGCACTGGTATGGTACGAGAACCACGAGGACGCACTCACGACGTGGGATCTTTTTGTTGAAGGGCTCAGGGCGTGTTTCGTTGACTCGGTTGCTAGAAAGAAGCGGGCTGAGCAAACATTGTCGCAACGGGCACAGCTACCAGGTGAGACATGCACCGCTTACATAAAAGAAGTGTTAAGACTGTGCAAGGTGGTCTGTGCTACCATGTCGGAAGAGGACAAAGTTGGGCATCTGCTTAAGGGGATTGCTGAGGACGTGTATAATTTTCTAATTGGGAAAGAAAGCCTCAGTTCTGTGTCCGACGTCATTCAGCATTGCCGAACGTTTGAAACGCTCAAGAGGCGTCGAATTGCGCCCAAGTTTGGTCGGCTGGCTAACGTTACAACTGTTGCCAGTGTGGACACGAATCCTGGCCTCGACCTTTTTTCTACCATTCGACAGATTGTTGGTAAGGAACTGTCCCACCGAGAAATGTCGTGTTCGACAGCTGGCCATCGCGAGTTGTGTCTGCCACGTGAGGCTATGGATGTGCCTCCTTTGACCCCATGGCAACCGACGATGAGCGCGGCAACCGTGGAGTACAGGCCAGCCCCACAGTCAACGATGACAACGAGATTTCCCGCGTCGCGGTATGACCGACGCTCTCGGCGCATGCCTCCTCGACACCCGACGTCTCGGTACGACGCACCCGACCAGTACATCCGTCACACAAGAGCAAATGATGACGCTCTATTCATCGACGAGTGACCGACGTTTCGACCTCGGCCGGTGTGCTATTCCTGCGGTGTGCCAGGCCACATATCGCGATTTTGCAACCGTCGGGTGACTCCTCGGTATCACCAACCATCCGACTTTTCACGACCCTTCGAACAGCCTCATGGTGTCCGGCGGCCAGCCCACATACCACCTGATGACAACTATTGGCCCAGAAACTTCCGCAACCACTCCCCGGCATCTGACAGGAGTTTAACGCCCCCACCGCGACCTCGTGCTCATCGTTCTTCTTCACCGCTGCGTCGCAAAGCGCCCTCTTCGCCACCGGAAAACTAGCCAGCGCGGCCAATGGGGGTGAGGTCGCTGGAAACGTGCTACTGAGAGAAATACCTCCTGTGTGTATGTTTAAAAACAAAGTGCGTGTTTTGCTGGATCATGTGCCTGTGATGGCCTTGGTGGACACAGGGGTAACGATTTCCGTGACGAGTGCGTTCCCCGTATACGCTTCTTCGTCTTCGTGAATGTACTCGTGCATGTACTCGTGTTCTTTGCTTCGGTCAGCAAAGAACACGCGACCTTATCAGTGGTCGAGCTCACAGACGTGCCGGAAGAACGTGACGGAACTGGTTGTCGCAATTTGGACGAGGCGCTTATGGCAACGATAAATAAGTCGCTTAGTTCAAGCGAGCGCCGAACTTTAATGATTGTGCTGTTGAAGCACGTTTCGGTATTTGACTTTGCGCAGAAAGGCAAAGTAATCCCTATCCCCCTATCTCGAACGCGCCATACCATCAACACTGGCGCGGCAAGTGCAATTCGCCAAAAACCATATCGTGTTTCCCCGTCAGAAAGACAAATTATCAACGACCAAGTGTAGTAAATGATGCAAAAGGGAGTGGTACAAGAGTCAGCCAGTCCGTGGGCAGCACCGGTAATCCTTGTTAAGAAGAAAGATGGATCTTTGAGATTTTGCGTCGACTATCGCCGACTGAATGCCGTGACTAAAAAGGACGTATACCCGCTGTCCCGTATAGAGGACGCAATAGACTGCTTACATTCGGCCTCTTATTTTTCCTCCGTAGACTTACGAACCGGTTATTGGTAAATTCTTATGCACCCAGAGGACAAGTAAAAGACTGCCTTTGTAACCCCTGATGGGCTCTTTGAATTCAACGTGATGCCATTTGGATTGTGCAATGCACCAGCAACGTTCGAGAGGTTTATTGACACCATTTTGCGTGACTTGAAGTGGAACATCTGCATGAGCTACCTCGACGACGTCATCATCTTTGGCCGCACGTTCAGTGAACACAACTCTCGTCTGGATACTGTTTTGAACTGCATCCGAAACGCTGGCCTAATTTTAAACTCGAAGAAATGCACTTCGGAGACCGCCAGACGCTTGTGCTCGGGCATCTTGTTGACAAGGACGGCATCCGCCCTGACCCCCAGAAGACAGCAGCAGTTGAGGCGTTCATTGCGCCGCGTTCCGTCAAGGAGCTTCGTAGTTTTCTGAGGCTTTGTTCGTACTTCCGCCGCTTTATTCCGAAGTTTGCCGACGTTGCGTATCCTCTCACATGCCTCTTACGCAAGGACAATTCCTTTGAGTGGACTCCAGAGTGCGATTGTTCATTCCGTCAATTGAAGATTTTGCTGACGTCACGACCCGTCCTTCAGCACTTCAGTCCTTCTGCTCCGACAGAGCTTCATACGGATGCTAGTGGCATAGGTGTTGGAGCCGTCCTAGTACAACGTTACGGCGACCGCGAACACGTCATCGCATACGCAAGTCGCTCCCTAAGCAGGCCGGAACAAAACTACACTGTTACGGAACAAGAATGCCTGGCGGTATTATTTGCAATTCAGCGGTTTAGGTCTTATCTATACGGACGCTCATTCACAGTCGTAACCGACCACCACTCGTTGTGTTGGCTTGTCAACCTTCGTGACCCTTGTGGCCGCCTTGCGCGCTGGGCACTCCGTCTACAAGAATATAGTTTTACCGTCGCTTACAAGGGTGGTCGTCGACATGCTGACGCGGACTGTCTTTCACGTATGCCACTTAGCACAACAGACTGTGAATCCGATGACCTTGACCAGCTTGTAGCGTCTGTGTCGCCTACGTTCCCGGACTAACCCAGTTTCAGAGCAGAACAGCGGAAGGATGCTAAACTAGCACCACTATTCGCCGCTGCATCCGCTTCCACTAGTGCACGCCGTTTTAGTGTGCGTGATGGACTGTTGTTCAAAAGGAACCTCTCCAGCAGTGGCGCGCGTTTCCTTCTAGTGGTCCCGGAGAGCCTGCGAACAGTTATTATGAGTGTCATGCACGACGACCCTACATCTGGACATTTAGGTTTGGCGCGGACGCTTCACCGGACTATAGAGCGCTTTTATTGGCCTGGTATGCAGAAGTCTGTTAAGAGTTATGGGGCAAGCTGCATGCAATGTCAGCGTCACAAACGTCCATCAACTGGTCCAGCTGGTCTTCTACAGCCGATGCCTACTCCAAGTGCACCTTTCGAACAAGTGGGCATTGACTTTCTGGGCCCCTTCCCAAAATCGGCTAAGGGCAACTGATGGATAATTGTTTGCGTCGACTACCACACACGCTACTGCGAGACAGCGGCCGTCCCCTCCGCAACTGCCAGTGAAATCGCGTCGTTTTTGTTACAGTACGTAATCCTCCGACATGGCCCACCTCGCCTGATTATCAGTGATCGTGGACGACAATTCACAGCGGATGTCGTGGAGGAGCTACTCCGTTTATGTGAGTCCCGCCTGCGTCACTCGACACCATACCACCCCCAAACTAATGGGCTTACGGAGGGTACCAATCGCACCATTATCAACATGTTGTCTATGTATGTCTCATGCGACCACAAGAACTGGGATGACGTACTCCCGTTCATTACTTACGCGTTCAACACCGCGAAGCATGAGATTACAGGCTATAGCCCTTTCTTTTTGCTTTATGCACGTTCGCCCCGGTACACAATCGACACGATATTGCCTTTATGTGACCACGACAACGTCACTGTCGCCGAGACTCTCTGCCTCGCTGAAGAGGCGCGTCGCATAGCTCGACTACGCACATTGGCATTGCAAGACAAAGCTAAGGCACGCTATGACATTCACCATCGACCAGTGATTTATCGCCGTGGTGATCTGGTGTGGTTGTGGACTCCGATGCGCAAGCGCGGGTTATGACAAAAGTTTTTGGCCACTTACGATGGACCTTTTGTCATTGTCGACAGACTTACAGAGGTCAACTATGTAATAGCTCGTCTCACGGCGAGTGGTCGACGAGCTGCCAAAACTCGAGTGGTTCATGTAGCCCGCCTGAAACTTTACCCGTCACGACAACTTGACTGACTTGTCCGGCGGCCTTCGTCTGCGTGGAGAGGAATGTTGCGTACATGCACGAAGACGAAGAAGCATATACGGGGAACGTACTCGTCGCCCAGAGCGAGAGAGGAAGAAGAAGATCAGGAGGATTTTTAACCAGTCGGCCGCTTCTGAGCTGCCCCTCACGACCTAATAAACGGCCCCTTTCAACGTCTACCAGTCTCTTTCTAACGTAACAATATGTTTCCCGGGTGCCAAAGTAGACATTATTTCTTAAGCACCATCACTGATTGATGCAGATTGGGATGGCATGGGAAGTGTGATCCCCCCTTCAAGATTTGACACACACACACACACACACACAAACACACACACACACACGCACACACACATACACACACACACACACACACACGCACGCACGCACACACACACACACACACACACAGGTGTGCGCACACTTTCACACGTATATAAAATGATTCCCCTGCCCCCCCCCACCCCTGATTTACGAAAGTTAAGTCAAATGTACTGGGTGCACACACATCATACCTCATCAACCAATGTCTTTTTATTTTTTACAAAGCTAGACTTTGTTGTTTCGCTTTCTTATAGAGACAACAACTTGTTGAAGCTCTCAATTCTAGCGGCGTTCTTGGTCCTCTCTGTGATGCTCCTTGGAGTCCTGTTGATCTCTTTCGGTAAGCGTGCAGCGCTGTACATTAGCACTTCGTTGTTTTTGACGGGAATTCGCTTAGTTGATCTTCGACGTTCTGTTCTCGAATTTAACTTCACATTATACCGTTTACGTTAGCGTTGTTCATCACATTTTATTCTATATTTTAGTCAACGGGACGCTGACATCAATATGCACCAGCGGGTACTTTCGGTGAAATGATCGAATCTACGTATATACTTCAACTTCTGGATATGGCTGTGCAGTACTTGTTGAGTAATATCTCTGAATAGGTGCCATGTGCTGTTATGGCAACAAAACTTGTATTCATTCTATCTCAAGCCAGTGTTTACGCATTCTTTTTTTTTGCATTCAGTGGACACCCAAGGCGCCACCGAAGGTAAGCATATTTTTCTTTCCCTTTCATGTACGTGTTTAAAACTTATATTTTCTGCCCTTTATATTTGCTATGGGATAAACCCGTAATGCCCGTACATAGATCTTATTGTTTTCTTTTTCTTTCTGCGTTTGCGTAATATATAGGCAGCGTACAAAAAGTAACGTGAATAAACCTGAAATATTTTGGAAAGAAACAAATTGTAAGGTTCTTTTTTTGTTATGAGCCTAGGTAGCTCAATTAAGAAAGATTGTTACGTACGTTTATATTCACTGAGGAACATTCGCTTGTTTCCTTGCGAATAACTTCTTTTGCTAAAGTGGTTTGCAAGAGAAACGTTAATTATTTTAGTGTAGATACCTTCAGTGCAGACCGGTCAAAAAAATCAGTTCTAACGAATGAAAATGTTCATGTATTCCGCCGAAGTACGTACAAAAGTACAGGAATCTATTCATAACCATTTCGCTCATGTCACTTCATATGGGTGGTTTGATTATGCTTTGTACTGTAGCCATTTCGCGTAGCCTGTCATAAGTAATTCAACATAATAGATTTGAATAACCAAGTTATTCACATATATATAATACAAGTTTTTCACTCGATAAGTAGTACAGACACCGGTTGAAAGCTGTTGTAGCATTCGTTGTGCAGGAAATGATGACCGATCACATGCCTCGAATGACGGAAAGAATGCACCAGTCAGCACCACCTCGGTTTCAAGAGAAGAGATACCTCCGACACTTGCACCGAAATCTGCACCGAAATCTGCACCAAAATCTGCACCGACGACTGTGGTCCCCAGTCCAGCTACTGTGGCTCCTCCGACGGCTCCCACCTCCCGTGAGCTTACAATGGGACGCTTTGCCAGTTACCTCTAGCATTTCACTCCCATCATGACAAGAGCATAATCCTAATTGATGACGTGAGAGGAATTTCTGAGGCACTGTTGCAAGTGCTTTATATGATTAACAGCCGCATCTCGTCCATCATGGAGATACGTGACCCACTGACATGTTTGCCAGGCACTCGTATTTTCCTAAGGCCGCGTTCACACTTGAGAGTTGAAGAAAAACGAAAACGCCGGAGTGGCCGGAAAACCCCGACCACACGCATCGAAGAAGTTCACATTAGTTCTGCCCCATCCCACCGCCGCTGCCGTCAATAACTAGACAAATAATTTCATTTCTACAGCTTTCTGTGAAGTAAAGCTCGTACCAATTGTTAGTTATTCACGAAAATTAGTGGGAAAAAACAGCTCGCACCTTTTCAAACGTTGTTTTGGGAGATAAGCCAGCAGAAACGACACGAGCGAACGCTCCGGCAGCGGTGGTGGCGATATCAGCTGGCTGCACACCAACGCGAGACACGTTAAGACATGCCGACTCGCTGCCGCTGCACCATCTATTTCTAGAGTTCTCGGCGATTGTAATCCAAGTCAGGCTCCCGATGAGCGCGTCCTCGTTGAGATCATCAAGCTTCGTCGTGCTGCACGGGTAGTTTGCGATATGAGTCGATGCGAGCAACCGCCGACGCCTGTGCCGCTATGTTGAATATGCGGCCGGCTGGTTAGGTCACGTGGTTTGATCGAGCGCAGCAAAGGCTGTGAAGCGGAAACCGGATCCGGTTTCGCGTGGCGGGAAAATCGCGCTCGGACCGATTTTCACGCGCCGGCCGCGCGGCGTGGTCTTCTGGCCGCTTGGGTGGCAAAACGAGTCATTTTCTGGAGAGTTTCGCCGGTTTCGCTCACTTCGAGGCCGAGTGTGAACGCGCCTTAACCCTTTCAGCCCTGCCATTGTCAATTGACACCAACGCACATTTCCCCTACTATCTCGGAAACGTAACCAATACTGCTCATTCTTGAGGGCATAGTTCTTCAATGATCCCCACATCAATTGACATTATTCCAGTGGCACGTTTGTGGAGGTAGCAGCCACAAAGAAGAAGAAGCGCAATCGAGGTCTTCCGTGAAGCCAAGGCGCGGAAGTTGAGGCGAGTAAGCGCCATTTTCGGGACGACGTACCGAAGCTGTTTCAGTGAGTATTAGGCTGAAAAGTAAGACGTTGGTTTCCATTTTGTGTACACCACTGATTGACAGGAAAAAAGAAGCCTTTTTTTTCATTTTCCAATCAGTGGGTACACCACAGATTGACAGGAAAAAATAAGCAATTTTTTTCATTTTCCAATCAGTGGGCCCTTATCACCTAATTTGATGCCACTTTATTTAATCCAAAAATGCTTGTACTAGTGGCTAAATTTTTTGTTTGTGGTCTTTTGAGGTCCTAACTAAGAGGAAAACGCGCACAAAAAGTGTATCCGACCAGAACAAAAAAATCCAGGGCTGAATGGGTCAAGAGAGTCCTCAACTTCAAATGTAAGAAGTGCGAATTTCCGTGATGAAACATGACTAAAGTTGTTAGTAAATTGCAGTTATAATAATCAATACAGCCCACCTACTGATGAAAAAATTGTCTCATTGGTACTTTGTTGATCCGAGTGCCACGGGATAGGTCCCAGCCATGGTGATCACATTTTTGATGTAGGTGAAATGCTAAAGCCCTGTGAGCTGTGTGATGGTTCATAACACTATAGACCACATAATCGAAATTTCTGGAGACCTCCACTATGACACACTTCATAATCATATCTTGGTTTTCACACATATAACCAACGATATTATTACCTTTATGTAATCTATACAAAACGGCGACTATGCATTTGCAGCGCCCACTCCTCGAAGAACCGGCGTGATCTTTTGCGTGGTCGGCGATAGCCTGACCAACCCGGAATTGTTTCATCGGCGGCTTTGCGATTACATCATATACGCTGATCTTGTTACCACTGTGACACCCAATGTGAATGGATTCATGCCACTGCACAGTGCTACCTCCTGGGAAGCCTTCAGTGAAGTTAGTATGAATTTCGTACTCGTGATGCGTGGATTGAAATACAAACGCGATACGTAGACAGGTATACAGCAAGGACACGGACAGGCTCTGTCTACGTATTACTTTCGCTTTTCAAACCGTTATGAATCACCAACTCGCCCCATCAGCTATTTTGACAAGTGATGTATGGACGTTTTCAGTCAATGTAACCTAATCTATGAATCACCGCACAAGAAGAAATTCACAGCGTATGGTATATTAGAATGATTTTCCAGTATCACCCAATATGCTTCTTAACCTTTTTCTGCATCCTGCAAAACATATTTCCGAAATACCACCCGCCAAGCATAACGAAGCTTGGAGGAGCTGATCGCAACTTGATAAACAAAAAAGTTGAAATTAAAATGTTATATATGCTGTCGTAGTTACTTGGTCAAGACATGTCAATTGTGGCGATCACGCATACTGATAGGTCTCGACACGTGCACTAATTCATATCAATTTACTTCGAATGGGCGCCTTGATATAAAAAGAGAAACGTTGTCCCAGGACTAATGGTACTGTTACATATTGGTACATCAAAACCCATTGTGCGATAACGAACAACACGGACCAACAGGCAAAGTGGACGTGTGCTGTAAAATGTACTGATGTAAGATTACCTCGTCACACGCCCATAAGTAAAACCCCTTTATCCGTAATATGGTGGCTTAGTGCCGAGAGAAAAGTTCCCAAAATAACAACATATAGCTAACAGGTCAGCGTCAGTATATATGTGTGTTAAGTTGTTTTCCAAAGTTCTTTTTTATATTACTCCCTTATCAGTTATAATATTTAATATAAAGCGCTACTACTAAGGTGATAGTAGCGCTGAGAGATAGCATTAGACACCTAAATAAGAACGTCACTGAAAAAAAGAACACAAGAAAGGGACCAATAACGTACCCAATGAGCCGCAACTATGACCGAGTACGTCCAAATCAATGCACTCGGTGCGTTAGTTTCGTATTCTCCGGCAGTGTGGTCTGGATATTCGACCACAGATCTCGGGACCCACGCATGATATCTTCCATTTTTAAAAACTCGCTTGCCGTAATATGTGACGAAAAACTTTGCCATTTAAAGAACCACTAAATCTGGTAAAAGAAAGTATAATTCAAGTATTTTTGTTAATTAATCAATTGAGTCTTGACGGTTAGCCTAGAAATGGGCGCTAAGAGGACAGGTGCCTCCCCATTATAGTGTTTTAAGGAAGAATCTATTTTGCTTGGAAAAATACACCCTGTATATGTGCAGAAATGTGCTGTTCAAAACTAGTGGTGAATGTTTACAAAGCTTAACAAGAATAAAAAAGATTTTTAACAGGTAAGGTTATAAAGGGGTATAGAATTCAAAAGATTAACCACTGTTCATTTAATATCACCTACTAGCCCAGCGTAAAGCTATTCTAATGCACCGTATACGAGATATATTAGTTATACATTGTCTTGCTACTCTGCTTTGCGATACCGTCCCTCACCAGTGCTCCCTCGTCTTGCTGACATTCGTACGCAATCTTCCAATATCAGTTCGCTCAGAGCATTTTGCTGCGCAACAGAAGATAAAAGTATGGTGCCGGAAAGTGCGAAATCATGATAGGCTCAAGGCAGTGCTAAAATTGTCGACGTGTCTTATGATAACATTAATGGGCGAGAGTAGTGAGGAAAGAACAGAAGTGGCGAGAAACAAATACCAACACAAGCGATAAATTAAAACAGTAAGACTGGAGAGTGAGAAAGAAATCACTCCTCATCATTGAACTCGGGGTGGTTCAGATTCCTTTTAAGAGACTAGACGTCATAACTAAAGGTGCCCTACGTATCATTACGTCTTACGTGTCATTACGTCTTCTTCTACCACAAGCTCGGATCTGTTTTCCTATACTCGAATACTGCCTTTCACGTCTCAGCGAAATTATAAAACTGCGGTATTAATAAATTCAATCATTAACACTAACTTTCCACTACACGTGAGTACGTTTTCTACACCTACCAGCTACACAAGGCATGCAGGCAATGGCAACTTTAACCTTCCCAATTGTAGAAATGTATATGGCGAAAGGTCAATTCAGTTCACTGGTGGTAAAATCTGGAACACTATTCCAATTGAAGTTAAACTTGCCCACAAATATAATTTGACTTGCAGAATAGACTTTGTCAATCAGTCGTGTTCTTGATTACAGTGAAGATCACGTCCATAATTTGTTAAGTCTCACCTGGCACATATCTCTCTCTTTCTTGTTCTTTTTTCTTCTTGGTTCTGATTCAAGTACGACTGTAATTTATTATTGAGCGCAGCCATATACGAAAATTCTGTGCATTCTTTTTGGGTGCCCCGTCTTTTGTACTTCTTACACAATGTATGCTATTGGTTCTTTTTTATTACTTTTGTACTTAGGACTTAGCGGTAATTTCGTATTTATTGTCATGGGCGTTTCATTATATATAATGTACCTTTGAAGCTACTCAATCAGTAAACTTGTATAAAGATTCATAATCATATCATGTGCTCCTCTGCTCCAGACATGTAAAAAATATTCATGTATTACATTGGACCACTCACTAGCCACACAGGCTAATGGTCCAAATATTTTGTAACCACTTATGTATTCAGTTCATTGAATAAACACTGATTAATTGATTGATTGAAATGTAAAAGAAATCGAAGTCTAAAGCCAACGTAAGAGTGGAAGTGCGTGAAGTCACCCAGCCGGCATTCGCATAACATAAGTAAGGCATTAGCACATTTGATTGAAAGGTTGCAGTTCCAAGAAGCGTAATCCATTCGACGAAACAGCAGAACATGGAACCACCAGCCGCAGGTCACATTAAAAAGTTACGTTATCTCGCACTAAAGGCAACCACGAGAAGTCGTATGCGAAGTCGCGCGTGGGTCGATTTGAAGTTACGTTCATCACGGGCACCTTGCCCGATGTTAACCCACCCTTGTAAGTGTAGTACATCATTAGAGAGTTTTAGTACTGCATACGCTGCGTACGTGGCGGCGTTGCGTACGTAAGCACGCCACGTTCTGCGTAGTGCGCATGCGCAGACCGCAACGCGCACTTATCGCGTTACGTACGCACGCATGAGATACGTGCGTGCGTACGTATGAGGTAACCGCACCGCTCTCGAACAAGTTCGCGACAACGCGAGACTTCGTTTTGCAAAATGGCGGCATCGAAGGCAAGCACCACGCAGGAAGGAAATTATCTTCCTCCGTGGCAAGCACCGACAGGCTCTGTGGCTTAAAATATGGCCATAATCTGGCTATAACACTTGGATTGGCTCACATTGGCTGTCAACAACACGTACTTCTATTTTGATCTACCAGATGACGCCACACGCTTCGCGCTTGTTACGTACGCGGGTACTACGGCGTACTAAAAGCCGATTAGTGGCAAAGGACGCCACGTAACGCAAGGCGCTTGCGTGATGCGTACGTAGCACCATTCCGCAGTACTAAAACTTTCTATTGATTCATAGTTTGTGTAGCTGTATCTCGTCTCCAACGCTTGTGGGAGCACGCCACGCAGGTTCATCTCATCGCCACGCTATACGCTGCAGAACGTAGGCTCATCGCGCGTCTGCAGAATCTCGTTCCACGACGTGATCACGCGATTGCTGGTAGAGTGTAAGCGGGAGTGGCCACAGTCTCTTACATACATAGGCTGGAACGCGCTAGCACGCAGCGCATTCTGGCAGTGCTTGGACGGTCAGATGTTGCACGTGCATAGTAAGGGTGGTTACGCACACCGAAGGGAGTTTCGCCTTATGCTGCTTCGCACCTAAAATACAGCTATATGCTGAAAATAAACGTGTGCTCTGAAGGTGGGGCTTAGGACAGGCTCGTGCTCTGCGCAAAGGTATTCGCTACTCTGTTCTGATCGCTGTACGTTCCTGTACGCAGGGTGCACTGGCTAATGCCGGGTCGGCCGCTGGTGTCAGCTTCTCAGCCGCTGGTGTTGGACAGCCGGAGAGCACGCTGAGCGTCGTCGCAAACATGGGCGCCCAGCTCGTGCATCTCGTGCGGAGTTTGTACCTCTCAACCATGGGCGTGCTCGATTTCCCGCGTTTTTCAGGCGTCCGTGCCAACAGTCTGACAGCGGCGTACAAGGCAATTCTCCCAATTTTTTTTATGCTTTTGCATCGTTCAACACTGATACAATCACTAAGGCTAAAAGGCGGTCCAAGCATTTTCACATTCACTGGTATCGTTGTAAAATAAACTTCTCTCTGTGTGGAATTGGACGAAATCTCGTATGGTCGGGAAGTAACAGCACCGAGTTATAAAAAGGCAGGACGCCGACTAAGAGGGTGTCAAAAATGTAATATGAGACGTTTCGGCTTCCGCATGGAAGCCCTGTTCACTAAGCTGGCAGGCCGAAGCTTCCAGCCCTAATTCACTAAAATAATCGCTTGAGGCATCTTGCATACGTCAGATGTAGATTGTCGGCGTTGCGGTTAAGCGGGTTGCTCGTTCTCTGGATAGTTTTGACGCTTCAAGCGAATGTTTTAGCGGATTCAAGCTGGAAGCTTCGGCCTGCCAGCTTAGTGAACAATGCTTCCGTGTGGAAGCTGAAACGTCTCCTATTACATTTTTGACACCCTCTTGGTCGGCATCCTGTCTTTTCATGTCTACAATGCGATCATATATTATTATTATTATTATTATTATTATTATTATTATTATTATTATTATTATTATTATTATTAATATTATTATATTATTATTATTATTATTATTATTATTATTATTATTATTATTATTATTATTATTATTATTATTATTATTATTATTATTATTATTATTATTATTATTATTATTATTATTATTATTATTATCCGTCAGAGTCTAACGCCCCAAGACCACCGTAATATAATGAGATGCCGCAGTGGAGGACTCTGAAAATTTCAACCACCTAGGGTGCATTAACGTGCACCTAAATCTAAGCTCAAGGGTCTCAAGCAATTTCTCCTCGATCAAAAATGCGGCCACCGAGGGATTTGACCCGCGATTTGCCCAGTGCATTAGACACTAGACCACCGTGGCGCGTCAGTTGAATACGCCTGGCGTACTGTTAGTCGCACGTCTCTATGGAAACACCACCTTTGCTTGGTAAACTAAAGGCTAATATATAGTTCTGGTTGCAATATAAAATTACTATTGTTGGAAACGGAAGACAATGGGGATCTCGCAATGTACTGCTGCAACCATCATAAGGTTGAGTGTATGGCACTAAAGGAAGAAAAAGGCAGCCATGGCATCGGTCTCTGTTTGTTACTGTAAAGCTGTCGTGTAACAGCAATCAATTTTCGCTAACATTAACTGCTTTATCTTAATAACAATAGCATCAACAGCGTATTTTCGTTATAGTTGTGGCCGCATAACACGTACCGCACTAACTTTTTTTACCATCGCAGGCTATGGCGGATGCATTGAGATTACAACATCAAATGGAACCTACGACATTCATGGGTGCTTGGCTGTACGAGCCTTTCGCAACGCAAGATTTCGCGACTGAGGTGGCAACTATACCGTGCGTATTCTTACATGCAAGACATCTTAGCCGCCTCTTTTTTTTTTTAGGCAAAAAAACACTCTTGCGCCATAACACACCTTATACCACCAAATTTACGGACGCCAGCAAACTCAACACGAACGCTCCACAGCGTAGCTTTCGGTTCTGTGGCCGAGGTGATGTCCATGTGGGCCGGCACACTGTCAAAGCAAACCGACGTATTGTCTTTGCAGCTGGCATCAGTCGACATGGTTCAGTTCACGCGTCGGAGCATTCATGTTAAGCTTGCTGGAGATTGTACATTTGGGCTAATTGCAAAGTGTGCAAGTGCCTGGTGTACATAACGTCTGCCAACACCAAGCTTGTCTCCTTGCTCTGGGTGGACGCCGTGTATAGTGGTCTGAAGATTTGGCCGAGTAATAATGTTATTGCTGCTACATACCAAAATTGACACTGAGGAAAAGCGACAACACAGGGTGCTTCTACAGATTAAAATTTTCACTGTGCCCGTGGCGAGAAGCTGGCGTACATTTCCACCTGCTTATATACAATGACTGACCGTTTCCACAGCCATATTCAGAATAGTGAGTTTTGTAAATCGGATTGCTGGCCTTTCCTTGTGTTCTGATTCATACCTCGTGGGAACCCTTACTATTGAGCGCTTGCGACATGAAATTTTGGTAATTAAAAATTGTTTGCCTCTGCAAAGGGTCGGCAAAATGTATCACTCCCATTACATGTGATAAAGTCACTGCAAGTACATTCCGTGTTGATGCAGCAATGATACTCTAGGAAGTACATTATCAAAGACGCCTGTTAATGAAAGCGTAATAACTTGAAGGTCACAATACCAAGATCGAAGTTCTACTTCTGTGTAGCATACCAGTTTCATTAGGTGCGAAGCAGCCTATGGCGGAGCGTAATCCGGTGGTGCGCGGCGTAACCACCCTTAACGCGCATGCGCAACAGCCGGCCCAAGCACTGCCACAACACGCTCACGCACCAGCGTGCTCGGGCTTGCGTAAGTTGCTCTGTAAGAGGCTGCAGCTTCTCCCTCTTTCACTCTCTCAGTATTCACGTGATGGCGTTGGGGAAGGAGAATATGCACACGCGCGACGAGGTCACGTGCTCCCGCGTGGCGAGGCGATGAACCCGCGTGGCATGTTCCAATAATAGTTTGGGACGAGTAACAGCTACAGAAAGTTTAGTGAATTCATGGTGGGCTCCACTTGAAAGGGCACGTTAACAACGGCCAAGGTGCCCGTTCCATTCGTCTTCCATTTTATTCCATTCGTCACGGGCAAGGTGCCCGTGACGAATGAAAGTAGAAGTCAACCCATGCGCTGTTTCGCATATTAGTCATGGTTCCATTTTGTGAGACATGGTGTAATTGATGCATAGGTGCAAAATTTGAGTTGAAGTCCTGAGGTGCACGACTCAACGCGCAGTGGGCCGCTCCCATGTTGGGACAGGTCAGGCGAAGCCCGATTGCCCCATCGTGGGCCCTCTAGACAGCCCACAGTTGATCCCCCGACACCGTAAATTTTGTAAATTTTTCATTTCTCTTACGCAGAAACATGAAGATGATTATTCTACAGACGCACATATCCAAGACATACAATGTGGGAGACCTCTGCTCTACTCAACCGATATGCAAGAGGAATTCCACTTACATACTTCCAAGCTTTGTGAGTGGATAATCCGGCCGTTTTCGTTTCATCTCTTCTCTGTGCGTCAGCAGCACCCAGTTGATTAAAATAAAACACCCGATAAAATAAACTGGTTAAAAGCTCACTGTATATACATAGATATTGGCTTACCATACCGCCAATGGATCCCGCTTTTGAACTTGCAATTGATCACCGTGCAACAGCTGGAAAAGTGACTAAGTTCTATGTAGCAAGTATCGGATAACATATGCTTAGTGAATGAATCTGATATATCTCCTTATGCCCGGAACTGTGCCATTGCGATCTTTACCGACCTTTCTTCACACATTCCCGCATATCATTTTAAACATTACCGCTGATACTGCTGCGCTATAACTAAATGTAAATGGTAAAGGGTAACTTTTCACTGTCCACAGGTATATGAGGTATATGAGTCGACTAACCTGCGAAAATGCTGCACAGAAGCGTTGGAGTCCTGTAACACGGCACATGTATTCAAAGTGAATAGTCATTCGACACTAGCAGAAAAACAATGTGCATTAGTGGCAGTGAAACAAGACACTGTTGGCCAAAAATTTTACACCCAATTTCTGACAATTTTTTTCGATATTACGCAAAATCACAAATAAACACTAAAACAACAATTATTTTTTATTAGCTCTGCTCATATCTTACCATGTCGTTGCAAAGCCTAAGGTCTATTTCAGAAAGATATCTGATCATAAGGCTCATTTTGCTATACAGGAGTATGATCAATAATTATGTCCCCAGTAACAGAGGTGGCTTTGGTTTCCCCTTGACGAATGAATGCATGAATCAATCAGTCAATCAATCGGTGAACTTTGTCTTTGTTTAAAAAGAAAAATGGGATGGCATAGGGGGGGGGGGGGTGAGAAGAACTAAATGTAGGCCTCCTCTAGCTTTTCAGGCCATATTGGGAATGCTTCTTTATTCTGTGTTTTTGCAGAAAAAGAAGACAGAATAGAAAACGTAGACGAATAAATGAAGCTGGTTGGTTTTGATATCGAGTTACTATGCTGGCATAATTATTCAGTACAACTATTCTATAATCTATCAGTCATGTAATTCTTATGTGATCACGTTTACATATGAATTATTCGTTTCTTGGCCAATCCGCCAGAGTTTGTTTTATAGCCATCATGCATAGAGACTATAAACCATCGTCATGATTGTCATCGTCATCTAACACGCACATGACATCACTTATAGAAGAGACAAAGGATCTACAAGAGGGTAACTGCATGGATGAAAGCCGTGGAGGAGGTAAAAAAAGGGAAAATGTGTAAGACTGACATATTCGTGAGAAAACACACCAGCGTAGAATTTTGTGCACGACTGGCGGAAAGGTTAAACGAACTATAGTGAAAGTTGAGTTTTCGAGGAGACGCGCTGCAGAGCACCTTACTCCCTACGGCGAGAGACATTCGCACCCACATGAATTTTTCCTGAATGTTCATTTGTCATGCAATTAATGCAGGAAGTTGCTGAGAAAGCCTCATCATACCTGCAGTTGGGAGGCGGCAACTTTACCGTCTTGCTGTCTTCCACTCTTGGCATCATGGTGTACGTCGGGAAAGAGGGATCGGATAGACCGATGACCACAGAGCAAGAATGTGACTATTCCTACATGGCAGACGGTGAATCCACCTGTACGTTCAATACTGGCCCCATGCTAGAGTCGTACAACCAAGCGGACATGTACGCCTACGCAACGTACCAGGGCTCAAAACGGCGGTTCTTTCTTACCTACGAAACGGTGCAGTCCTTGCAAGACAAGGTGAAGTGCTAGAAGTTAGCAACTTGCATCAGTTTTCAAACTGACCTCTAGTAGCGACAGCTAACATACCAGGGCTACACAACGGTGCAGCCTTTGCAAGACAAAACAAAATGCTGGATGTTTACAACTTGCATCAGTTGCTATACTGACCTTTAGTAGCGACCGCTGTTAAAATTGGGATATAACCTACTCGAGCACAGAACCGAGGAGAAATTTTCTGACGAATTATTTTCATTGTTACACACAATCTAGGTAATTCAGCAGATCCACTCTTTTTTTTGGTTAACGAGCACGTGAAGATTAAATAACAAAAGTATACTTTTCAAAGACAAGGTGTTTGTTTGTGATAGTATGTGCTTCATTGAACTGCTGAGTTCAGGGACGAAACACAAGAGAAAGGGGCACACAAGCTTTGGTGCTTGCGTCTTCATCTCTTGTCTCTCGTCTCGGAAGTTGGCGCTACTTAGCATTTCAGAGACATATTTGTTAGTTCAAATTAGTTCACTGTTTCACATTACTCGCCTTTTATTTAGCATGTTGATGCCATTACTTTTCCTGCGCTTGTATTCACGATGATATCTACGCTGGTTTGCTACAGCTTTCAGCAAACCTTCAAGTTCGGCATATTAGAGAAGGTGGCCGGCTGATCAGAAACAGTACTTAGTGACGACACGCATGATATGCTCTACTTCTGATATTTAGAGTTCCTGTCTGTGAGGGTTATTTTGTCATGTTTCTTTCGTGATGTTATTGCAGATGAACGCGTACCAGGACTACTCAAACGGCTGGGCGCTGTTCGAGACTCAGCGTGACATGTGGAAGGTATGCAAGCAGGACAACTACTTCCGCCTGGCGGCGATACAGGCGACAGCTCGGCTGCTAGGCAAACGGTGATGATGAAGCAGTCTGGTGCGCAGCGTGCGCATTCGGGCGTCCAATGATCGTGCACAAAATGTACATACGATCTGCGCAGCGATCCGTTATAGCCGCTTTGCCGGCTTACTATAGACTATGCGCGTCACTTAAGAGCCCAATGTGGGCGTATCTATGTAGTTGACCTGCACACTACTGGTCAATAAATGAAATATTAAAGAATTCTTAAGCACGTTGCTCAAATAAATACTCTCATCCAAGACAACTGGAAAAATAAGTTTCTTCTTAGTTGATGAAATTTATCCTGTCCCGCAACTCCCTGAAAGCTTGTTGCCCATAACATAGCATAACATGTGGAGGTAATGATGCGCCGAAACAGTGCCAATACACCTGGTGCCACTTAACCAAGTTAGGGCAGCTGCACCTTATGGAGAACTCGGACAAAAGAACTGTTAAGAAAAGCGTGATGTATGAATGGTTACACCTATTAAAGACGAGGCTCTTTCTTGGGTACAGTGGGCACTTGAATTGGTTGTAATAGTCCAGCTGGTTTTAATGGTGGCGATTTTCGTCGTTGGCAATCGAGACACCTGCGCACGTAATTTTTCACAATAGCTGGAAGTCTTTGCCAGTAGTGTTTCTGTTGGATTCTGGCCAATGTGCGTGTGTATCCGAGATGACGAGACGTTGGCTCATCGTGGCAAGCACAAAGTATCTGCTGACGTATTGACGTCGGGACGACAACCAGGTGGGTGCTTCCTCTAGGAGAAAAGTTCTTCTTATAGAGAATACCACTACGTAAGTAGAATGAAGGCAGGCTCCTTGCAAATCTTCTGGGGATGGTTGTCGTTCGGCCATTCAAAAATTCAATAAGGCTAAGTTACTCGCTGTCTTCCTACTGCTTGCAGAAAATCTTAGTGGTGTTGACGACTTCTGCAAACACCATTTTGTCATCTTCTGTGTCATTGTCACGCTTTATCGGTGACCTTGATAAGCAATCGGCGTCGGCGTGCCGCCGTCTGGATTTATACAGGACCGTCATATCAAATTCTTGAAGGCGTAAGCTCCTCCATGGGAGCCGACTAGACGGGTCTTTCAAGTTGGTCAGCCAGCAGAGGGAATGATGGTCACTGACTACGTAGAAAGAACGACCGCAGAGGTACGGACGAAACTTCATAACCACCCATATGACAACAAGACACTCTTTTTCCGTTTTGGAGTAGTTGAACTCGGCGCGGGAAAGCGTCCTACTAGCATATGCGACCACCGCTCGGCTTAGTCCTGCCAGTGGACGAGTACAGCGCCTAAACCCACGTTGCTGGCATCTGTGTGGACCATCGTAGGAGCGTCCTCATCAAAATGCGCAAGCACAAACGGTGTCTGCAGGCATTGTGGGAGATTGTCAAATGCCGTTTGTTGATCGTCGCCCCATATGAACGTCTTCTGTTGTAAGTCGTGTCAATGGCGAGGCTATGTGTGAGAAATTAGCAATACACCTTCGGTAGTATGCGCATAAGCCAAGGGAACGACCGACTGCTTTCTTATCTGTTGGCACCGGAAATTTTCTGACGGCCGCAAGCTTATCGGGATCAGGTCGAACACCTTCATGGCTCGCCACATGGCCTAAAAATTGGAGCTCCTTGAAACCGAAATGACACTTCTCGGGTTTCAGTGTCAGGCCGGCAGACCTTATTGCCCTGAATACCGATAGCAGCCTGCTCAAGTGTTCCTCAAACGTTTTTGAAAAAAACAATGGCGTCGTCCAGATAGACCAGACATGTCTGCCACTTAAGGCCTGACAGAATGGTATCTACATTAGTCTGAAATGTTGTTGGGGCTGAGCACCATCGTAAGGGCAAGAGTTTAAATAGGTGTTACAAAAGCCGTTTTTTTTCTCTATTTCGCTCGTCGACCTCGAGTTGCCAATAGCAACTTTTGAGGTCCACTGACGAGAAGTAGCGTGCATACATCAGCCTGTCGAGAGAATCATCAATGCGCAGTAATGGGTATACGTCTTTCTTTGTCACATGGCTCAGCTTGCGGTAGTCGACACAAAATCGCAAGCTTCCGCCTTTGCTTTTTAACCAGCACTATATCGGCGATGCCCAAGGGCTTCTTGACGGCTGGATGACGTCATCATCGAGCATTTCCTTTAATTGTTCCTGGATTGCTTCAGGCTCTTTCTATGCTACGCGATATGAGTTCTGTCGTATTGGCCTTGCTGTCTCCTCCGTTATTATCTGGTGCTTCGTCAGTGGCGTTTGACTAACCCTCGAGGTCAATGAAGAACAGTCTTTGAACTGGTGAAGAAGGTCTACTAGACGCCGTCTCTGCGCTGGTGATAAATCCGTGCTTACGTCAATAGGTGATGAGGCTGAGGTGGCTTGCGACACGTCCTGTTGAACTACACAGCACTCGCGGATTTCAGCGATCTCGTCGAAGTAGGAAACTGTCGTGCCTTGTGAAATGTGTCGTCGCTCGTTGGCAACATTCGTCAACAGAACCTCCGCTTCACCGCACACAACATTGACGATACTTCTGGCAATGGTAACACCGCGAGAGAGTAGAAGCGTCAATACTTGTTCAGAAGCGTCAATACTTGTTCAGCAATACTTCATAACCACCCATATGACAACAAGACACTCTTTTTCCGTTTTGGAGTAGTTGAACTCGGCGCGGGAAAGCGTCCTACTAGCATATGCGACCACCGCTCGGCTTAGTCCTGCCAGTGGACGAGTACAGCGCCTAAACCCACGTTGCTGGCATCTGTGTGGACCATCGTAGGAGCGTCCTCATCAAAATGCGCAAGCACAAACGGTGTCTGCAGGCATTGTGGGAGATTGTCAAATGCCGTTTGTTGATCGTCGCCCCATATGAACGTCTTCTGTTGTAAGTCGTGTCAATGGCGAGGCTATGTGTGAGAAATTAGCAATACACCTTCGGTAGTATGCGCATAAGCCAAGGGAACGACCGACTGCTTTCTTATCTGTTGGCACCGGAAATTTTCTGACGGCCGCAAGCTTATCGGGATCAGGTCGAACACCTTCATGGCTCGCCACATGGCCTAAAAATTGGAGCTCCTTGAAACCGAAATGACACTTCTCGGGTTTCAGTGTCAGGCCGGCAGACCTTATTGCCCTGAATACCGATAGCAGCCTGCTCAAGTGTTCCTCAAACGTTTTTGAAAAAAACAATGGCGTCGTCCAGATAGACCAGACATGTCTGCCACTTAAGGCCTGACAGAATGGTATCTACATTAGTCTGAAATGTTGTTGGGGCTGAGCACCATCGTAAGGGCAAGAGTTTAAATAGGTGTTACAAAAGCCGTTTTTTCTCTATTTCGCTCGTCGACCTCGAGTTGCCAATAGCAACTTTTGAGGTCCACTGACGAGAAGTAGCGTGCATACATCAGCCTGTCGAGAGAATCATCAATGCGCAGTAATGGGTATACGTCTTTCTTTGTCACATGGCTCAGCTTGCGGTAGTCGACACAAAATCGCAAGCTTCCGCCTTTGCTTTTTAACCAGCACTATATCGGCGATGCCCAAGGGCTTCTTGACGGCTGGATGACGTCATCATCGAGCATTTCCTTTAATTGTTCCTGGATTGCTTCAGGCTCTTTCTATGCTACGCGATATGAGTTCTGTCGTATTGGCCTTGCTGTCTCCTCCGTTATTATCTGGTGCTTCGTCAGTGGCGTTTGACTAACCCTCGAGGTCAATGAAGAACAGTCTTTGAACTGGTGAAGAAGGTCTACTAGACGCCGTCTCTGCGCTGGTGATAAATCCGTGCTTACGTCAATAGGTGATGAGGCTGAGGTGGCTTGCGACTCGTCCTGTTGAACTACACAGCACTCGCGGATTTCAGCGATCTCGTCGAAGTAGGAAACTGTCGTGCCTTGTGAAATGTGTCGTCGCTCGTTGGCAACATTCGTCAACAGAACCTCCGCTTCACCGCACACAACATTGACGATACTTCTGGCAATGGTAACACCGCGAGAGAGTAGAAGCGTCAATACTTGTTCAGCAATTCCTTCTCCAGTATGCCGCGCGCTGCACGTGACCGTAACAAGGCGGCACGATAACGGAGGTACGGTCACGTCGTCAATTACGCGCAGGGATTTTCGGTGTAGCGCTGTGCTTTGATCTGCTGAAAAGGTAAGTACACCGTCCGGTATATTGATGATGACACCGTATTCACGCAAGAAATTCATCCCTAAGATTGCTTGTTTGCAACACTCGGAAATAATTTAAAAAGTTGCGGAGAAGGATGCATCCCCTATCTTCATTTTTGCGGTGCACTTACCGGTAGGTGTGAGTAGCTGCCCCTCAGCTCCTCTAATCTGCGGTCCCGTTCATTCCGTTCTAACCTTCCTGAGCTCTCTGTCAGACTCTCACTCATTATTGAGAAGTCCGCGCCAGTGTCGACCAACGCCGTGACGTCGTGTCCGTCAATCATAATTGCAACTTCGGCAGTAACAACCCTATCTTTCGTCGAATATTTGAAAATATGTGTCTCTTCGCTCGGCAGTATTGAGGGATTTTCAACACTCCGACGATTCGCAACCTTTCCCCCGAAGTCACTGCTTTTAGTTTCCCCGGCGTGGACTGGGAGATCTCCCTCTCGGTATGTCATTGGTGCTCCGTCTAGAGGATGGAGAACAACGCCCAGGAAAGGGTGAGCGCAACTGAAACCCAGGAGGAACATCCCGCGGGGTCATGACACTCGTGTCGACGTCAGGCGTTTCATTGAAATGGCGCCGAGGGATAGTGGAAAGAAATCCTTGGTACCCTGCGACGCGATACGGGCAATACCGAACAATGTGGCCTGCTTCCCCACAATGAAAGCACATGGGCCTATGGTTGTCCGTCTGTCGTTAGTTATATGGCAGTTGTTCGACTTGTTTTTCTGGAGACCTCTGCCGGCCAGCCGCAACAAGCATCGCCTTATGGTCGGTGAAATGGCAACTGCAGTTTTCGCTTCTTTAATGGTGTCGTGAGAATCAAAAGCTAAATCTATGCAAGTGTTCTGGTTTGCTGAAATTGCAATTTTTTGAAAGGGCATAAACAGTCTTACAATGCCTCGCAGATGGCAGCACATTATCTGGCGTTTGCTTTTTTCTTATCAACGCCTCTGGAAAAGCATGATATGTTTTCCGCTAGATGGACATATTTGTCCATTTTTAGAGCTGTTTGAAAGTTTTTTTTTTTTTTTCAAAGGCGCTGCAAGTAGCATGGCGGCTTTATACCTCAAGTACATTTATGACGACCTAGACTTTAGAACGTACTGGTACTCCATCTCGGAGAGCTGTTCGACCTCACTGCTTCTTGTTTGCATAACTTACTCATGCTCTGTTAGCCATTGAGCGTTTATAAGTAACACTGGAGCTTATAGTTCCCTTGATTTTGTCTTTATTACGCAAATAGTTCATTGAATACCACGCAAAAAAATAACATTTTGGCTTTGTATTAGGACACCTGCTTGCCAAACAAGCGACCCGAGTTCAATATTAATGGCACCAGAAATTTTATTGTTTATTTGCTTCTTTCTCGATTTCTCTCTCACGGACGATTTTTCGCTGGCAACCAACGGTGACGACGCTGATGGTGGAATTTCTGCGGAATGAGCTCTCGAACGCTATCACGGTAAAAAAAGATGCCCGTATAGATTCTTAATAAACTCTCAAATTCACCGCCTCTTGCCGACAGAGAGTCATACTAAAGGACAAGTGGAACTCTGACAAATTTTAGTGCCGTACTGAATGCAAGGGCCACCGCAACACTGCATATGATCATCTTTTCTTAGTTTGGCACTAATGACAATCTTAGTTAAATTATGGAGATCTGTGAAGTGTTGGTTATCTCAAGATGTAGCAATCTAACATTCGTTACACATATCCACAAACAGTTTCCGGTTTGGAGTGCTACGCACTGTACACACTACCAGCGCCAACAACGTCAATGGCCAATGTTGGAACGGGGGCTTAAAAACCATAGAGTTTCCTAAAATTAACTAGAGGGGACTCTGTCGCTGCGATCATTCAGCGACCATGGGAAGGATGGGTAGTACACACATTTGCCTAGTCTTTGTACTTGCGGGCGGCGAATCGTACTTGCGGCTTCGTTTAATGCTGTGTTTCAAATTTGCTTTCAAATAAAAATTTATCCCTTTTGGACTTCGTGGCCCAATTTAGAAAGTTAAGTCTAAAAAAAATAAGGTGGTGAACCGCAACCACTGAACATTTGCTGATTTTTGATTCGGGAGAAAACAGCTTCAAGCCACACGAACAAACACGGGGTCAAAAGCAGGCCAGAAGTACGACTATTAGACAAATGTGTGTATTACCTATCATTTCCAGGCTCGCTGAAGCGCCTTGCGTTGCAGCTCCCATATATACTAGCGCCCGAGTTCCTTCTAGTGTATACATTGGGAAACTTTATGGTAAAAGCTGCTGTAAAAAAATAACAGCATATCCACGCCGTAAAGATGAGTAGCGCGAAGCTTCGGAGGGTTTCATCAGCAAACCGTGAATCATCCGCTAGCCACGTCCGTCCAACGTCTGTCTTTGTCTTTTTGACGCATGTACGGACGGACGGATGGACGGATGCATGAACGGGCGCAGGGACGGACGCAAGGATGAACAGGTGGACAACGGATGGGTGGATGGACGCATGGACGAAGCGGGGACAGACGGACGCATGGACGGATAGACGGACGCGTAAACGGGTGCATGGACGGACGCACAGATGAATGGATGGACGAAAGCAAGAACGAACGGATGAACGCAAGCGCAGACGGACTTACGAATGCTTCACCCCACTCATCGTTCACTGCAAGGACATGCTGTGATTTTTATTATTTGTGTCCTAGAAGAAGTAGTTCAATGTTTACTGCACACTGATGTAACAGAGCTTGCGATGTGTCTAATGGTGTTTTTACACCTATTTCACCGCTTAACGTGGTTGCATCCTCGTTGACATAGTCATGCATCTTCATCCCGACGACTAACGTCTATGTTTAATAACAAACCCTTCATTGTGGTCATAGATGCTTAGGGTAGCTGTAATAGTTAACGGCGAGAGTGGAACCGGAGAAAGCAATGTAACAGCTAGATAAGCAAGACTGATTAGACGCCGAACTTGAGCAAAGTTTGCCTTCCCGCGCCTTGATTTCTAGTACAGTCCTCTACAAGGTCTTTAAATTTAATTAGTAGCGCCTATATTTGCTTCTCTCACGTGTTCGTCATAGCGCCAAAATCAAGATGTTAAATGCAACAAAACATTCGGTATAACGAAGGCTTGGCAACACTCACTAGCACCTATCTTTGAGGCGCTCCCATGATAGCAGATCACGCAGCAGATAACATTTTAATTCTAATGTAAATCTTACAAGGACATAAAAATTAAAAACACCTCTTTTTATTTTTTATATATTTGGTAGAAAACGAGTGTCTACCACCTCACGATGACGCGCTTGCTGTTGGGCCCTTGTCAAACGAGGGTAATCATACATAAATGGGCGTCCACACGGCCTCCAGGTGTCACGGTCTACCTCGAACAGCGCCCAGCCGTCCGACATGTTCACGACGAACATGTTCATCTGAAAAAGTGGTTAGCGTAAAATATTGCGTAAGAAAAAAATGCATGGTCTCAATGTTTACTGGGCATTGATATAATAATTAAAGCTTTCACAATGTCGATTGGTGTTAGACAGCTGTAACGCCACCTAACGTGGATGCATCCGCATTGACGCTTAGTCATACGTCTTTATTACGATGACTAACGTCCATCATTAATGAATAAACAAACCCTTGCGCTAATAGATGGTTGTGGTGGCTGCAGTAGTTTGCGGTGAGAGCGAAACCAAAGAGAATAATAGGACAGCCACAAGAGCTGGGCAGGAGCACGGAGTTTCAAATGATATTTTCAGCATGTTTGAGTTAATCAACACCACTTCCCGACCAGAAAGAAACGCAGTGCGCGTCATGTCTTCCCTTTGAACGACCTCAATGATTCGTGGTGCAAGCGTAAGTAAGGAACGCGGAGTTCGAAGCCGGCGGGCGTCGCAGAGCTATGTTTGGTATGGATTTCAAAAAAAAAGAAGGTTTTAAGAACTTTGGTATGAATGCGTGCTACGATCCACGCCGATGCTTGGGGTAATTTCGCCACCTGAGGGTGTGTTAATGAAAAGTTGCATCGCCCCCTGTCAGAAACGCGCCAATTTAGATTGGTGCTTAGAAACGACGCGTTGAAGGAACTTATGGCGGATGCCATGGTGATGATGCATTACTGCAGTTTACCGAAAAACACTAAGGACAGTGGTAGATATAAAAGCACATTTTTAAAAGCATATAAAGTATCTGAAGGTGGTGTAGTGGATAGCGTGCCCGGCCTTTAAAGGGGTACTGACACGAGGGTCACCTCGGGGTCACCTCCAAGGGTGTCTATAGCACTACAAAGTTGGTTGCTCACGCAAACTTCAAAATTAGTTTGAAATACCTACCAAGCTATATTTCCTGTTGATATCTTGCACATGATATACGGATGTTCACGAGAATCGACCCCACCGGCTATTTCGGCCACAAAATTTTGTGTCAGCACCCCTTTAAGGTCGTGGACCGAGAGGTAATTGGATTGATTTCCGTTGACGAATTTTAAATGCTAAGCATTTCTAAGCGAATTTCGGTGACTGCGCGTATCTGTCTATCTATCTATCTATCTATCTATCTATCTATCTATCTATCTAGCGACCCCTATGGCTCTCCTGGCAGTTTCGATAATAGTATCGATACCAAACTTTGTATGGCGTAACAGAATATTATGAGTTAATTTTATGGTCCTGCAGCTCTTGCGGTGGTTTCGTCCACGTGCCATGTTGCAAAATTGGTGTGGTATGACATGATTGCAAGGTGAACACAAGCGACAGACCCTAACATGAAAATCATGACATGCGTGTCATGTAACAACATGACTACATGCCAAGCTCATAATGCGCTCGCGGGCGTTTCGCTAGTGGTACGTATACCGAATTTGGCAATACAATAGCTGAATGAATGGCGAAGGTATGTGACTGGTGCAAACATGATAATCATGAGATGTGTGTCATGTAATAACATGACTACATGCCACGCTCATGATGCGCTGGCGGCCGTTCTGAAAGCTTCACATGTACCTAACTCGGTATTACGCGACGTGAAAGGATGGCATTGGTAAATGACACATTCAAACATGATAATCACGACACGCGTATCATATACCAAGACAGCTACAAACCACACTCATGATGCGCTCGCGGCCGTTTCGCTAGCTTTACATATACCAAATTGGGTATTACGTGACGTCACTGGATAACAAAGGTATGTGACTAGTGCAAACATGATAATCATGAGATGCGTGTCATGTGAGACTATGACTGCATGCCACAGTCAAGGCGCCAATAGATTTCGGCGTGACGTAGTGCGTGTGCGCACCAGCGTTCATTTCGTCGGGTGACGCCGGCGTCGCCACGCCAGGCAGGTTGACCGGATTACTCCGATATCGTCGCCGGCACTGTGTCGGATCATCAAGTTTTAACTGTCCTGGGAACCGCACACCCTTCCCGAGGCTGTAGAGCATCTCCATTTTTCTCTATCGCCTTCAGAAGAACCCATGTGAGCGCTGGGCCTAAGCGTCGACCCAGCTCGCCTGTGCGAGTACGGGTCACTATAGGCCTAACGGCGGGACCCCTTCCACAACAATACGGACGCTAGCACTACGCCAACTGCTGACGTGACTACTACCGGATGCGTTCAACCTGCATTCTGCCCCAACGACACCCATGTTAACACGGAATCTCTCGACTTCGACGAGCTCACCTCGACAAGCGAAGATGAAGTTGCCGTGCACCATCGTACATCGTCTGCATCGCTGGGACCGGTGAGCGACACCAACGCCAACTGGAAACTGGCGATTTCCCGTCGCCAGCGTCAACACCAGAAAAAATTCGACAAAGCCCGAGCGGAGTTGATGCAGCCGGCCGGTCCTGCAAGCACTCCGCCCAGCCACGTCAACGCCGGGGCAGCTGCGGCTGCGAGCGCTCCTGCTGCGCAGGCAGAAGCGGCCGGCGTCGCACCGGCGCGAACACCACCACCCGTAACGAAGCCGCGCCAGCTACGACGGAAGCTGCCGCCGCTTCCACACACGGACATAAAGATCATCATGCGCCCGAAAAAGGGCCTGGCCATTCGGAACGTCATACGCATCAAATCTCCCGAGCCGTAGCACTGGCGGGCAATTCTCGACAACAATGTACTGGTGATCATTTCATTATACGTACTCGCCCCGGGTCGAACATCATCATTGCCAGCACGCCACATGTTGAGACGGCCGAAATTCTTTGTCGGATCACCACCCTCACGCTTGAGAGGACGACCTACTGTCACAGAACGAGCGCTAAAAAAAGAGCGCGCCGCCAAATCCTTGCGACAACGGGCGGCAGAAACGCCGCGAGGTAAAAAAGAAAAAAAGAGAAAGCAAACATCCAAGGCTCCCGGGCGCGCGCTCTCCCCGCAGAAGCACGGCTTCGCAGACGAACCTCCTCACCCCACAGCGGCGGCCGGGCAAGCGCTAGAAATTTCCAGAACGAACGGGGCGGGGTCAGACCGAGTGAATCATGCGGCCGGAGAGGGCATTCCAACCGTCTCGCCCTCTTCCCAGCTTTCGCTGCGTATCGCGCCGACGAAAGGACGAGAAATTTCTGGAAGGTGGCGCGGAAGGTATTTAATCGAGCAGCCGAGACGAGAAAGCAGGAGGTGACGGAAGTTAACGCCGGAGCGCGTAGGAATTCCGCCGTGGAGTCGGCGAAGGTTCTGCCCGTAGTGACAGAACAGGAGGAGACGGAAGTGAGCGCCAGAGCGCGTAGAGATTCCGCCGTGTAGTCGGCGAAGTTTTTGGTCCGTAGGGACGGCTCGAGCTACAGGCGAGAGCGTGGGTTTACCGCTATCGAGCGAAGACGCGGGCAACAGCTGCGTGTGGGAAGCCGACGGATTTCCGGCGAAGAAGCTTGAAGCTTGGAGAGTGGCCATTTGAGGACGCGAGGTTTCCTGGAAGAGAAACTTCGAGAGCTACGGAACGACAGCAACGCTGGACTTTGAGTGAGTGATTCTCGGAAGAGTATCATCTAGACTCTGGTTCCAAGGACTTTGGACTGAATAGGGATTCTATCTCTTTAGTCCTTAAGTGTCTTGGTTGTTCAATGCATGCGACTGCATTGTAGTGCGTATTGTTGTCTGTGTCCGTTGTTTTGAGTGTGGCTGATTGTGTTGTGTAGTACGTTGATTGATTGGTTCGATTGGTGACATATTGTATGCAACTATTGGGGAGTGTGCATTCTTATGTATTGTTTTCGATCTGCCATTATTGAGAATATAATTTGTTTGTTTATCAACTCTCGGCTCTGACTTGTTCTTTGGGCCACGACCGGCGTCCGCTGGCGCACCAAAAAGGACCACTTCAAAATTGTCCACGCTTTCGTGGTGCGGTTCGGGGGGCCGATACTTCGGCTCTTGGAATTAGCCCGGCGATTGCCTCCCTAATAAACGGGACGTGTGTGACAATTAATCTGGCGTCCGCGAGACAGGACCTTTTGGTGCACAGTGTGTCCAAAGTAGTGAGAAAGAGCCCCGAGTGTTGATAGTGCTATCGGAACGTTTTTGTGTGTTGTTCAGTGTTCTCGTTAACGAGTGCAGGAGAGTGTTCCGATAGACTGATTTAGGCAGATACTTTTTGCACGCGGCAAGGTTTTATTTGAGAGTTGCGAGACACCATGGATCTCGAAAAGTTAGTTGCTCTGGGTGAGAAGATGGGTCTTTCTGGCGCCGAACTACGGAAGTGGGTCACCCAGAGGGAAGAGGAAGAAAAAGCAGCTGAGTTGGAACGAGAGAGGTTGGCGGTCGAAAGAGCCAAAGCGGAAATGGAAGCTGAGTTGGAGAGAGAGAGGTTGGCGGCAGAGAGGGCCAAGGAAGAAAAGGCAGCTGAGTTGGAGAGAGAAAGGCTGGCCGCTGAAAGGGCGAGAGAAGAAAGAGAAGCAAAGGAGAGACAGCTGAAGGAAGAAAGGGAAGCGAGGGAGCGACAGCTGAAAGAAGAAAGAGAAGCGGAGATGGCTGAAAGGGAGCGGCAGCGGCAGCACGAGATGGAACTCGAGCGGCTCCGTTTGCAACAGCGAAGTGAAACTCCCGTCCAAGCTAGAGTTGAAAGCAGCGAATGGGAGGACCACGGCTTCCGCTTGAACCCAAGCAAGCTGCTCGTAGCGTTTGATGAAAGGAAGGACGACCTTGACGCGTACCTTCACCGATTTGAGACGATTGCGAAGAGCCAGAATTGGCCGGAACATCAATGGGCAACTGCTTTGAGTACTTGCTTGAGTGGTGAAGCGCTCAGTGTGTACGGTAGGCTGACGCCGACCGATGCAGCCAACTATGCAAAGGTGAAAGCTGCTTTGTTGAAGCGATTTAGATTTACCGTGGAAGGTTTTCGGGACAGATTTCGGACAGGAAAGCCAGCTGATGGTGAGACGGCTACGCAGTATGCCGCCCGACTTTGCCATTATTTCGACAGATGGATTGAACTTTCAGGGACAGCACAGGAGTACGATGAGCTTAGAGAGCTGCTAATTAAAGAACAATTTCTTACTAGTTGCCACCCAAGCCTGTCGCTGTATTTGAAAGAGAGGAGGGCGGAGTCATTTGAAGGAATGCTTGAATTGGCTGATCAATTCTTAGAAGCGCAAGGAGGAACTAATTTGGCCAAGGTCAAGAAGGAGTGTCCCGATGATTCGAAGAAATTGGCTCTCGAAGAAAAGAAGCGTGCACCAGAGAGCATTCCGCGATGTTTTCTGTGCAACCGAGTGGGTCATCGCGCGAAAAACTGTCGAACAATCTTTACGAGCCCTACGACAGTAAAATGTTTTAAGTGTGGCCAGACTGGGCACAAAGCAGATGCTTGTCGGAACGGAGTGAGTCAAACTCACCAGGTATCCTGTGTGCAAGCGGCACCGAAATCTGATAATAATGCTGTCAGCGATGGATTCGTAGAATTGAAAAATGGGGAGAAAATTCCTATTGTTGGTGCTGTAATGTCAAAACAGCCAACCGGTGTTACGAAAGGAATGCCAGCGCTGCCTGGAAAAGTTGCGGGCAAAAAGATTACGGTGTTAAGAGATAACGGCAGCTCCACTGTTATCGTGCGGAGAAATCTGGTACGGGAAAGTGAGTTAACAGGCAAAATGAAACCGGTTTGCCTAATTGACCGTACAGCTCGGATGCTTCCCGAAGCAGAGATTGAGGTGGAAACCCCGTACTTCAGCGGGAAGGTTACCGCTTTATGCATGACGACCCCCCTGTATGACCTTGTCATCGGAAACATCGACGGGGCGCGAGGGCCGAATGATCCCGAATGTTTGGGAGAAAACCCGAAGACAGAGCCCTCGCCAACACAGCGGCGGCGAGATACAGTGGAGGAGCAGCCCGTGACGGATCTCACTAGAGCCCAAGGTGAAGCTGCGGCGCAAGAGACAGCGAAGGAGAAGACGATCGGGTCGAATAAGTTCACAGGCCGAGCTACTGGACGTACGTCGGCACGACCTCAACCGACTGACAGTGTAAAGGAGACGGAGTTGGCCAGCCGGGCAAAATTGTAGAGGCATTACCAAGCGGGTAAATAAACAGACAGGACCCGTCGAATGTAATGACGCGTTAACGGTGTCGGAAGAGACAACGATGGCTGAGACGACGCCTCAGATATCGTCGTTGGAAAGGGCTCGCCGAAAAAGAACGTGGAAGCACAAGAAGAGATCGAGCGAGCACCGCAAAAAGGGGCGCAAGCGCTGTTCGAAGTACTCAAGATAGGTGCTAAGGTGGAATCAGAATGTGTTGGGCAGTGCTGAGTGCCATACGTTGTGTTAATGTTGGGTTATCCTGTGTCACAAGTGTCGAAGTGTTGTGCTGTGATGTGATGTATAGTATTGTACCATTGTTGTAATAAGAGAACTTTGTACGTTTGTATTGTTTGGAATGTGTGATGAAGTGTTGTAGTCATGTGCCTGTGGTTATATTTCATGTGCTGTGTAATTGAATTACAATGTACAATTGTATTAAGTGATCTATTGTGATTGTGAAGTGTCACGAACGACGGTTTGTGTTACAGTCGTTCAGAGTGTGTGGTGACTGTTCGCGCTCGTTTGTGTGGTTTGAATATTATGAGATAATATTCTTAAAGTGGGGGGCAGTGTCACAGAACGAGCGCTAAAAAAAGAGCGCGCCGCCAAATCCTTGCGACAACGGGCGGCAGAAACGCCGCGAGGTAAAAAAGAAAAAAAGAGAAAGCAAACATCCAAGGCTCCCGGGCGCGCGCTCTCCCCGCAGAAGCACGGCTTCGCAGACGAACCTCCTCACCCCACAGCGGCGGCCGGGCAAGCGCTAGAAATTTCCAGAACGAACGGGGCGGGGTCAGACCGAGTGAATCATGCGGCCGGAGAGGGCATTCCAACCGTCTCGCCCTCTTCCCAGCTTTCGCTGCGTATCGCGCCGACGAAAGGACGAGAAATTTCTGGAAGGTGGCGCGGAAGGTATTTAATCGAGCAGCCGAGACGAGAAAGCAGGAGGTGACGGAAGTTAACGCCGGAGCGCGTAGGAATTCCGCCGTGGAGTCGGCGAAGGTTCTGCCCGTAGTGACAGAACAGGAGGAGACGGAAGTGAGCGCCAGAGCGCGTAGAGATTCCGCCGTGTAGTCGGCGAAGTTTTTGGTCCGTAGGGACGGCTCGAGCTACAGGCGAGAGCGTGGGTTTACCGCTATCGAGCGAAGACGCGGGCAACAGCTGCGTGTGGGAAGCCGACGGATTTCCGGCGAAGAAGCTTGAAGCTTGGAGAGTGGCCATTTGAGGACGCGAGGTTTCCTGGAAGAGAAACTTCGAGAGCTACGGAACGACAGCAACGCTGGACTTTGAGTGAGTGATTCTCGGAAGAGTATCATCTAGACTCTGGTTCCAAGGACTTTGGACTGAATAGGGATTCTATCTCTTTAGTCCTTAAGTGTCTTGGTTGTTCAATGCATGCGACTGCATTGTAGTGCGTATTGTTGTCTGTGTCCGTTGTTTTGAGTGTGGCTGATTGTGTTGTGTAGTACGTTGATTGATTGGTTCGATTGGTGACATATTGTATGCAACTATTGTGGAGTGTGCATTCTTATGTATTGTTTTCGATCTGCCATTATTGAGAATATAATTTGTTGTTTATGAACTCTCGGCTCTGACTTGTTCTTTGGGCCACGACCGGCGTCCGCTGGCGCACCAAAAAGGACCACTTCAAAATTGTCCACGCTTTCGTGGTGCGGTTCGGGGGGCCGATACTTCGGCTCTTGGAATTAGCCCGGCGATTGCCTCCCTAATAAACGGGACGTGTGTGACACCTACGAATTCAATACCTCTGTGGCGGCCCCTGAGGGCACCTTGCGGGGAGTTATTCATGGGATAGACCCTGGCACAACTCCGGAAGACCTCACCGCCAACCTCCGCGTGCGCACGCAGGGAGTGACAGTGCACAGTGCACGAATGCTTGGTGCTACCAAATCTGCCGTGATCACTTTCGAAGGCCCCCTTCTGCCCCGATATGTACTGTATTACGGTGGGGAGGTGGCCTGCCATCCGTACAAGCCAACGCGACAAGCCTGCCAAGTCTGCTTACAACCGGGGCACCACTCAGACGTATGCCCCACGCCAAACACTCCCGTGTGTCGGCAGTGTGGTATCCTCAACCCCGTTGGCGGTCACCCCTGTGCTCCCAAATGTCACTTGTGTGGAGATGCCCACTTAACGGGCGCCAAAGAGTGCTCTCAGAGACTGAAGGCCCTGCGCCCACGGCCACCTCCTCAACCAGCAGCACCAGCCAGGGGCCGCAACCCCCATCGTAACCCACCCACTCCCAAACGCAGGTGGTTCAGCAAGGAAAACGAGACCTCATGCAGCCACTCCCGCTCACGCTCGAGGTCACAGTCCTTCCCGCCCCTCCCTTCTGTGGAACCTGGCCAACAGCAGCAGCAACAGCATCCGAAGAACCAGATGACCAAGGGGCAGCAGCAGCAGCAGCAACCCACCTGTCAACAGTCCCAGCACGCCTCCAGCAAACATAATGAGAAGCCCAATCCCACTCCATCAGCCGGTGCCGACATTAAGGTGAGCTGGTCAGCAAATGTAGATCCTCCCATCGCTCCACTCAATACCCTGTCCACCGCATACGAACACCTTCTCGCGGAAAACATAAAACCCAAACAGGAACTGGCGGCCGTCAGGGCACGTCAAGCAAAGGACAGTTGTCAACTTCATGCCCTAATGGAGCGTCTTGGATCGCCGCCCGACTCCCCCGAAAAAAATCCCCAACCTCCCCCAAGAGACAGAAGACCCCTAAAACGGCACTATCGATTCCTGCTGCGTCGGGCACCACAGTCACACGCGAAGAGTTACGCGAAATGTTCTCAACGCTCGCGCAGCAGCTATCGCAACAATTCAGTGCCATATTCACGCAGTTCGGAGAACGCCTCGACTCTCTCGAGAGACGCTTCGAGGCGCAAATCGCTGAAACAGGCGAAAACATACGCAGGAAGAGGGCCACTCGTAGCTCGCACGCCACGACAGATCAAGGTTACCATAGACTAGGATTGGAATCACATGCATCCAAAATCCTCGCTACCCCCGCATTGACACCCCAGCGCCCTCACCCTCACTCCTACATCGGCGTCGCAAGCCGAGATTCCGATACCCACGCCTTTCCACTCAACGAATCAACCATGGGCAGCACAGCCCCACTCATTGGCGAACATTTAGAAGTCTGGCAATGGAACTGCCGCGGCTTCCGCAGAAAGCGGAGCCTCCTCCAACAGTACATTAACACACACCTTGCTCGGCCAGATGTCATAGCGCTTCAGGAGGCCGGAACGCCACCCATATTTTCAGGTTATGAGTCCTATAATAGTCAAACAAAGGCCAAAGCGGCCATCCTGATAGACAAAGCACTAACCGCAGTTGGCTTAGACAATATCCCAGACACCAACATAGAACATGTGATTGTGAAGCTAGTTCTCAGGCGAAAAAAGAAAGGAGAAAAGCGAAGTATCATCATTGTCAACGTATATAGTGCCCCAAAGCAAAAAACCACTGATTCCCATGCCCTCGTCCAAGGTGCCTGCCGATTGGCCCAGGGAAAAGAACTCTTACTGCTCGGTGACTTCAACGCTCTCGACGAACGCTGGGGTTACAACCGTTCGGATGTCAAAGGCAAACAGCTTGCGGCTGCCACTGAAAAATTTCAGCTTGAACTGCATACGCATCCCGCGTTGCCTACCCGGATCGGCAACAGTGTGTGCAGGGACACTTGCCCCGATCTCACCTTCGCCCGTGGCCGTGCAAACTATAACTGTGACAACCTGCAGGAACCCTTGGGCAGCGACCACTTCATTCTCCGCACAAAAGTTACAGAGAGCGCAGCGCGTCGGTCTATTGGAGAAGCACGCATCACAAACTGGGACGCCTTTCGTCGTGAGAGCGAATATTCACTCGACAGCCTCACAAGCCTCACCGACTGGTGCACCCAACCTAAAGAAATTCGAGAGCGTTGGACCACCACCATTAACAGAACACCTGCACTGCCGGAAGTGGACGGCCATCTGCTACATCTGTGGGAAGTCCGAAGGAGCCTCATCCGCAGATGGAGGACGCAAAAACATAACCGACGCCTCAAGCTAAGTATCGCCACACTCACCACTCAGGCAGAGCAGTACGCTACAGAACTGGCGCGACTCAATTGGGCCCAGTTTAGCGACTCTCTTCGAGGCTCATTGGGCACGGCCCGCACGTGGCACATTTTGCGCGCTTTGATGGACCCCACTCGAACAAAAAATGAGACGAATAAGTCAGTCATGCGCCTCATACACGCCTTTGAGGGTACTGACGATGATGTGCTGGATCAAGTCCGGCGAAAATGCTTTGGCGATTTCTACCCACCCGCATCTCAAGCTGCGTATTGTGGACGTGCCAATGACACTCTCGACCGACAAATAACGGTGGACAAAGTTTACGCAGCCATTCGCAGCAGCAATCGCAACACAGCTGCTGGGGCAGACGGAATCACGTACTCCCTTATCAGGAACCTCAACGACAGCGCCGTACAAGAAATCACGGCGTTTTTCAATGATCATTGGCAACGTGGCACGCTTCCTCCTGAATGGAAGCACGCGGAGGTCATAATGATACCGAAGCCGGGCAAAAAACTTCAGATCGAAAACCTCCGACCAATATCCCTCACTTCCTGCCATGGTAAGCTCTTCGAGCGCGTCATCACTAATCGCGTGCAAGATTACCTCGAGGACAATGACCTTTTCCCGCACTCAATGTACGGGTTTCAGGCACATCTTTTAACGCAGGATGTACTGCTACAATTAAAAGAAATCATTGATAACACCCCCAGCAAGGAGAAAACATTATCTTGACTTTAGACATTAAGGGCGCATTTGATAACGTTAGCCCCCAGGCCATACTTGAGGGCCTCGAGGCCCTTCATTGTGGGCAGCGCGTCTACAGTTATGTTCACGCCTTCTTGTCGGACCGCACTGCCACAGTCGGTCTCGGCTCCATCCGATCACATGTTATCAGGGTTCCGAACAAGGGCACCCCGCAGGGCTCAGTGATTTCCCCGCAACTCTTTAATGTAGCTATGGTTGGCCTGGCACATGAACTCCACCGCATCGATGGCATCTATCACGCAATGTATGCGGACGATATCACCGTCTGGGCCTCGCGGGGGTCCCTTGGAGAAAAAGAATATAACCTGCAGCAGGCAGCCACATGTGTCGAACAATACGCGCAGGCACGAGGCCTGGCCTGTGCAACAGAAAAATCTGAGCTTCTACGAATTTATCGGCGCAAGCTCCCACCATCGATGCAGAACAACAAGGCTCCCGCCTCCAGGTCGTCCTTGCTGGCAAACAAATCCCAGAGAAATCCGCCATTCGAATATTAGGCATGTGGGTACAGTCAAACCGCCATGTGGATCACACACTTTCCCTTCTCCGCACCACTACACTGCAAGTGGCCCGAATGATATCTCGGGTAGCCACTCGTCGTCATGGCATGCGCGAGGGGGACACCCTGAAACTCATACGTAGCCTCGTGGTCAGTAGGGTGACATACAGTTTGCCCTACCAACGCCTCACGAAGAGCGAACAGGGTCAAGTAGACGCAATGCTCCGCAAGGCCTACAAAGCGGCACTCAAGCTACCACCGGGTACTCCTTCTAGCAAGCACCTCGCATAGGGCCTACACAACACCTTTGAAGAACTTTGTGAAGCGCAACTCGCCACACAACTGAAACGGCTCAAGCAAACACCTACAGGCCGTGACCTGCTCCTATGCCTCGGCTACATCAGCCAGTTTCACGACGCAGCTCGTCGCAAGCCCATTCCGGACCAACTTCGTGCCACTTATAAGGTCGCTCCCATCTTACGCAATATGGATCCCCGACTACATCAGGGCCGGAGGGAAGCCTAAGTGGAAGCCCTCGAGCGAACTTATGCACACAAAAACACTACGTACTATGTTAACGCCGCCAACTACGACCATGCAAACAATAAGGCTGTAGCCACAGTCGTGGACCACACACTCACAGAACGTACCAGTGCTTCCGTGTGGTGCCGCAACATCACCGATGCTGAAGAAACTGCCATCACGCTCGATCTCGCCCTCGGCTACAGACAACGAAGGTCGCTGACAGTTCTCACGGACTCTCAAGCAGCTTGCCGCAACTACCTACAGGGGCGCATCAGCCAACCCGCTCTCAACGTCATCATGAGCGTTACAGACACTGGCGAGCATTCCATTACACATCCACTCAGAATTTGGCATCGGATTATATGGACTCCGGGCCACATGGGACTGGACGGGAATCAGGCAGCGGATAGGGTAGCTCGAGGGTATGCGAGCCGAGCACCTTCCAACTCCGCCCCTGAGGAACTCGTTCCGGTCCCTTGCGACTATTCGGCCATCCTAAACCATTACAGAGGACTTAGCAAAGCTTATTCGCTACCACACCGAACACTAAATAAAGAGGAATCGGTCAGCTGGAGGCAAATTCAAACCGGCACGTTTCCAAGTTTGCACATTCTGAGTAAAATGCACCCCTCGGCATACTCTCCTCTCTGCCCATGGTGTTCAGCTAAAGCCACTCTGTACCACGTCACGTGGGAGTGTCAGGCCATTACAGCCTTACAACCAGCACAAAATCCAACAGCGGAGCGATGGGAGGAGCTGCTGGCCAGCGAGAACTTGGAAGATCAGTTGAGTCTGATCAACCAGGCCCGCAGAGCGGCTGCTGCAAGCGGAGCCCTGGACTAAGGACCCCCCCCCCCCCCCACCGCAAGCCAAGCATCTCCAACTACTCGAAGCTTCTCCGCAGAAAATTTCATGTAAATAAATAAATAAATACATTTTCACCACCACCATCACCACGCCAGGCACCGGTCCTGCCATGTGCTCGCAGGTGCGCGCCGCGCTGCGTTGCTTTGACACATGCGCCTTTCAGCGCGTCCAGCGTCCCTCCGTCACGAAAAGAGGGAGGTGCAGTGTTGTTTGGGGTAACGCATCGGCGCGAAACGCAGCATGTCGCATTTCACGCCGGTTGCCATTGGGCCGCGCCGACGGATGCTGGTCGCGTCGGTCGCGCCTGGCCTCAGACTATAGAGTGCTCGCGTTTTGCTATGTTCCGTCGCTGCGCCCAGCGTGTGCGCGTGTCAACACTACATTGGAGTATATTGGGCCCTTCATGATGCGCTCGCGGCTAGCGGTTTTGCTAGCTCCACCTATACCAAACTTGGTGTTACGTGACGTCAATGGATGGCAAAAGTATATGACTGGTGCAAACATGATAATCCTGACATGCGTGTCATGTAAGAACATGACAATATACCACGCTTATGGGGGACTCGCAGTCGTTTCGCTAGCTCCACATATACTAAATTTGGTATCACGTGACGTGAATAGATGACGAAGGTAAACGACACATCCATGACACGGAAGTGATGTACGGCATCATTTACCTCAACACCTCGTAATTTTGTGCTGAGTTTAAATTGGCATATCAATATTTCTCATTCGTGCTTCGCATATCATCTATTCCCCCTGTACGTGGGATCTGTCAATTTTTTTTCTTCGTCTTCTAATCATCAGTATTTTTTTCGGGGACGGAAATACGTCACTGATGTCTTGGTGGACACCGGCAATAAAACACTCTCGTGTTAAAAGGGCGCAAGACAATGGTCTTACATGAACGGTGAATGCTAATTAAGAATCGAGACTTAATCCAATGGGTATAAATCTGATCCTTAGCCAATGCACTTTGCGTCGTATAGATAGAATCACTTGTCTATAGAGTGGTGGAGCACGTGGACATAGACGTTGTTCGCAGCTGCTACATCATTTTAGCTAGAAGCTTCTGGTCATGATTGAAATATAGCACAAGGACACTGTATGTGGCACGAATATACTATACTGTGTTTCCCCACTTTGATTCAGCAATATCAAAGCTATGGGGTGTAATAAAACCACACGCTTGCGCAGCAAAACGTAGTCCCACATACAGCGCCGAGGCAGTGTTCAGACTGCGTCGTCAGAACAAGAACGCGTCATCTTCAAAAATTTGCCCCGTATCTCCATGTTCTCTGCAAATATCTTCGAAAGATGATAGTCTTGCGTGTGGAGAGAGTGGACAAAACATTTAGTTGATGTTCTGCGCAAGAAAATTGGTGAATGGTAGAGCGGAGACGCTGCGTCAGAGTGCCTCGAGCGGGCAGCGGAGGCTCACGAGCGCATCAAGTCATGCCACACGTTTGAGTTACTGTATATGCTACCTTTAGGTAGCAGAGTTGCGCCACTGTTTTCCGGGTGCCGCTCGCTCTGCCTGCAGGAGTTCAGTGCCCCTATTCGCCGAGCGCCATCACGTGTTCATAATTGGTTAAACTGCACTGCGGAGAAGCCAACCCTACGAGGATTCTGGGCAGACCAAGCTTGTTTGGCATCGGCTATTGTTATTCTCATAGCACTTCTTCGGTACTGTAGTCATGTTGGTCGAGAGGGATGTGGTATCAAGTGCATTCTCTGGTAAATTGTACTACTTACAGCCCATGTGATTAGACACGGGTACAGCGGGTGTTGCTAGAGAAAGATAATGTTTTCGGTGAGGAAGGAATAAATGTTTGACTTCTTTTTATTTGTCAATAGCACTGCAAACTTGCTAAATTTGTATTACCCACAGACGCAGTGATTACGTTGTACATGCAGAGTCGGTCAGCATGTGTCGGCTGCATACGTCCCAATTGGTCTGACTGGTAGAACACTACCAATAGAGGAAGAATAAGTTAAACTAGGCTTATTCAAATCGGCAAGGTGTTGCAACTAGCGCGTAAATTACGTGAATTCAATGCAGCTTTGAAACCTTACGCGGAAGGAATGTTGGGCGCGACAGGGCTGTTGAACAACGATTCACATCAGTTGTCGTGAGCCACGATTGTAATAGGAGCGTAATAGAGAGGCGCGCGTAATATGGGCGTCACACGGATGCTCTCGATCGCTATCCAGTTCGATTCAGTTGAAGGCAATAAAACTACACCTGGCTCGCTCACACAGTTAACGAAAGAGTCCAACACGATGAAAAAAAATTCATCCCTAACTGGTTCGATCACTATCAAAAGTGCAAAAATAATTTCATATTTGTAAAATTGAAAAAACAGCGGAAAAGTAGACGAAGCTAGCATAACCAACCATAAACAAAAAGCTTGTATAAACCAACCATCTTACTGGTTCAACGAGCCGACATACTGTTTTATTATAACGTAACAGGAACGTAAGCATCAAATCAGGGCTTCTAGGCATGACCGGAGCAACCGAGTTTTACTCATACCTTTAAAAAATAGGAAGAAAGCGAGAAAATAAATAAAGCCCCGCTAAATACCACAGTCTCTTAATATTGAGGGACAATGTAGCGCTCTGAAGCGTGAGCGTTGCGCCTACGTGGGTGCGAGTGGCTTTCCCGCAAGACTTTTGAAGTCAAGATGGCGTACCTTGGCTCAACTCTGCTACCTAAAGGTAGCATATTGCCACGTTCCATTTCCTAAGCTTTTGTTATCGTCCTAAAACACCACACGATTCTCAGCGCAAACCGCGCCTGCAGTTTTCGAGAAGGTTCCAGACTGTAGTAGATCATTTCGATAAGATCACGCCCACTGTGCGAACGGTACAGATTGTTCTGGAACCTACGCCACCGCCAGTGATAACGCTAGAACATTCGACGGCAAGAGTATAAAATGCCGACGCGCTTTGCCGCTTGTCAGTTGTTGATCGAAGGCCGACGCTCCGTTCGCCGCTATCAGTCCGAGACTGCTATCTGTGCGAGACTGCTGCTGTAATTGGACTTTCCGTTTACCGGGCACAGGTTCGCCCAAATAAACAGTTAAATCCCAACACGAAGTCTCCTGTCTTCGGCCACGTCACGACCCCGTGACATCTGAATGATCTACTACAGTCTGGAACCTTCTCGAAAACTGCAGGCGCGGTTTGCGCTGAGAATCGTGTGGTGTTTTAGGACGATAACAAAAGCTTAGGAAATGGAACGTGGCAATATATAGTAACTCTATCACACGTGAGCCATGAGCGCCATCTGGCAGTTTCTTTTAGAAAACAAAGCACGTGGCCATGCGCGCCCGTCTCAGAGGTGATAAGGTGTAGAACGCGAGGCGACGGGTAGGTGCCACCACCATCTCGTCTTAACAAAGCGTTGGAAACACTTCCCGTTCAGTGCAAGCGTTGCATGGTAAGCGCTGCTGGTCCTTAAATTCGGTCCTTGATTGCGGTCCTTAGAATTACTTATGTATGCGTTTTCTAGTAAGAGATGCATAGGCAGAATATATGCGTGTTGTTACGGTGCCCCAGACATGCGCAATAATTGCCTTTTCATTGACAATTTCACAAGCATGAACGCTGAACCTTGAGCAACATTGGTGGTTGCTGCGGATGGGGTCGGCCGTTTCAAGTACTCGATGCCGGTAAGAGTGGACAAACAGGCAAATGTAAAGACAGACAGGCAAAATTTTTGCGTCGAAGGTCCCCAAGAAAGACTATCATCTTTAATATCGGACATGCAGCCTCACACAGCATTCCGTCCGCGTCCTTGAATCCCTCGCTTACCTCGAGGACGAGGATCCGCCTCCCACATCTCTTATTTGGGTCCCGGCGCACGCAGGAAACCTGGGGAACGAGGCTGCCCACCGAGAAGCCCGAAAATTCGTCAACCGAGCGGTGAGCCCCGCCACGAACCCAGTGAACACCGGCGAGCCCCTCATATGTTATCACAAGATTCCTCAGCACTATCGCCTCGAACGTCGAACAAAATGACCAGCCGCATCCCAAACTCACGAAACCACAAGAAATCACTAGGCGCCGGCTCCAAACGAACTCGTTCCCGTGCCTGCGGGTATACGCTGTTGTGCCACAGACATGTTCCTCGTTCGGGAGCACGTCTCACGAGATCGAGCCCTGTTCCGACGAATTGTCTCCCCCCCCCCAGCGCCGCCTTCCGTGTAGCCGCCTTCCGTGCAGAAGAACCGTGCAGTTCCGGGGATAACGTCGCTTCCTCCGCCGAACCACTTTGCAGTTCCGGGTAGGGCTGCGTCTCCTCAGCCGAGCCACTGTGCCGTTCCGGGAAACTGGTCTCGCAGAAGAGTCCCAAAACGCTATTTAAGGCCGTGCCGGCCCCACGTTAGGAGATTTTGCCCCAGCCAACGTTGTCGTGCTGGCCGTCTCTGTACAAACGACAACCTGCTACAGTAAACACTACCTTTTGTTGCTGTTTTCAAAACGGATTGCCTCCCTGTTTCTCCTTCGGGCTAAGGCTTCAGCGAAGTCCGCTCGACGGCCCGCCGCTCTTAGCCACCACTACCATCGCGACAGAGCAAAATTCATAACAACGCACACATGTACCCGATCTGTTCAGTCCGCATTGCTCAAAATGTGGCTCTGTCGCCTCCCTCTCCCATATACTATGGAACTGCAGCGAGTATCTACCCCCACCTGATCTCCTGACCCCTCCCTCGTCCGAGGCATGGAAAAGAGTACTCAGAGATACGAGCCTAAAGTACAGCTCCGGGCGATACAGCGAGCTGAGGAGATGGCGGTCAGGCACGGCCTGATTGCCATTCCTCTGTGAATTTTTTTCACCTAAATAAACTTGCTTTTCTCTCTCTCTCTCTCTCTCTCTCTGTTCGCGCCGGATCTTCCTTCGGCGGAAACAAAAAAGAGAGAAAAGCTAATACATGCTAATACCTTGCCCCACTTGTCCATTTCAAGACAGGTGTATCGGTTGATTACGTAGCACCTTTGTAACATCTTTTATATAGCTCTTTGTTTCTTGTCTTATTTTATTTCTTCTTCATTTTTTTTCACCTTGCTATTACCGTTCGAACTACTCTTCATGTTATGCGTTTTATCTTCTATGCGTTTTATTTTTTATTTGTAAACAACGTGCTCACCACGCGCTCTCTCATTGAAATGATATCTTTTTACACGTGTATCAGGTGTCCTTCAAATCGTGCGACTTGCATCATTTATATATGTCCATACATCGCCTTTCATGTCGGTTTTCATATTTTAAAGACGATAGTCTTTTTTGGGGACCTTCGACGAAAAAAATTTGGTCTGTCTGTCTGTCTGTCTGTCTGTCTGTCTGTCTGTCTGTCTGTCTGTCTGTCTGTCTGTCTGCCTGCCTTTGCATTTGTCTGTTTGTCCACTCTTAACAACATCGGGTACTTGATACGGCCGACCCCATACGCAGCACCCACCAATTGCTGCTCAAGATTGAGCGTTCATGCTTGTGCAATTTTCAATTAGAAAGCAATTATTGCGCATGTCTGGGGCATTATAACAACACGTAAATATTCTGCATGTGCGTCTGTTACTAGAACACGCAAATACAATTTTAAGGACCATAGCACTTATCACGCTGCGCTAACCATGCAACGCTTGCAGGGAACGGGGAGTGTTTCCCACGCTTTGCTAAGATGAGATGGTGGTGGCACCTACTCGTAACCATGCGTTCTACACCTTATCACCTCTGAGAAGGGCGCGCACACCCGTCTCAGAACATCGCGCTTTGTTTCCTAAGAAAACTGCCAGATGGCGCTCATGTCTCACGTGTGACGTGACTTGATGCACTCGTTCGCATCCGCTGCATGCTCGAGGCACTCTAACGCAGCGCATCCAGAACCACTCACCAATTTTCTTGCGCAGAACATCAAATAAATGTCTTGGTTACTGTCTCCATATGCAAGTCTATCGTCTTTAAACGACATTTGCAAAACATACAGATAAGGGGCCAATTTTTAATCCTATTGATAGGCGCATGTATATAAATAGCACACATGCCATACTCTGTACTCTGATGAAGACCGAACCCGCCGCCGAAACGTCAATAAAATCATATCGTACGTGCGTCATCACTGCGAATATATATATATATATATATATATATATATATATATATATATATATATATATGTGTGTGTGTGTGTGTGTGTGTGTTTACGGTAGAAAAAGAGGTCGACAAACGTGCGAAAAAACACTAGTTTTACTAACGTTACGGCAGGTGGGCCTGCCTGCGTCGAAGTTGCTATATATATATATATAATATATATATATATATATATATATATATATATATATAGCAAAGATGAGCGTGCACGTGCTTGGTCTAACAATCTTTGTTCTTTCTTTCTCTTACACTTTTTTTCTCTTTCATTCTTTTGTCCTTTTCAGTACTTTTTAAAGACGATAGTCTTTCTTGGGGACCTTCGACGAAAACTTTTGGTCTATCTGTCTGTACAGTTGTCTGTTTGTTCACCTTTAACGGTACTCTAAAAGGCGCCAAAGTGACTAAACGATACTCCTAATGGCCTACCCCATCCGCAGCGCTCAGAAATACTGCTCAAGGTTCAGCGTTCATGCTTGTGCGATTGTCAATTAAAAAGCAATTATTGCACATGTCTGAGGCGCCATAACAACACGTCAATATTATGTATATGTAGTTTTTACTAGAAAAGACATACATAAGTAATTCTAAGTACCGTAGCATTTATCACGCTGCGCTGACCATGCAACGCTTGTCCGAAAAAGCGAGTGTTTCCACCGCTTCGCTAGACGACACGTTGGCGGCCCCTACCCGTCAACTTGCGTTCTAGACTTTATCACCTCAGAGACAAGCGCGCACGCCGCCCGCTTCGTTTTCCAGGATAACTACCAGATAGCGCTCATGTCTCACGAGTAATTTCATGCGCTCGTTCACCTCCGCTGTACGCTCGAGGCACTCTAACGCAGCGCCTCCAGAATACCATTCACCGATTTTCTTGCACAGTACATCAAATAAACGTTTTGTTCACTCTCTTCAAACGCAAGACTATCGTCTTTCGACGACATTTGCAGATTAACATGCTAATATGGCGCCAATTTTTTTTCCTTCTCTGTTTTTCTATGTTAGTTTTTTTTCTCTTTGTGCTATGCTCCATCCTACTTTTTCTTCCATCATGCCCGGAAAAGCATGCTTTTTTTTCCTTCACTGACAACAAGGACGATGGTGTATTCATATTCGCGAAACAATTACATGTAGCGACATGAATTAACGAGTAACACCATTAGAAATATGTTAGAGTGCGATATCGGGAAGGTCTGATTACCGACGTGCCAAACAAACGAGAGGGCATCAGTTATTGGAAGAACAGCACATGCAAATATACGTGTAACGGAGGCAGCTTCGAGGTCCACATATCTGTACGCTCGCCAACGCTGGGTATTGAGCATTCGATTCAGCTACCAAAACAGGCTCGTTATAAAAGCTCACAAGTTAAAAGTACTGTTAAGGCGTTTATTAGCCGGTAACGAGCGAGAATATGCAATGGCGACAGTCACAGCCAAGCACGGGCTCTCAGCGCGAGCGGCGTCCTTGTTGGGTAGCCCCACTAGAAGGTACTCAAGAGTTCGACCCATTTCAGAGTTCGGAGGCTTCGCTACAATTACCCCGGGGTCGAAGAGGGAGCCGCCTGGCGACCTAACAGCTTGTTACAATGAGCGGGTCATAATAAGCCTTCAGGCGCTCCACGTTGACGATGTCTCGCCCACGGCGGCGCATGTCCGAAGATTGTTAAACGGGTTCGATCAGATAGTTGACGGGTGAGGTGCGCTCAATGACACGGTAGGGGCCTTAGTATTTGGGGCGTAGTTTGGAAGAGAGGCCAGCTGCAGAGGTCGTGATCGAGAGCCATACAAGCGCACCAGGAAGGAACGTGGGCTCAGAAGTGGTGGATCCATCACGAATACTCTTCTGCCGCTCTTGCTCTTGCGTCGTAAAAGTCTTGGTAAGCTCGCGACACTCTTCAGCAAGCCTGGCTGTCTCGGAAATAGGTGTACACTCAGATGGATCCGGCGGGTACGGGAGTATCGTGTCCATGGTGTGCGACGGGTGCCTTCCGTACAGCAAGTAGAAAGGTGAAAAACCAGTCGTGTTCTGAGGGGCGGTGTTGTAGGCGTAGGTGACAAAGGGCAGTATATTATCCCAATTAGTGTGGTTGGCAGCGACGTACATAGAAAGCATGTCGCCGAGGGTGCGGTTAAAGCGTTCGGTGAGGCCATTCGTCTGTGGGTGGTAAGCAGTAGTTTTGCGGTGGACAGAATGGCACTTCGTCAGAATGGCTTCGACGACTTCCGACAAGAAGGCACGGCCTTGATCGCTGAGAAGCTCTTGGGGGGGTCCGTGGCGCAGTATAAATTGATGCAGCAGGAAGGACGCAACATAGCGCGCAGTAGCCGCAGGGAGAGCGGCGGTTACGGCGTATCGCGTTAAATGATCAACGGCAACGATGGCCCAGCGGTTACCAGCCGACTTCAGAGGAAGTGATCCATACAAATCGATACCTACGCGCCCAAAGGGACGGTGAGGGCAAGGTAACGGTTGCAGACCGGCGTGCGACATGTGGGCTGACGGTTTACGGCGTTGGCAACTGAGGCAAGAGCGAAACTGCTGCACATAATGGTACATCCTGCGCCAGAAGTAGCCTTGTCGAATGCGATGGTGGGTTTTGAATACCCCAGAGTGCGCGCATTGTGGATCAGAATGGAACGATTCACATATCTCTGACCGCAGACTGCGGGGTATCACGATTAACCACTGCCGGCCGTCGGCGTCGTAATTGCGTCGGTGTAGAAGGCCGTCACGGATGGCGAAATGGCGAGCTTGACGACGCAAGGTACGCGTGGATGGCGTTGCGGATGGATCAGAGAGCATGTCGATGAGCGGGCCTATCCAATTATCCTTTCACTGTTCGGTAGCGATGATGTCAACATCACTGGCAGAAACAGCAGCCTGAGGATACTGAGCAGAGCACATCACCTTCAGGCAGAGGGGAGCGCGAGAGAGCGCCGGCGTCAGCATGCTGGCGTCCGTTGCGGTACAGCACGCGGATGTCGTAGTCTTGTAAGCGAAGAGCCCAACGGGCGAGACGGCCTGAGGGATCCTTCAATGATGAAAGCCAGCATAGTGCATGATGGTCGGTGACGACATCGAATGGGTGGCCATACAAATAAGGTAGAAACTTTGTAAGAGGCCCAGACGATCGCCAGGCACTCTTTCTCCGTGACGGTGTAGTTTTTCTCGGCTCTCGTGAGCGTACGGCTTGCATATGCTACGACATATTCAGGGAATCCGGGTTTTCGCTGCGCCAGGACAGCGCCGAGGCCTACACCAGCTGGCGTCCGTGTGCAGCTCCGTCGGGACTGTGGGGTCGTAGTGGCGTAGAATGGGAGGCGACGTCAACAAATGGCGGAGCTTCGCGAACGCGTCGTCGCACTCGGATGACCACGAATTGAAGGGGCCCGTTACTTCCAAGGAGCTTCGTCAGCGGTGATATGATCGTGGCAAAATTTCGTATAAAACTCAAGAGTTCGACCCATTTCAGAGTTCGGAGGCTTCGCTACAGTACAATAAACTTCCCTTTCTTATGTCGCCTTCAGTGGTTGAAACCACGTCTCTGTAGGCAACCCATTTATGCTATAGTCGTGTATACTTGGGGTGAAAAGAGGGCAGGATACACTAATCATTGGATGAACGCAGCCTTTCCTATACAAAATTTACTGACCTAACCTCAGTGTACGGTGTAAGGCTGTGATCAGTCACTTTGGTACAGTGGTGTAGAATGGATCGTTTGACGTGGCACGCTTCAGAACAAAAGTCAAAAGTAATACATTCTAACGGAACGTGACTACCTGCAAACGTAAAAAAATATTTGATTACATACTAACGAGATAGGTCATTGAACCTCACACAAAACAGCACATTCATTTATTTTCTATCTTAAAAAGCAGCATTGAGCATGTTAGAATTGCGCTATGTAAAATTAACGCACTCCTGGGCATCGCGTTATAATGAGTGCCTGAAGGGCATATAACAATACCACGAAGAGATGTTACCTTTTCTGCCAAGCTCTTTTCGCTTTCGTAGGAGGCATAATGTATGTTGTTGCCAGACTCATAGCTTAAGTAAGAATATTGCTGGCGCTGGTCGTAGCCCTGCATAGATACGGCCGGATGGGCCATGTTGCAAGTAAGGTCGATGCCCATCATGAATGCTTGCTCGCAAGCCTGGTTCGGGCCTTTGGGAGAGCCAGAACTCCTGAGGCCGACGAACACCATGACGCCCAGCGTCGAAGAAAACATGATCCGGAAACGGTCTCCTTTCGCGCGCAGGTTTGTGGCGGCTGCCACTGCAATCTCCTGCGACGGACATTTTCACAAAGCAATGAGCGGTTGCGCTCGGCGTGGCCTCTTACGATTACGCGAAGTTGCCCTATAGCAAACTTACGCTCTATATAAAATTTTACGTGCAAATTCTAGCGCTTGTTAGCCAGTTCATTTCGTAACCTTCTTTCGTGTTTTAACAAAAGAGAAACAGTATCGAATTTTCTATGCAGAATGTTTCTTGTCTGATGATGAACGGTAATTCGGGCTTTACGTAGGTTTGAGAAGATGCGCACGGCCGCTTTAGCAAAAGAGAACATAGAGCTAGCTATGTCACTTGAACCGTAACTACTCGTCAGTTAGGTGAGCCGGCTGGGCCGACAAGAACATCTCAGATTTCGATTACGCCGCGTTGCTGCCTTTGCTGCATCCTTTTATTATAGTTACGCAGACTTTGCAACAATTTCGATTACTTTCTTTTTTTTTCAGTCGTGCGTATTGTTCATCTGTCGAGGCTTCGGAGATTTTCAAACAACTGTGGCCTTAAGGGATCGTAGGAGAAGGAGGGCGCAGCCCCCCTAGTCACGTAAGAAAGGGGTAGGCCACAAAGCCTGCCCATACATAGACAACAATGAGGAAAAAGGAACGCTGCATGAACCTTCGCCTATTATCATGGCCATCTCCGAAAGGTACCTGGCACGCACTCATGGCTGTGGCCATGCTTACCCGGAAAAGTACTTTTAAGGCACTACGCTGGCAATGGTACCCAACAAAGTACGCGAGATTATTTTGTTTTGCGAGACAGCGCAGTGGTATTTTTATACCGCAATCTATAAGAACATAAGCAATAGTATTTCCTTCAAAAAACAAAAACAACAAAAAATGGGTTAGTAATGACGATCGTGCTGTTTAAAGTGCATCCTTCAGTCGCAGAAGTTTACTGAAGTATTTGCTAGCATTCTAACAGTACTTACGATCACTGCTTCAATCTCCACTAGCGCTATGTATTAACGGCTAATCATCACATGAGGTGGTGATAATGAGTAATGTGTATTTTTATTTATTTATTCAGAATACCCCTAAGGGCCCCTCTCACAGGATGGTATTACATAGGAGTGGGGGGTGGGCTATAACGTATACAGGTACATGAAATGATTAATAGGGCCAGAAAACACGCTAACTAAACACTATACAGCTGCTCAATAGATTAGAGTAAATAAAAGGTCAATATTCTTACCGCATAGTCTTAAATAATCAGAATAAATAGTATGAGTCAAACAATATTGAAACTATAAAAAAATTTTAAATTTATCGAAACAAGGAAGGAAATAGAGTCACAAGAGTACAATAAAACGCAATCTAGCTTACAACAAGCACACGTGCCATTAAAACATAAAGGAATGACAACATCATCAATAGCACGTGTGAAATACTGAATTAGACAAACACAGCAAAAAATAACACGAACCATGAACATACGCAGATTTATACAGAAAACACGGTATGCAGAAGAAAGAGGGGGGGGGGGAATACCGCAAAAGGTTCACACGTTTGCACTCACGTTTAGTAGGTTCTGAAATACAGCGATATCGGCGACGGTTGCAATGTTCGATGGTAAGTCATTCCACTCGGTTATTGTGGGCGGTATGAAGGATCTAGCATACCGAAATGTGCGACAAGGGAAGCGTTCGATTTTAAATGGATGATCGCGGCGTGGAAAGATAGCTGGGGGTGGTCTAAAGAAGTCCTTGTGAAGTGATGTGTGATGGTAGAGCTTATGAAGTAGTGATAAGCGAGCAATTTTATGGCGACGTGATAAAGAGTTCTAGTTCGGCACGAGTTTAAACGAAGTGACGCTGCTGTGACGTGAATAATCAGAAAAAAATAAAACGTACAGCACGGTTCTGCACAAAATACCACTAAATAACTAGTAAAGTTTGCTGATGGGGGCTCTCTATTCTTAATACCGTACCCCCATCTGCATCTATTCTCAATAGAGTTGCTCAGCTCAAAATCTAATATTTATTCATAAAGCTAGTGCTGCTACTCAATATCGATCGACAAGGCCATACACACAAGGCCATAACCCAGAATAACAGAGCTGAGCTACTTGGTAGGGTGCGCAAATGCGAACACAAAAGACAAGTCCAGAAACCGGAAACGCAAGGTTCGTGCCGTCCCGATTTCTGTGTTCCGTACGTGTTCGCATGCCCAGTTTCCTAAACTGAATGCCATAACCTACAGGTTACAACCCCTTCTATCGCCTTCCCACTTTCATTTACGGCTGAAGCTTGATTGCGTGGTGAGGTTCAACGTCTTAACACACGATATGAATATGAGAGATGCCATAATAAAGATCTCTAGAAATTCGCCCTACCCCAATTGTGATTCCGTCCCCCAGGTCGCCGACATCACGCCAGCCATCACGTAAAAGAAAGAATAATGGGTGCACAGCGACCTGGTGAAACCGGCACCCACAGCCGGCCGAGTGACGACTACTGGCATCGACTTCGGCGAATCGCTGCCAGTCATAAATGGATAACATTTCACCAACAAAGCCCAAGGACGGTGCCTTCTGAAGATTCACAGCAGCAAACCTTCAAGAGGGCGGCAACTTCCACATCCTCTGAGACAACTAAACCGGTGACAGCGTTTTCATTTCTGTACGTGTCACGTGTGTTGCCGAGTGTTCGGTACAGCACTTTAGACAGACTCTGAAGCACCTTTCCACAACCGGTCGTCACCTGACGCCGAGTATCCCAAGGTCCAAGGCAGCAGGGGCGTGAGCAATGTTGACGAAACATCGATGTCTGAGAGGTGTAGTGATGTATCTAGGGATTGGCTAGGAGAATTCAAGGAAGAACATTGTCGACGCCAGCCTATACCGGTGCTAAGGAGAGCTCGTCTCAGCCTCCCGATTGGGCTATAACAGTGCTTCGCTTTAGATAAGGCTATAAAATTATGTGTACATAGATTGTAAAGGAGAGGATGAGAAATGGTTTAAACATCATTATGTAGTGGTGTCAAAACTGTCATCTTTTTGATGTGCCGGTAGATTAAACTTCCCATTTTCGACTCCCTCGGTGGCGGGTACACTAACAGCGAAGCAAGGTGAAGAACCAACGGGCGTCAAGCATTTTCGCTTCCACCGAAAATGCGGCCCCTGCTACCGGCATTCGATCCAGGGATTCTGCGGATCAGCAGTCTAGCACCGAATACTACTAGGCCACCGCGGAGACTATGACTAAAGCTTCGAAGACGTCATCATGAGCCCACATTAGCTTTGGATGAAAAACGCGTTTACTTACATAGGTAGGGTACTCGCCTCTGCTGGTCATCAAGCTCACGGGCACGGATACGCAGTCTTGGTGGCGGGTGACCGCCCTCGCGATGTGCGTCTGGAGAATCAGCGTGGTTACGTTTCTAGAGGGATGAAAAAACAAACTCAGAAAACAGGTATTCGTAAGCGTGCTAGCTTCTGGAGACCAAATCTAAAAGTGACTGGTGGTGTCAATCACACTTGGGCTGGTTATTCATATACTTTGCAACTATTGGTTAAAACGCTAAGCTTTTCAGTTGGACAGCCGTCCCCTGACAGTAGGTCTAACCTCTGCGGCCGCCTCTCATTTACATATGAAAATGCTGTTCCTCAAGCCTCGCTTGACGTTTATCGCTTGTACTGATTTGTTGGCTGCAATTTCTTAAAATTTCTTTCTCTGCAACGAGCTCTTATCTCCTATAGACATGCAAGGTGGCGGTGCACAACAGCAGTAAGTGCCTTACCTGCGGCTTGAAACAAGAAGACAGAAACCTATCTACACTCTAGGTGTTTGGTTATTTGAAGTATATCGTAATAACATTTCCTAGCACAGACTGGCACACTGCACAGACGAAGACAGGGAGTGACACTAGCGCTATTATCAACTTAAAGCTCTAGTAAAAAATAAAAATATATACCGATGCTATTATTCACTGCCCATGCGCACCGTTGTAGGTGAAAAGCCTGGGGATATCACGCCATATCTGCTGTACTCGTTGTTCCTTTCAGCAGCGACACTTCTTTTTCAGAATTAGTTACTGACGGGTGGCTTATGCAAGATGATTGTTTGATGTGGATATGGAAGGCCTCTGCGATCCCTCGTGTGGTACGATCACGGTGTCTAAACAAACCGACTATATTCGAAAAGCGTGCCTCGCACACACGCTTTTAAATTAAGGTATTTATTCTTTAGAGATATAAACTGTACTTAAAACATGATTTTGTTCCATTTCTACAAAAGAGCTAGAGCTATAAATAAATGACATGACAAGTTTCGCTACTTTTGGCTTGTGATCTGGCTTGGCTGTCTTATAAATATACCTATTAGAGACCCAGTTCAGTGCTCTATAGCGAATATTCTGAATGCTGGCTAATCTACCGCAGAAGGCAAATTCTGCTAATATGTGGACACCTGAGTCTTTTGATTTACTTTTCCTCCAAAATCTGCGACCGCAGTGTTTCGGGCGCTCACAAGTGGGGCAAAAACAAAACAGAAACACTGAAAATTTTCCAGACACTTCGCGGTTGTATTATGACGTTTGATGAACATTTCGTAACTCGCGCAAAACTAGAAACATAAAAAAGAGGAGAGGAACGAGGACCGATAAACGCCAACTTTTTATAGCCGTAGCAGGCTGAAAAAAATGTTCGGCAAACTAAGGCATCAACTCGCCTAAAAACAAGTCATTCTAGAGGTAATGAGCTGCTATTTGTGAGAACACTTTAATTGTTAACACAAAATCCTTAATAGGCTCATGAAACGGGAAGCTCGACTCGACAATCTCCGTGGCGGTTGGTACAAGTGATGCGAAAAATGATGCGAACACGTCAACATATGGCGTCATTGTGACTTCAAGAATTACCAACATTCATAATGGCACTGTGACGTCATATCCAAACAAGGTGCCTCCGATGCTGGAGGCAGTGGCAAGCTTCGTTGAGAAGAAAGAAAATCACGGAATATCCACGAAGTGAATGATAATGAGTGGGCGAAGCTCTGGGTGATCAGTAACCCCCGTACGCTGGCCACTCGATCATGCAAAGACGTTACAAGTGTGTACGGTATACACAAAGTAGTTTATTATACAGAACGTGCACATGCTGTTGAGATGGATATTCAAATAGATATTGATATGAATATCCCTATGGAAACGGATCCACTGTATATAGAGATCTATATGAATACCCGTATAGATGCGGATATTTATATATATAAGCGTGTAGACATCCACATATGGGTATCCATAAGGATATTCATTTGGATATCCTATCCATATAGGTACCCAAAAAGATATTTATATGGATACCCATATTTATATGGGTATCGATATGGATACTCATATGAATATGGGTGTCCACTACGTGTCAAGCCAATGGACAGGGGACGTGGCTCGATGATAAAGAGCTTCGCCTCTAAAAAATGGCTTTGGTCTTCGAGTCATCTTAAATAAATGCAAAGAGACCCCTTGATTTTGCCTTTATAAATATATTCTGTGCAAGCTTCAACACATCATGCGGGTATAAAACTGAGCACATTTGACAACACAGACTGGTATTCATGCTGAATGAGCTGGGGCAATGGCTGCGCAAAGTAACTATTGCCATGACGTTCAAAAATATGTGAATGCGCTCCGTTTGGAACTTTTTGCGCCTGGTTAATAAGCTAAGCAAGTGTACACGGGACAACGCAGTAAGATACGATGAAAAGCCTGGTACACTATCTATCAATACTGAAACGTGAACACCAAGGCAAGGATCGAAACCAAGGCCTTCAAGGCAGCCGCTGAGCCGCATAATCACTGGATCCACCACTGCGGATCATGGTGCCCTATTCTATGAAGCGCTCAAGTTCGATTCACCGGCGAAACACCCCAGTTGATAAACCATAATTTTGGCTGTGACTAATTCCTTCTATATCACGAGACAAAACCAGCAACGTAGTTCTGAAACGTCCCCAAGCAGGCACTTCTTAACGCGAAACTCCCTTACAATAGGATCTGTCAAAATCGACTGCCGTAAACATAACGAAAATGACGTGAATAAAAAAGCAGTTGTTTTTCTTAGTATGTTGGAAAAAAATACATAATGAGTTAAAAATGCCATGGGCAGTATATTGTCCCCTTTATTAAAAATAAGTGATAAGTACAAGGAAAAGTTTCTTGAACTTATCGCAAACATTTCGGTCGGTTTGAAGATTTGGATAGCAGCAGCGCGTAATGTGCACTCAAGATATTTCCGGTCGCTACAATGATCACTCGCAGCACCGAAGGGGAAATCATACATTTTAGAGGTTCCTGAGCACAGTAGAGAAGTAATGAAAATGTGTGGGATACTCGCTAAGGCTTTCATTCACTGCCAATGCTACTAAATTAGTCTAGACAACTACATCCTATTAAAATCTCTCAAACGTGTTTCGATTGCCTGTGTAAGCGTCAAACAAAGCTGCAAATAAATGTTTGAATAATAATAATAATAATAATAATAATAATAATAGTGCGGCATTTGCACCTGCATAATGGCGTTGCGTGCGCAGGATTGCTGCATTTATATAGTGTGCGTGAGTTGGAGTTCTTCGCGCATAGCGCGGCGCTGTTACGTAAGCAAATCTAATACAAACGCTTCGTGCGCAGTATTTATTTAGCCTTTGCCATTAAGAATAATTCTTGTGATTGCCCGTGCCTGACTCGCGAAATGATAAAGTGACACAGTATGATGACCCAATACAACCCACGATACGGTTATCCATGGTGGTATTCGAATTAATGTTGACTACCTCTGGTTTTCATCAATGCGCACCCGAGTTCAAGCGCATTGCTTTGGTGAAAGCATGTATCACTTCCTTGTTAGAACTCACTTATATGAGTAAAAAATCGGCCATTAATTCCTGCTCTATTTACTAGTACGCCAAAGTTCCAAGCACAGAGGCTTACCTCATGTTTAGGACTTCCGCAACGAATTTTGTGCGGTCGTCCGAGTTCGCCATCCACACTCCCAGAAAAGTCATGGGTTCCTTATTGCGCGCCGTCCGCGCCACGCTGACCGCAGTTGCGAATGCCTGCGTGGAGATGCACTCTAATGTATAAAGGTCCTGCTGTTCTTCAAATGATATTTCAAATTTCAGATATTTTTCGAAGTATTTTTCAGCTTCACAGCAGTGCTGCCAAGCCTGTAGGAACAGCCAAGCTGCGTGATATTCTTTGTGTCTGATTCTTCTCGGTTGCCCCGCCGCGGTAGTCTAGTGACTCGGCTGCTGACCCGCAGGTCGCAGGGTCGAATCTCGGCTGCGGTGGCTGCATTTTCGATGAAGGCGAAAATGCTGTAGGCCCGTGGGCTCACATTTTAGTGCACGTCAAAGAACACCAGATGGTCGAAATTTCCGGAGCTCTCCTCTACGACGTTTTTTATGATCATATGGTGGTGTCGGGACGTTAAAACCCACATATCATCATCATCGATTCTTTTTCTGTCTGTTCCTTTTTGTTTTCCTTGCTCTAGATTTGTCTGCCAATTTTTTTGCGTACCTTTTTATTACTCTTTCTTTCTCCATGTGCTTCCTTTTCTCGCTCTTTCTTTGTTCCTTTGCTCTTTCTCTCTGTGTGTGTTTATGGCTTCCTGTTTCTTTCGATCTCATTATCTCTATTTCTTTCTTCTCCTGTCTTTTTCCTATTTCTTCCAAGTATTTTTTTTTGCAATGTCATTTCTCTCTTTCTCTCTGTCTTTTTAGTCTCTTTCCTTTTCTATCTTTTTGTCTTTCCCTCTATTTCTGCGTTTTTTTTCTTTGTAAGCGTTTTCTCGACCGTTCGAGTTATTGCATTCTCCACCGGACACATTGGTGAACGTGAACTAGAAGTGGTAAAATTGATGAATTAGAGAACGAAGAGAGTGAGTGCTGGCCCAATTATTGCGTTCATCATGAGAATTTTTTTTACCCGACTAATGAATCCCTTCTAGTTGAAACTACTCCACTGTTTAAGACCCCTTAGCTCGGATCACAAGTATTAAAACCATGCATGCCCGAAACTAATGTTGGGCTTGCAATTACCACAGATAACCATGAAACAGTTCACGCTATTATCATCGTTAAAAGAAAGGCTAAATTCAGGATTCGCGTTTTGTCTACAGCCCTATGAATGGAGGTCGGTGTGTTACTCAACAAAAAAAAATCTAGGTGTCAAATTCGGTGGCCTAAATCGAGTACTTCGAAGCAACCTCTTTCACGCGATGAGAACTAAAAGCAAAAGGCTGAGTAGCATAACGCAATTGTGTATTACTGCGCAATATACGACTCATACGACTTGTGTAAATTTTGTTCGTTAACAAGAAGGCCTCGCACAATATTTATGCATGAAAAATGTGCCTTAAAATACAGGTTTTGAATTTTCAAATTGTATGGGATTGCACAAGGAAGTCAACTGAGTGAATTCAATTACTTGAATGAGAATATCTGAACCACACGAAAGAAATATTCTTGTAAATTATTTTATTCAGGGTTGTTCGCGTGACGTCACCTACGCAACTGCTTAACAGTATAATGTCAGCAACAAAGTCATTTCAGGATATTCACATTGATGGTATTATTACCATAATTTTATTTGTACCAGAGTATTATTATCACAAGTATCGTCACGACAAAAAATATATCTACTATACTCACTAAAGCTTTAACTAAGCTCACCCTTAGGGGAAAGAGCGCCACGAATAGACGTGATGCTAGACAGAAATTCACTACGTAGTCGAGCGAAGCATAGAAATGATATGAAAGAGAAGCGTACATCTCTGTCGATTTATCTAGGAAGGTCTTATAAATATGACGCGGTAGTTTCCAGGGGCTCCACAATTTTTTCTTCTTGTGCCATCAAACGGCTTGCTTAAATCACTTCCTTGCTTCACAAATCAACAACAACAAACTTTGTTTTTTAAGTCCGTCAGCTACGAGTGAACTTGCTGAGATTTGTCACGCGCTGTCATTGCTTTTTCTCATATCTCGTACAGACAAGTGTGCTGGAAGCTAAGCAGAAAGAAATCGCAAAAGGAAACGAACATACTTCTCACATGCGTCAGAAACTTCACCACATTTTCTTTCTTTCTTTTAAATCGAGCGCGTACCTTAGTTTTAATGTGACGGTGAGCGAGCGAGCTTGCAAGTGGCGGCAGCTTGTGGCAGTAGTGGTAACTATGTAGGTCACGATGATCAAATAATAAAATGGCCTAACATTTCGCTATATGGTACGATTATTCAGTCATACATGATATCGTTTGCTGGAAAAACAAGCAACAATTTCTCTACTTTAAAAAATCGAAGTTCCAGGCTGCGTGTTGCACTGTGTTTTATTCACGTGTTCTCTATAGCCTCGACTTCCGATTGGCAGTGTTTTGTGACCGTGTACAAGTCTAGGGGTATGTGTAAAAAAAGGTGAACTTGTAACTACAACAGAATTCGTCAACAGTGTGGCCACAGAAAAGGGCTTTAAAAAGACCAATGAAAACAATTGATCAGTACAGACTGGTAATCATGTCATAAAAACTCTAATATCGTTCAACTTTCTACTATACGTTTGTTCAGCAATCTAGGGACGTGAAAATTCGACTTTTAAATTGGCCACACAGTTTCCTGTGCAGACTTTGAAAAGTTCGATGGAATTTTTTTTTACCTTTCCACTGCACTTGCTTAACGAAATTTTCCCAAATTTCTTATATTTAGGATCTAGCTCTCTTTGAAGAGAATTTGCTCTCTCTCTTTTTTTTTTGCTGACGGGGAACGACGAAGGCTCTCAAAGAGTCTGTCCAGATCTATGACCTCATGGTGACTGCTGCAGAAATTCCAATGTCATGTCACCGTTAGCATTTTCTCCTCTCCGCTTTTCTCACTTGTCAAGAGTCTTCACGCAGCAAGCTTGGCATATTTGGCATCGTGAAAGCGTGACTTACCAGTACGAGAGAATATATTTTTTTTTCTCTTTACGTCCCTATAAAATAATTTCATGTTTGTAAGCGGATGTAGATACCATCGGTATACTGAGCTGCTTGTAGCAACATCACGGCATGTACGCTCCGGCCAGCCCAACGAACACAGCCGCCACCTAATATCACGTCACACCTGGCACGACAGCTACAAAGCTTCCTCCGAGAACAGCACGTGGTGACCTTTGCACTAGAGGGCGGTGGCGAGCTTTAGGCGGGGCGAAGTCTCTTCACTGCAGCAAGCGCCTTAGTAAATCGATGGCACCTACAATTCTTTACGTGACGGAACTTGGCTCTTTATAAAAGTAATCGCCAGTTTTCTTGCCTGGAACGCTGCCTGCAGTGTTCGTAGAGGCACATTGAACCTGTACTCGAAGTTGAACACACCCAATGCCGAAGCGTTCAGGGCACGCACAAGGCTGGAAAGCTCTGAACCCATGGACGGGATGAGATCAATCGTGCTGCCGGGTTTCCCCATGCCACTGGGTGTAAAGCCTAGGCCAACCTCTACATTTTTAGCGAGCGAAGTACTCTGAAAATGGAACAAACATATACTTAAAATGCAAAGTACAGTGTAATCTTGTCAGTACGTTTTTTTTTTCACGCGAACAAGAATACACAACGTATTATGAAAAAAACGTATTAACCAAAGAGACTACAAAGCGGAGAAAAAACATTCCCTTCTAAGTGAATCACGCATTTTTATTCAACTTTAAGCTAGTGAATGAGTTGCGTTGCGCTTTGTTTTGAACGTCTTGAAGTTCTTCTACCTTGTAAAAAAAGAAAAAAACTTAAACTTGGTGTGTAGCAGGCCATCGAGAGAGTGACGTTCGCACGCAAGGTGACGGGAGCGTGAAGTCCACGCGCAATAGTGGCGTTACCTACTTGGAACTGCGCCAACACCTGTGGCGCTCGGCGCATTGGTACGGAGAGACACATCTAATCAAAGTGAGTTATAAGATCGCGCCTTTCCCTGTCCGGTGTTTCTGTACTTTTGTTTTCACTTGCACACACCAGTTTCCCTTGCAGTATGAAAGAATTTGACCAGCTGGAAATTTTTACTGAGTGACATAAATTGGCAAAGAGTCGATGACAGAGCTATATCCTAAGGTCTATAATATCTAAATATAAGTCGCCAGCTAGTATGAAAGAATTTCGCTTGCAGGTACTTTATATCATCTCGTTACAATTAGGATAAGTACTAGTGTATTGTAACAACTTTTAATCGTTATGCTTGAATTGATGGGTTCTTAAATATCGGTGCTTTTTATGGTGCTGCGACATTTTATCTTGTTGTGGTACGCATAGTTTGTGCTTCCCTACTTTACGGGAGTTACGGTGGGCATGTTTTGGGTACCTTCTTTACCTTGCATGCGATGTGCCTTGAGCACGGACAACAACACACAACGAACAAGCCTCACCCCTCAAACCTATCGGGCAGATAGACCGATTATAAATAAACGGGTCAGTGAGATTCTGCTGTATAGGTTTCAATGCACTTATAAAAAGAGCATGACCACTGACCTCCTTGAACGTGTTCCAGTTGGTTAGTCCATATACAGGCTTGAATGTTCCATTCCTTGCAATTAGATCCGGGAAGACGGCATAGTCGCACAAATTCTTGGTGAAAAGATTTGTGTCGCGGAAGGTAGCGCCAACGACACAGAACATGATACCACTTCGAGGAGTGGCCACCGTCGTCGACGGCGCTGAAGGCACATGGACGAAGTCTTCGAGTTAATTTACGCGCATTTACACACTCAAGGTAAATTGCGAACAGACGAGAAATAGAAGCAGTCTGTTTTTTTTTTTCATTGCATAAAATGAACACGACACACTTTACTAATCACATTCCTCTAGGGCAAAATACAAAACGCTTTGTTTCCGTGGTTTCTTTTCTTTTTTCTATTTGTTTTTTGCTGTCTCCTTTCGCTGACAAAACCCCCGGGGTTATGAAATGCAGAAAAATTGTCTGAATTTTAGAATTTCTTGAACAATTGAGCTTCGAAGATGTTTGGTAAAAGGTTACATTTGATTTTAGGAAGAATTTTGAAAATTTATTCTTGCATAGTGCGATCCCAACGTGAAGGATCACAGAAGAGAATCCCAAGGTAGCTATACCTTGTGGGCATCACTTAATTAATAAAAGTCTTAGCAAGGGGGTGCTTTGCAGGTGTTATTATAGGCTATAATCGTGGACAACTTCTCTTGGCAATGCAGTGAAGGCTACACAGCCAATTACCGCGTATCCGTCCGCTATACCGAATGTAGTCCCAAGATTGCGTCTGTATTTTCTGCGTGAAATTAGAAAAACGATTATTACGTTTTTTGCATGCGCCTTTTTGAGAAAGAACGCAAATCATACCAGTTCGGTATTCGAATTTGGTTTAAATAATACGTCGTCACATGGTGTTTTTGCAAGCGTGACAAAGCTGCGCCTTTTCCGTTTATTTAAGAAACGTAATATGAAACGCTGATCGCACGCAGCGGCGCGGATCGCATGCGATACCGGACTACTTCGCGTAGTAGTACGTGTGCAGAAGCTGTGCCCCCGTAGCTTTCCCTGCATTGCCGAATAAGTTGTCCGCGAGAAAAGAACATGACACGCCGATTCTGAGAACATGATCAATGCTGTCTAACCGTTCACACTTTTTTCAAACAAGTATAGCTTGTAAACTCGCCTTTGTTTTCTTTTATCGAGTCCGCCGCAGCCTTTATGGGAAGTATGAAGTATATCAATGAAAGGCTCAGGCATACTTAAATACATTATCGGGCTTCACAAACGCACGTGCCGCATTTCGCTAAACTCACAGAAATGTCCTGCCCCCCTTATATAATTTACATGAAACATTACCATTAATTTATGATACGTATAGTTCCTTGTGATAAGCTACGTGTATTGCGATTAAGGCTATGTCGGACTTGTACCGGCACACACAAGAAAAAAAACGTGAGAACTATTTTGTGAACAAAAAAAAACATTCACGTATTACACTGAGAGGCGTCACAATATCTTTAACGCCAACGTGGAGACATCTGGCATGAAACAATGCATCTTGGTGGGGTAAATGTTTTTGCTGGCTCATTCTATGCCAATATTTCAAAAATATACAAAAGAATCAGTGATTAAGAACCATTATAAAGCTACCATCATATTCCTGCAAATTATTAAAGTTACCTTATAAGAGGCCTGTGATAATAGCTCAAGATGTCTATTTTATTCCGTGGCAATTAGACAAGCTTCAAATAGAGTCCTGTTATTACTACCACTTCGTCGTCGTTAGCATGTAATAGACATTACGCAGCAATAAAGCTATGCTGGGTGCTAAAGAGGAGCTCACACATCTTCCAGAGAAGGCTTAAACGAACAACACTTTTTATTGTGCAGAGGTACTTGTTATGCCAATATTAGGCTTTAGTTGCGTCAGAACCCTCCGCACAAACTTGTAAGTGGGTAGGCAAACAAAAATTTAACGCATAGCATCTGACTTCGTCACAGGAATTATTATAGCATGAAAGTGATACTTTCCTTACAGGCGTACTTGAATACTCTTCATTCATTTTATTGATAAAGAAGAACAAGCATTACATGTCTTCCTGATTCACGTGAATGCACCCACATGGATGCTACATCTCCATCCCGATGACTATCGTCCGTGATCACTGATTAAACAAGTCATTGTTGTATTTGAAGTAGTTATCAGTGAGAGCATAATTAGAGGAAGCGGCATGAGAGCGAGAAGAGCGTCGCTCATGGCTTGCAAAACTACGAGTAAGGTCGCCATTCCGCGGCATTAACACCACGACCGGGATAGAGTACGCGTCGTGTCTCCCCCGTAGCCCGGCTGCGATTTTCCTTACGTACCCTTTTCTTTGCCCGTCCTCATCCTATAACTATTGCCCTGCAAGGAAAGCAAATTGTAACCGTAATAAGTGGGGGGCCCTAAGTACGTCCCTCCCCCGTCTCTCCAACAAGTACTCAGTAATGAGGAGCAGTGGGAAACAGCCTTGTGCAGCTTGAAACCCGACGTCCAGGAGGCCGTTCTGGGTTGGGGAGAGAGGGTTGGGAAGACCACCGAGTGTATCATCCTCTCCTCATATGTTTTCTATTGCCCTTTTTCTTTCAAAATAAAAAATAGCGTTTTACGTCCACTGCCTCGGAGCCAGCGTAAATAAAGAAAGCACCCTTAAAGCCGCGCGAGGTTGGTGTGCAAGAGTGTGCTAAAATGCTTTTGGTAGAATGTGGATGCGCATCGCACCCCTATTTTTGGTATGGGTGGATGCTTATGAACGAGGTCAACGCTTAAGCAAAGATGACCAGCTCCCGATGTGTTAAGGCCCTGACAAAATTTCGCTGTTGGGAACAAACGTGTGCGACGAAATTGCAAGGTATTATAAAGGCCTGTTTTTAAAGTATACAGTGTGTGTGGCCATGGCGACGTAGATAGCTTGCCCTACATCTGCTGTCACTGGCCGACACATGACGTGTCCGACTCTACACTACGGAACTGTGTCCTCTGATCGGGAGAGTTTTTTTCACCGTTCTGCGTGACGGCAACACGTCTCCGAATCTAGGTCGACCCCGCCAGAAAACACGTTTGTGTTATAGCGTGCAATAAGGAACGATTAAGTACCAATGCAAAGCGCGCACAATACCATCTCTCTAAGGTAATAAAACAGAACTAGAGATACTGAAGAGAGAAGAGTACACACAGCATAAGTGCTGCATTCTATCTGTTCTTATTTCTCTATGACCCGCTGCATTCACTCGTCGCGAGCTCTACCCAATTTTTTATTTACTTCCCTTCCATCTTACTTCATGTTTACTTATGAAGCAACGCACAGAGACAAGCACAGGAACGAAAGAGACACCACCGCACTCACAACTAGTTTATTTCGCAGAAAAGCATGGTAATATACAAAGCGATAGTGTACCACTTGTTACAATGATGATCAGGTATTAGCATATTTTCCGAAAAGAACAATTCGCAATAGCTCAAACTAACCAATACTTGGCTAATACACTTATTATTTTTTCGATGTGCAATGCTTTTATAACTTCCTTGGTCACCTGATATCTGCGACTGGAAAGTATTTTAGTCTCAGGGAACAGCGGAGCGCGGTCATATTCTAAGCAATGCCGGCTAATGTAAGAGTAGGCATTACTTGCTAATACCCCATTCTGCTCTGAAAGCCTTGTATTCCAACACCGGCCAGTTTGGCCGATGTATATCTTTTCACATGACAAGAGCACAGAATATATCACCACAGCCCTACACTCTAAAAAACATAGAAACATGCTTTACGGAGAACCAAAATCTATTGTTTAAGTGATTGAGAATTGAAATTTGCTGTAACTTCACCGTGATTGTAACACGTGATACACTATCGTGTTGTCTATTGCCATGTTTTTTTCTGCGAAATAAACTTGTTGCGAGTGCAGCGGTATCGCTTTCGTTCCTTGTGTGCTTGTCTCCGTGCGCTGCTTCAACGGTAAGCAACTATCACCAACTCACCCAACATTCAACGTTACTATCTTACTTGTTGACCGAGTCGTGGTCCGCTTAGTTGTCGTTGACCGAGTCGTGGTCCGCATAGTAGTAGTTGACCGAGTCGTGGTCCGCATAGTTGTCGTTGACCGAGTCGTGGTCCGCATAGTTGTCGTTGACCGAGTCGTAGTCGGCATAGTTGTCGTTGACCGGGTAGTAGGCCTCACAGTTCTCGTAGACCGAGTCGAAGGTGCCACAGTTTTTGTTGACTGAGTCGAGGGCACCGCAGCTGTTGACCGAGTCGTAGGCACTACAGGCACTTGTGTGACAGGACTGAGGGGGATTACCGGTGGTGTAGTGACAGTAAGGACACCAGAAACGCTGGTAGAGCTGGCTGGAGGACGTGCAGTAGGACCACCAGTCGAATGACTACTGCCAGAGGGACGTCTTCCAGAAGGACTGCTACGAGGGACACCACCAGGGCTGGGACGAGAGGTGACAGGAGGCAAAGGACGAGGAAGGCTACGCGGAGTTACACCAGAGCCTCCACCGGAACCACCACTGGAAACCCCGTAACTGTTGTCCTCTACGTTGAACGGAGGATCACAAAAAAGGACATTTCCCTCAGACACAAAAAGTTTCTTTAGCTCGCTATATCAAAACACTTAGCTTTAAATACTCTACGTCTACGCCATCGCAATGGCTTCATATTACTCGGCAACATGTTTGGTCATGGTAAGTACTCACTTGGCTAAACGTTAACTTCAGGCTGAGCTCTTTATGGTTCGGCCATATAAACAATACAATCTACTAGTATATTCATCACTTCATCTAATTCTCCGCGCTTGTGCCTTGGCTTCCTGCGCACAAGGTCATAAAGCCAAATTCTCATTTCTCGCTTATGATGCCTTTCAATAATACTCACTCTTACTGAAATGAAACATATCTTTCTTGCTGAAATTGACCTACTGCTTATTTCAACACACCCGCTGCGGTAGTCTAGTGGTTATGGGGCTCGACTGCTGACGCGAAAATCACTCTATCAAGTGCCGGCCGCAGCAGTCAAATATTTAATACCTTCGAAAATTCTTGAGACCATGCGACAGTGAGGCATCGATGTATCTCGCACGTAGATTTTGTATTACTTGTTTACACTTCTGCGCAATGTTCATACGCTTCCTTTTTTATGATTTTTCGATGTTCTTGTATTCTTCAAATAAAACTTTCAGTTGGGAGTCACCGCCTGTCAGTGTTCCTACAGTCCCCAGTCTTCGTCGAATCTGGTGCTGTAACCAAAAACTCATCCGTACCAAGTAGCCCTACTTTCAATGATAAATTTGAGAGCCCCAGGCGGTCAACATTTCTGGAGCACTTCTTTATGGCATTCCTAATATTAGAAACTGGTTTTGTGACATTAAAACCTAAGAGATTTAATTATTTGCCAAAACAAACACTTTAGCTTCATGCAAGATTTCTCCTTATTGCCTATTTGCAAATTTAACTGCTTTAGCAATGCCTATGTACTGTATTTCTAGCAAATCAATAATTTCGTAGACGTCAGACTCCCATTGCCGCAATCAACAGAGTGCCACAGATTGAAGATTCGCTTTTCCTAAACATGGCCTAAAAAGTCCGCCTTCCAGCCACGGTTGTGATTATCATTTGAAAATAACTTTTAATCATGTTATTTTAATTTTCAACCGCTGTAGTTTCTTCTTTCAAAATTCATTGTGATTGGTTACCTGAAATCACGGGGCACACTGCTGAGCCAAAAAGGGCTTAACGAAAATACTCAACAAAGCTTATGAAATCTGCATTCCCTACCTGCATTTTCAGAAAATTCCCCCTTAATAAGTTTTGGTGCTCCTCTTGTGCAAATAGTTCTACAATGCAGCCAAACGAACTGTTTTGCCTTAACGTTTTCATTGCAGTGTTGAAGCTTTGTGTGGGTTTTTCGTTTGTTTTGTTTTGAAAAGGCTGATCTCTGACCCACATAAAACATAATGCTCTACACGAAGAGAAAATTACAGTGCAAGCTCGTAAATTACAAAAGAGATCATCAAAGCTGAATTGAGCATAAATAGCATCCAACGTGCAAACAAAACAGAAGTTCTGAATGTGCTGACCTGTTGAGTGTTCTGTCGCTTCACCTGGAAAAACAAAAACAAATCAGTGGTGGAAGTGGAATGTCAAAAACAAGACCAGTGTAGAACCTTAAGTTTTGTTTTTGTAATCGATCATATACCACCTAGCCACGTTTGATACTCAGGTGTGATCTGCACTGGCCTTCTTTTTTATTCAAATAAACAAACAAAATCAACAAGAGCTTGGGGTAGAAGTAAAGGGGGCCGTTCTTGGTCTTACGCTCACTGCCTGTTTTTCTTGCGTTCTATTAATTTAGCGCCAGTTTTCGAGTATGGCTTTTTAACTATAGTTGTGACTCGGCAACTGCGAAACCGCTGGAAAAAGGGCCATATTCTTTTTCATAAAACAAACAGCTGAGGTCTCTGAATTGAATGATTGATAAATTTTTATTAGGAAAAGGAGGACCTGAGGTCACTGATGGAAGACTGGATGAGGGGTGATAGGCACACACTGTATCACGCGCGTGAAGTCGCTGCTAACTCCAAAATGGGCTAATGTGACAAGCTCATGAGGGTTCTAGATGTTGTACCGCTTCCAAATTGGGATGTAGGAAAGTATCGTAGTTCTTTCGTTAATGATGTAGGGCAGGACAGTGTAGAATGACGTGCTCCAAGTTGGTCATGCATGAAGAGTGGTAAAAGGTACATATGCAGGGATAGGAGTGTCCAGTCTCCTATTCCGGTCCACAAGAGTCTGCCATCTATGAGTGATGTGAGGGGTAGTGGCTACGTTTGCAAGTACTTTGTCAATGTATACTTTCATGGGTTCGGCTGAGGGCGAGCTTCTGAAAGATACCAGGAGCGGTGAGCCTCTTTAGTCTCTCCAGAATAATAATACTTGAGGAAGCGCCAAAGGCGTGTCATTTCAAAATGAGAGCATGGGGACAAATCAGCCTAGGGGTGCCTTCCGAGATAGGCAGGTGCATAGAGGAGAGGTCGGAGATGATAAAGTAGACCTCCAGCAATTGAGGTAGCAGGTCTGCGTACCACCTCGTTACCTCCCCTTTGGGTCGACTCTAGTGTATATGCCATTGTTGCGTTTGTGCAGGGGAATTTTAGGAATGCGTGAAGCTCTCACATCTTCTCTGTATTAACGCGATGGTGGTAAAGAGCTCGGCATCGTGGTTGCGAGTGAGAAATCATCATCTTCGCGTGACCAAAAAATTAAGAAATATGCAAATAAAATGAATAATAAAAATTCTGGGTCTGAGTGGTAATCTAAACTGGGTCGTTTGTGTGGCGAGCGGATGTTCTACCATGCAGCCATGCCTCAGCTTGTGAATGCAGTGAAACTAATTTCTGCTTGTACATGCAGTGAAATTAACTTTCATGCTTTACAAATGCACGCATCCTGTGTAGATGTTTCACAATTAATAATGCGTTGGACAAGTGTGCCATGCCATCGAGCGTCAGAACATGGAATCATCATGACTTATAGCTTATAGTCCGTGACCTACTACAAAAGGCACACACGCCACTGCACCCATAAGGCCACGTAGTGGGTGCATAGCAAGTTCGAAAAGATGTCATACACTAAGTGCTTGAAGCATGCACAAGGAACAGAATATCGCAATCGCTTTTCAACTCCCCAGCTTCTAGTCTCAGGGTTATCACCTGCTCCGGTGGAAGGGCACTACATCTGCCATGGACGCAAAAAAGTTGAGTTTTCTCTGGCGCCAAAGTCAGCCCTAATCTGAATAAAATATGTATCATATTTTTTATCATTACACTTTCCTTGTCCCACCCCACGCGCACGAACGATATGTCACAACGTTGTTTACTATGATCGCACTTTTGCGTATGTGTGTGTGTGCGTGTACGTACGTACGTACGTACGTACGTATGTATGTATGTATGTATGTATGTATGTATGTATGTATGTATGTATGTATGTATGTATGTATGTATGTATGTATGTATGTATGTATGTATGTATGTATGTATGTATGAATGTATGTATGTATGTGTGCACATATGTATGCATACATGCATGTGTGTATGCATGTATATATAAATGTATGTAAGCATGCATGTATACATCTATGTATTATGTATGTATGTAAGCCACCATGAAATACTTCATGGACTCATAGTTATTACTAAACGCATTGCTTAGTAAAATGTCTGACCGCCTCGGTGGACCTGTGGTTGCGGTCTCAGCTGCTGCGCCGAAGATTACGGGTTTCGTGTTGGCTGTCACTGTCAATTTTTCGACAGAAGCGATGTATAGGACGCCCCTGTAGTGTACCATGTCACTGCACATTAAATAAAATCAGCTGGCCGATTTATCTGGAGCCCTCCACTACAGCCCTCCTCGTAATCAGTTTTCTGATGCAATGTCTCGCATGTTATCCGAAAAATGACGTACCTGTCACGAACACCAGTATGACGCCCATGAGGAGAAGCAGGATCACGATACAAAACGCGGTTAACATCATGCTCATAAGTCCAGAGTCCTCCCTACGTTCACAACGAAAAAAGAACGAGAGAAACAATAATTAACATTACTCTTCGAGTGAAAGAATAATTAGGAGTGGGTATTTTGAATCTTATACTTACTCGCGCTGATCTGCATGTTATCGGAGAGTAAGTAAATTGAAGGTGGTCAGAAGATGAGCGCAAACGTTTTTAAAAGTGAGCTTTTCCACACTTTTGGCCGTGTCAAGGCTCATTCTATCACTCCGGAATTTTCGAATGCGTGTTACATGTGTTCACGCAAGGCTGCACCTTTGGCTCCGCGAGTAAACAGTCGATACTAAAGTTGTAAGAACGGGGCACTATAGTGTCCTGTTGTACCATTTTATAGCAGCATTATCATCCTACAAAACGACCATCCTACAAACGGCATGACATTTTTTTAAAGACAATCCATGTTGTTTGCTTGCATGCCCACAAGGAAAGTTCCTCCATTTTATGAGATAAGTGCTACTTGATGTAAACAATTAGTGTTTCATTGATACAAAAAAAGTAATGTTCCAAAGCAACCAAGGTACTACTTATTAAGCCATGCTAAGAATCCGTTGAACAGTTTGACGACTTGAATGGATGTACAGCAACAAGCTTTTCTATAACACACAATACTACTTGTACGACATAATTTTTACTAGACTGATAGTAACACGTTATTTCCTTCTGCGAGTTCAAAATACAAGTTACACAGTAATTTCTTCACTTAATATCAACAATTACATACACTTGTCAATATTTAGTTAACCATTCATGCTGAGTTGCAACATCGCGTGCTCCTCGTATATGTCACAATGTGTGCTCTCTTTCTCGCTACAAAACAGCGCCTCAAGGCACGTTTTATTGTGCGGTCTTCATTGTAGCAGCGTGATCTGTAACACAGAAAAGAGTTGCCTCTAGTAGCTCATCTAGACACATAGTGCAATTCGCTCTACAGACATTGACACGGCCAAGCATTCGGTTATTCGACGCACAGGCACTCTTTAGGAGTGCTTGTTCGTTACGAACGATCATGTGTGTGGCTGTTTGCATGTAGAAGTATACCGAACTGCACTTTATTTGGTTTACGTAGCTGCAGACTTAGCTGCTGCCTTAGTTTCAAAGGCTAACCTTTGAAAAACCCGTAAATCAATCCTGTGTGTCACACCGTTGACTACAATCACCAAACTGCTGTCCGGTCACAGTGTGAACGTTTACATTAATTTACCAGCCTTGTACAAGACAATAACAGCAACAATCAGCATACAATAGTTTTTATTCATCTAGTTGACCCCATGACAGCAGTTTTATCTGTACAAAGAAAAGAAATGACGCATGTGTTGGCACCAGTAATACAAAATGGCGTTCCAGTAGCAGGAACCGGGATTACGGCATTTTATTGATGGCACTACTTTGTAGTAAAATGCGAGTTCATTTCGTGTATAGCAATGTGTAAAAGAGAAAAATACGTTGCCAAAGTTATGTACTCACCCCCACTGGATGTCGAAAGCGCTACGTTCGAGGGAAAAAAAGAAGATAATTCAGGTCTGAGATTAAATGGCGTAGCGGATCCCAGCTATATTTAAAAAGTGAAGCTCGTTAACATGTGTTTTGTTTTATCCAGAGAAAAAAATAAAGCAGCTCTCACTGATAGTGAGATAGATAGTGATATTGGCGCGAGCAAGGAGTTATGTCGATCCTGTTTCTCTTATCTGCACCTCTAGTATTACGAATATACAAAAGGCGATCTAATAATAAACTATGTACGAAATCAATGGTTCTGGTTCAAATTAAAAGCTGTATTAGATATATGCGACACCTAAACATAAATTATCGACCAAATTATTTTCAGGATAAGAAATAAAATTTGTTTGCATAACTTCACAGAAAATAGCACACTGACAGGGAACGCTGGAAGAGTGGCCCTTTTAGGGCCTTTTTTAGATACTATTGGGGCAATCGCTACGAGCCCACTTGCATGGTACTCACCACGCCATCAAACAACTTAATTTTAGCCTAGTGAGGAAGCGTCTACTATGCCATTATTCGTCATTCTTCGGAGATTGGTGGTACCTGATACAAACTTGTAAGGTATTAAGAGCACTTTGTGGATGCTGTGGCTGACGACGATGACGAAGTATGTCCGAGGTACTTGTAATGGGTTGGAACACTAAACGGCCGACTTGTTACGTCTTTCGAATTGTCTGACGCCAAGTTGTTACTTTACTGTTATAAAACTACCTATTACACATGTTGACGTGCGAATCCTCACCCGACGTGAACCCTGCATATAGGGTCGGCAACCCTGGTCACCTGAGGGGGTAGCGGCACAGATGAAGCCCCATAGTTCAGCTTGTTATAGTAGTGCAAAGAAGCTAGCATGTGCAAACGGGTCCACTGTTAAAGTAAACATTTTCAAGTACAACATATCCAGCTTTCACTATCTGGCAATAACATAGTGGCTTAGATTTGCAAAAAGGTGACTGATGGTAGACTGCTCTCAGTCTTTATGATAGACTTGTACAATGCACGAACAATAATTTTTCGTCTATGGTCGAGCACAGATCGAGCACTATAGCTACTACTTGAGTCGCTCCATATCGCATTATCACTCAAGTTTGCGCAAAGCTAAGTTTAAGTATTCCACTGTTCCTAGGATCATTCTTCACTATCGGCGAACTCGAGTGGTTGTTTGTAGGCACTCTGACCATGTTTGAAAGCGGTGAAGTCAGTAGCTTCAAAGCTCTACTAGAAGAACAAGGAGGTATGCAGGTCATGTCCTTCCTTCCTGACCATGCATTAGCCCGATTATTTTAGTGGCAGTACTTGGTTGCTATTTTAGGTGCCTATTTTAGAGATTCTGGAGCACTCGACAATAACCAGTCGAATGTACAATACGAGAGACAAATAATGCAGGGTAAAGTTTTACCACTAAAGCTGGACCCACTGAAGCTGGACAGCGTTGACGGTCCATCGACTCCTAAAAACGAAAAAAACACGTGACCAAGTAAGCGACTGCCTAACCAGCCAAACATTTTAAAAAGTGCTTTTTTTTCTTAAAAGCATGATACGCGGTACAGGAGGCTTTCTTGGCAACAAATTATGAATCATTCACGGACCTCTATCTGTTCCGTGGGTCGTTCCACGCCAACTGTCCCAGCCAGGGTGCTCACCAAAAATTACTTTTTATCGAATGTTTTGATAAAATTACAAACATACAGACATGAGGTCTGAAGTACTTTCCCAAGATATTTTCGGCGACAAAACTTTTTGCGCCCATGACGACCATAAAAAAGCCATGATTTAGTTAAAAAGCAGGTACGGCAAAAATTCTTTGTGAATTGATCGTTTCGCACAGCCTCTCTATACTTGCTTGTTCTTAGTTTTTAGGCAGCATGCTTTTATTATAAGACAGTTAGTCACAACAGCTTCAAAATGTTCACTCTTCCGAGCGTAAATAACTTGTAGTGTAATAAAAGTGTTTTCGATAATTTTTTCACAAAACACCACCATCAATGACACGCAAAAATCACTATATCGAACTGTGCGTAAAACGTGTTATTTACAATTTTTTTATTTGCCTGTGTGAGGTGAGTAGGCTCTGAAATAAAATCATGAACTTTACAGAGATGCTACTTTGATCTAAGCTGAGATATCTGTTGCACCCCGAGGTGGTCCTAGAAAAAAATTACGAGAAAAGCGCATACGATTAAGATTCATAGCAAGTTAGTTCAAAAGAAGTTCAATCGAAGTAATTTTAATTTAGTGAAGAAAAAATTTTAAGTTTAGTTCCACCATTGCATAGTTTTGCTATGGGGCCAATACAGGCCACCTAAATTGGGTGAATATAAAATAGTGACAGTGCATTTACAACACGTGGTTCAAATACCTTCTTGTTAGTAACCTATTTTTATACTACATATTGTGGTGACAATAAACCTAATTAATATATAACAATGCGAACAAATTATTTGTCCCTGTGCACCCAATATTGCTGCCTTACATTTATTGCATATGGCTATGAGAGCTCATTGTCCCCAATAACATGTATGAACGTTCGTGTAGATTGTAAGAAAGAGCTGTGAGCACGGTCATTTACAGCGGATCCGCATAAAGATCATCTATGTATTTTCTGCAAACGGTGCCTGATGTGACCGTGACGATGCCCTGCGCATTCACGCCCTATCGTAAGTCGTCCGCGTCACTATACGGGCGGAATATGCCAAGCTGTGTTTCACAGCTTGTTTGGGTGGGTGCAGGCCACAGACTTAACTTAAAGTAGAATTTGTAAGTAAGGTAACATGCACAGTTTTGCAGCTGTTATGAGATCACATCAGAATTTCATGGCGTTGTCGTCAGCCACTGCCTGCGATGTGCACCAATGCAATAAATGCAACGCGATCAATATTTGGATCGTAGTGCCATAGAATTCATTCGCATTGTTATACATTTACCTATGTTTATTATCATCTCTATATATAGTATAGAAAATACAGTACTAACAAGGACATTGAACCATATGTTGTAAGCCAGCTCAGTTGGCTTGTATTGCCCCTATAGCGAAACAGTGCAGCGGTGGAAATAAACTTCAAAAATGTTTTTCTCCACTAAAACAAAATGAATTCGATGGAACCTCCTGTGAGAAAAAATTTTATGATTCTCAATCATATATGGCTTTTCACCTGTTTTTTTTTATTGTAACTCCTTATGGTGCTACAGACATTTCATTTAGGACAAAGGTGTCGTTTCGCAAGTTCAGGATTTCATTTCATTACCTACGCGCCACACACAGGCCAAAAAGATGTAAATTGTATGCGTTATAGAGAGTTTGATAGAAGCACTTCATGCATTCTATCAATAGTCGTGACTGGCAGAAAAATTCTTTAAACGCTTTAATTAAAGAGTGAAAATTTCCAAACTATCATACGTAACTGCCTTAAAATGAAAGCACGTTGCTCTGAAAGCTCATAAAAGCGAGTATTGATGGAATGCGCGAAACAATCAATTTATAGAGAATTCCTTTTGCACCTGGTTTTTCACCGCATAACAAGTTTCATACAGTAGTCACGGGCACCAAACATTTTTGCCACTCGAAATATTTTAGTAAAATACTTTAAAACTGATGTGTATATGCGTGTAATTTTGTACGACTATTTCATAGGCATTGACTTTTGTCGAGCGCCCAGGCTGGGATGGTTGGTTTGGATTGACCCACCACTTATTATCAGTAAAATAGAAAGCACTGCTGTTGTAAATATACGCCGTATATGTATGACAAGAGCCACAGTAATGCCATTGATAATATTACTGTGAGGTCTCAGAGAAAAACAGAAGGCAACAGTGGAATTAGATCTTGCGCTTTCATCTGCACCTTTCTAAATAGACACAAGTTTTCAAAACGACTGCGAAGTCGGTCATGCTTCCTTTGCGAGCAAGGACGTACTGCTTTAAATTAAGTGGGCCCCGAAGTGTCCTGTTTGAAAGGTATGTTTCACGTCCGAGTCGGGTACTGGCCAAACAAATGTTAAACCGAGTCATTCGGTCAAGCTCGAACACTTTCGGACTCAAGCCCACACAGTGGCCTATCAGAAAATAACACAAATAACTCTAGTTACCTATTTATTAACTTTGCGAACAATGCAAATGAGCGCATGTCATATCTTACCACTAACGAACGTCGACTCTGCAAATAAATAAGTGCACACATAAAGAAAGAGAAGTAATAAGTACCTGGACAGACAGCTTCTGTACAATTGAAAACTTTTTGCTAAATATTTTGATAACCCATCAGGTACGTTTTCTCTACAGCCATGAGATGCAGATCTACTTTTTGTCGTCGCTTGGCAGGTTTACGTGTCGCGCTGCTATACTCAAGGAGGCGACTTAGGTTGCTGGCCGTGGCAGTGACATTTCGATGAGGGTGAGTGTGTTTAAATACGGGTGAACTAGCGTCTTGCCTCATAGTTGCGTAGTAGTGTTGGTCCATGAAACTGCCCAAGTAAGTTGGTCTAATATTTATGCTGTGGCACAATTAAGAGGCTAAGTACATTGTCTCCTTTTTTCTCTTTCTTGTTCTGAACTTGTATATTCCATGTATATGAGCCAAAGCTTGTATTGCTCTTCTTAATTCGTTTCATACTTACAATGTTGCTTCTCTTTTACTGTGTTCTCTTATATCATGCAATTTTTCCCTAGCCCTTCATGCTTGAGCCCTTACTCGAAGCCTGCATTATGTCATAAATAAAGAATAAGCAAGTGCAGAAATGCTTCTCTCATGCAGTCGTGTTTGAACATGCAAGCGTAATCTTGAACCACGTTATCATTTATTGGTGCAGTTTGTAAGGTAGCTGCACTTTTGTTTAGATAATAGTGGACGGTGAGTACGTGCAGGCAGAAAATGTGATGCGATTGGTCGTACGCTACTGTGACGCTCGTTTTGTACAACCAGTACACGCGGGACGAGATGGGTGGCCGCTAAAAGCGATTAGTATTTCAATATATGTGCGCGAGAACACCGTTACTTGCGTGGGCCAGACATCTTTATTGCCGTAATATCTGCAGTGTTACGTATCGAAACGCCAATGTGGCTACGAGAGATGCCGTAGTGATGGGCTCCGCAAATTTGGACCATCTGGTTGACGTCTACTGACATGGCACAGTAGAATTACTGGTGTGTCTTTTCTCCCGGCAACCGAAATAATTGGTCGAAAAAATTTCCCACGGCAGTAGCCTCCCATTGGCTCTCATAAGTCATGTGACTAACTGCCGAGATAAATTTTTTGAATGATTCTCCCGGCTACCGGTAGAACTTAACCTATTCAACATAACCTAGCGTAACCTAACCTAACCACACGCACGCTGGGTCACATCTGCCCAGTCTGTCTTGCAGCCTAAATTGACCTGATCTAACGCACGCTAGGCTTCGTATGCCCAGTCTATCCCACAGCCGCCAGCTTTTTCTCTTCTTCCCACGGCAGTTAGTCACGTCATATATAAAAGCCAATGGAAGGCGACTGCTGGGGCAAAAATTTTTTGAACAATTATTCCGGTTGCCGGGAGAATAGACACTGCATAGAATTACACCACCATCGTAATGCGATGGCCGTGGCCCGCAACAAAACCAGTGACTTTCGAGTCAGAAGCCGGGCACTCTAGCAATAGTTTCACCGAGGCGGGCATCCAGCACGGACCTTTGGCCCGGCGGCTGTAGTCAGATGGAAGAGACGGTGGCTATTGCCTTCGACGTATCTCATCGCACTCTTGCCAACATCGTTCACTCGCCGCGAGCTCTGTCGAAACGAAATCCCGCGGCCACGACAACACGCTCATGACCGATATCAAGATTGTACGGCCTAAACGTTGGGTAAATTAAACTAATAGGCGTGATCCTCCTCTGAACTTCAATTTCTAGAACGCTTTTGAGACACGTCACCGCAGGTGCCGTGCAATCACTGGGCAACGTTTCAGCGGACATTCTTGGAACAGCGAACCTTAAACTCAAGGAGCCGCATGGCTTACCTTCAGGCATTGTTTTCTGTACAGGAGAGGACCGATGCTAAAGGTCTGCCAGAAGATTTTCGGAGCAGGGGTTGCTAGCTGACCGTTGGCCGTGACGCACGAGACGATAATGCAGCACGGGCATACAGGGTGCAGCACGGGGTAGCGACAGGAGCACGCCCTCCACTGCTGATGGTGATGATGACTTCCAAAAGCACGCGGCACGCTCCTGCAGCGCATTCCAGATGGCATGAACTAGAAGTCCTGTTGCTGAACTGTCACGTAATAGTTTAAAGACACTAGTAATTGCTTGATCGTCTTGGCGAAACCAACAAACTACTACATGCCCACGAGAGGGATTGGCTGAACTGGGGACTTTAAAATTTTCAGCGCCAAATTGAACAGCTGTGTAGGTTCGCGTCTCACGTAATGGGTCTGTCACTGATTCGCTAACGGAAAAATTGTGGCCTAGTGGGCACTTAAGAACTGCGCTTGCAATGGGTCTTCAGTAATATTTTCAAACGGCCAATATTACGCGCACTCGTAGTTCATTTCCTTTTTATAGTGGAACTCTATAGTGGAACAGAGCCACGCGTTAAAATTGTCCGCTAAAAGAGTGCCCGCACTTCTAGGCGTAAGAGCTTTTTTTCTACGTCCTAGAACAACTCAAGAAAGCTCGCCATAAAAGACTTAGTGAGCTTTAAAGACCAAGCAGTGGGTGAAGCAACAGTCAACTAAGTCATAATAAATAAGACTGGTAGGGAAGCCAATGCAACTAATAAGATAATAAGTAACAAACTCTGCTTTCGATGTTGCTGACATTAGCCACTACATTTGTTGCGGCTCGAGCGCCCTGCAATGAATCATTCAAACGCTTCTATACTTCACGCTCTCTAATTGGCGGCGCACTCTATTCGTGGAAGCTTGTGTTTTTGCGTGGGACGCCAGTGTTCCTTTGTCATTGAATCTAGCAAAAGGAGGCTGGAAGATCATTAGTCCAACCGTTCAATCTTGGGTAGATCCCGTGTCCCCGTCTTTTTATGGTGTCCTTCCTGATTAGGGGAAGACAACGTAATTACATCCCGTCTAGCTGCAACAGAAGCAAAGGTAATTGATAGTAGTAGGAGCAAATGCGATATCCTGCAGCCAGCGCACGAGGTATCTGCCGGAAGCCCCATTAGATTGAGGCAAAGTGGAAACAGTGCTCCCCTAATATTTAGCCCACTGCCAATTAGTATTTATGAGAGCAAAAGTATAGTGTTCCTGATGTGGTTGCCACTTGTTGATTCTTAGAGCTACGTGATTTTATTAGGCGGCTTCTTTATTCATTTCGATGAAGTCCACGCTTGAACATGGCTCTTACTAATGAACATAGTCACTAATACAGAAGTATTGAATACAATATGTCATGTGAGCGGAAATCGGTACTATCTTTTTACCAACATGAAGCAGTGTCTGTAACAGCTAATTTAGTACGTCGGCATATATTTAATTGTATTACACTCTAAGACAGTAACGCCCGTCGTCTATTGTTGTGTTTTCTTTCTCAAGATATGTTACGAGAAGCAACATGGGCACTTCCACAAAGCCAGCTGTGCTCAGTATTTGTCAGTTCCTAATCGCACCTTCACTACTTCTACCATAAACTGCACACATGTCTAGTAACATTTCTTTCAAGGGCAATTTTGAGACACACTTGGGGCCAATCTTCTTCTCTCGTGAACCGAAATTTCACAGCTCCACAGCCTCATTCCTGACAATACCGTCTTGTTGTGCGGCATTAACAGGCTTTGCTGTTACTTTGGTCGACTCCCGATGTACTAAAGCAACAAAGAACTCATTGCGAATTCATAGTAGCCGTCTTACGTTAAGAACAAGTACTAAATTTTATAAATGGGTTAAGCGCTCTTGAAACATACAGCGAGACGACGCTGTAAAATCAAGTCGCTTTAAGCGAAACATTTTTGCCGCGGGGTACAAGTTAATACAAAGTTACTTTAACCCCCCATCCTCTAAAGGATGGAAATTTAGACCACTATATATTAATGCGGCAGTTTTCCGTGCTTTCTCTTTTCTTCTTATGACATAACGCCCTCAGAGGCTGCACTCGTTCACAACGTTTTCCGCGAGCGATAAGGGAAATGAACCATACAGACATACGATGCAACAAAGAAATGGTGATCTTTATGGGCCCTGTAGCAGACACGGCCTGCGGCTGAAAGTTCCGCAGTGCGTGTCGCGCTCGAGCACATTTCTAAACCGCCTTACGAATTCTTACCCAAGCACCCGTGCACAGCTGTATACAAAGCGCAGTGCATCTGATGTCAAGCCATTAGAGAGAGATGTGGGGAAGTGAAGGAACTATATATTGGTGCACGTCGAACTACAGATGCTGCTTTGCGTCTAATTTCCGCTTGTGTAAAAGAAAGAAAGAAAGAAAAAAAGAAAGATAGAAAGAAGGAAAGAAAGAAAGACAGACAGAAAGACAGACAGAAAGAAAGAAAGAAAGAAAGACAGAAAGAAAGACAGAAAGAAAGAAAGAAAGAAAGAATGAAAGAAAGAAAGAAAGAAAGAAAGAAAGAAAGAAAGAAAGAAAGAAAGAAAGAAAGAAAGAAAGAAAGAAAGAAAGAAAGAAAGAAGAAAGAAAGAAAGAAAGAAAGAAAGCTTCACATTTTACAGGTGGTACTACACGAGTGCACATGACATTACTTATGGCACCTATTACATTTCGGGAATCATTACTTATGACACCCATTACATTTCAGAAAATTTAAAGCTCTTTTCAGCCCAAATGCTTTAACACTATAAATTCACACTTTCAACTCACTTTCAACGCAAGCACGCACGCAAACACACACGCACACACGCACACACACACACACACACACACACACACACACACACACACAAGAAAGAAAGAACTGCTGAAAAAAAGGGCAAAACATTTCTTTTCTTATCCTCACTCCAAGGCTAAGGAAAACACTACGCTATGTCACTTAGAGGCAGCTTGCAGCGTTTCCACAATTACTTCCGTCAGTTTTTTTTTCAAGCGGCGTCTCCCGTGTCTGGTTGTAAAGCGAGTAGAGCCAGACGTCTCTCCACGTGCTCGACCACACGCCGGTGACGAAGAGTTGTGCCTCGCGCGGTTTCCTTCCGCTACGCTTCTTGTCAACTTCCGGGTTGGCTGCCAGGTGCATGCGCTTCGCGACGTCCACGTGACCCATGTTGGCGATGACGGCCATGTGACCTGTGACGTACTGCGGCAGAAGAGCGTAGTGCAGCGCATACAGGGACGCCGCGTACAGCGGGCCGAGGTGCGATCCGTTAATGAAGAAGGTGTCCCCTTCGCAGTAAGGTGGGAACACGGGGCCCCGGAACAGGTCTCGGGGCACGAAGTTGACGCCATTCGGGTCACGGCCCACGTCGACTCCTTTGACCGGTTTGCAGTAGAACGAGGGGCGCGTCGCCATGTCGTTCATTTGACGCTACGGGGAAGATGGAGCATCGTAAACGCTAAAGTGCTATGAATGCTTTCGATACTTGCACTTTCATTTGCGTGACGGTGTTTAGAGGCGGGGGAGGGACTAGAGAAGCTATAGTGAACGCTTCGTAAGCAAGAGAACGCTTCATAAGCAAGAGATGTGACTAACGGGGGCGGTGGCAACACTAGCGGTAGAATAAAAATGTTCACGTGGAGATGTTATGACGTCGTAACGGTATATCGCACTGAAGCTTGGCCAAATTTTGCCGATCCCGGAAAGACGGCTATATGGTTACAAAGAGGTGGCGGAGAAGCATGCAGAGTGGTAATCAAAACGTTTTCTGGTAGAAAAATACGGCTTTATCATTTGACTCATCACACAGAACATTGTGCAAATACATAAAGGATGGTGACTTCTTTTTTTTCAATAATTGTAGAACAATTTCTATCTCAAGGAAAGTGATAAACAAGAAAAATACAGAGATCAGCATACATGCCCTCCCCCCTTTTTTTCCTATTCGCCTTTAAAATGTACGTATACGAATTTTTATTATTTTTTTCAGAAGGCCGACTTAGTTAGTTTTACTATTGTTGACTTTGAAGATGATATTCAGACGTCATTGATCACTGATTATAAGGCTACTGGTTAGATGATGAGAGACAACCCCCCAGCAAAAATAGAAAGCTCCTTAAAAGCACCAGACTTGCGCGGAACGCGCCACACAGTCACATCGAAAGCTTGAAGAGCGGCTTTTCCAGGACCTTTTTTAAACATTCTTTTGGTAACTGCTACAGGAGCACTTTCAGGGTACCCACTACGCCTTAGATCATACCTTTGTGTTGAGGGGAAGCATTGACCACGCGATTCTTCGTAATTTTTTTTTTTGAGAAGCGTGGTGCCTCTTATACACACGTGCAATAAATTTTATCCATTTTTTTTTGCTGTGACTGACGACGTTGAATAATTATAGCTGAAGTTTTTGTAATGAGTTGGAGCATTCCATGGCTCACTCATTACCCAAATCGCAATATTTGACGCCTCGTTGTTCCTTTGTTCTAAAATATTTTATTACACGTATTAATGATATTTCTTTCCTGACAAGAAGCATGTCTAAGATCACTTTGTAATGGAGTTTCAAGTATACCCGTATTTCTCAGTGGTACAATACTAGGCTGGCGATAAGGGAGCTGAGTTTAAATCTCATTGTGTCATCGTCGTTTTTTTATTTACATAGCTTTTTTTATTTCATTCGATGGTGGTTACGGACACCATGGCGCACGTGTCCCTTGTTGTGATCCCATAACAGCTTTCGCTGTATTGCTCGCGATAATCAGAACCAACAGACAATGATTTCAAGGAAAGTATAAGGGATGTCATTAGAAGTAATAGCAATATAAATATGAAAAAGAAAACTGGTCAAAAGAATAACTTCTCACCTGCAGGAACCGAACCTGTGACCTTCGAATAACTGGTCCGTTGCTCAACACTGAGTTACAGTAGCGGTCAGCCCCCTCCCCCTCTCCACTCTATAAGAAATATATGCGCACTTAAACGCGACAGCGTAATACTCTTCGCTTTGGTAAAACAAACGGCTGATTCTCTATTGTTCCACAAGCTCGCAGCTATGTAAATTTGGTTCAATACTATCACTAAAGTCAAATACGTGGAATGCTGTGCCAGTTGAAGCAACCGGATGTCGAAATATATGAGCGCACTAGGTAGAATGAAGGAAGCACTTCACTGGAAAGACGCTTATTCTGTGAAGCGCGTCCTGCCTTCCATCTACATTGTGTGTTCGTATAGTTCCACTTTATATCACCAAGTTCAGTGCGAAAGTATTCAGTCACTCACCGAGTATCCCTCGATAGCTACCGGGTCGGCGAACACGCTATCGTTGACGTGGACGAATAGGCGCAGCTGGCGCCGCTTGCCGCACTGTTGCTCCACCCAGCGCATCACGTCCAGAACGATCTCCACCGAGTTGTTGGCCACCGCCTCGAATGGTGAGATGAGCAGGTCACCGTGGGCTTTTATCTCGCGAAACACGGAGTTCATCCTGAATATTCCGAAACGTGGTGGAACAAGTGGCCACAAATGAGAACAGATTAGCCTCGGTGACCACACTAATTCCACTGTCATACCCGTGGTTCAACCAGTAAACAAAAAAGACAATTGACACCCCTTTCATTGGAAGTCAGTCATAACACGAGCGTCAAAGGTGCCTTCATATAATTAATTTCTTTATTTAACATTAGCAAATACAAGAGACAAGCGCGTAAGTCTGCAAAATTTGCAATATAATCGTTTCTCGATACCTTTTTTTTTTGTATTGAGTAGTTTTCAAAGCTCAACCTAAAAGCCTAAAAGACTTGCTTTATCTAACCACTAATCCGTAAAGTCCACTTCGAAGCCCTCGTGTCCTGATGCATAGCCGTCGAGTAGTTTGCCGAAGTTCATAAGTAGATGATTATCTATCGAATGTTGCGCTGTGTCAGAAAAAAGCAATATGCTTCCGTATAAACACTGCTGAACTGTTTTTACGGCTTTCAAACTGAATTGTGATTAGACGCAACATGCTCAAAAAATGAGACACTTTGTCTAGCTCCTTTCTGAGGGATGCGTGGAGTCGAATCTTGAAGATGCGTGCGAAGAAATTGTTTTACAAAAATCTTTTTACGTGGCTACTAGGTCTCGCTCCCTGTAAAATGAGTATGCATGTACTCGTGTCATCCACTCCCCTTACAATGGAACAGCTTAATGCTCTTCTGCAGTACGGCGTACTCTAAATCATCTAACATTTGTTCCAAACACAGCAGACATTTGTGCTTTAAATGACGACCCTTATCCCGGTATTCAGAAGCGCTGCTTGACTTGAACTTGACTTGCCACCGACTTCAAGGCAGCGCAAACGCGTTTCGAAAGCGCTGTCTTTAGGTGGTGCCAAGGTCCAAGGTAGCACAAACGCACCGACGTGTTTAAAAATGCGTTTCATTGAAGGTGGTTTCGAGTTCAAGTCAAGAATCCTTTCTGAATACGGGGGTTAGTCTACAATTACAGGAGGTTCATCTTTCGACGCAACTTACGTCTTGTTTTCTAGAGGACCAGAGCAAAGAGGTTTGAAATTTCTTAAACCTCCTTGGTCCAGAGTCCCCTGTATCTGCAGGCTCTCCCACTGGGGCCGAAGGCAGTGAAACCAATTCTCTTCTATAGGCACTCGGCAATGGAATTTACGAGACCTGATGGTAGCGCCAGAACACACAGCCTATAGCGAGTAGGCGCAGCAAACCCGAGTCCTCCTGCGCCTAGCGAGTAGACGCAGCTAAGTCTGACTTGCACGTGCATATCATTTTCTTCTTTAGTTGTGAGCAGGTGGATCACGGCTGATTATGAAAGCGCCCAGGAAGCGTTTTTTGAGAACCTGCCAAAAAGGACACTGACAGTTCAGCGTGTCACTGTATTCGAGCGAGCGTTTCTTTTTCTTAGTATTCCTGGAAGTCGGTACTAACAATGCTGACGTGGCCCAAAAAGCTCCGTCACCCCCTCTGGTCAACTGTCGGGTGCCTATAGGCATGTCATCGGCATTCAGAAACGGGTGACCGCACTACGCCTTGAGGCTACCCACAACTAAAGACCCGAAATACGGAACTCGCATAAGAATTCTGCCCCGCGGTTGTGAAATTAAAAAGCCCATCTTTCCCTGGGCACTATTAACGCCCAGCTGATTATCGGGAAACTTTGAAGACGTGGTTTGGTGCTTCGGTGGGTTGTTCTGTCCACGTTGGACAGGATGTTCAAGTGCCATTTTATCAAATCTAAGCGGTGTGTGCGCTGCCGAAAACACAAAGACAGCGAGCATGCATTGCTGTCGTGCCACGGGAACACAACATTCTCGTCCCTCGTAGACAGAGTGTACCATCGACTGGAGGTAGAAAGGTTCACCAAGAGGAGTCGTTGCCCAAACAGTGTGCTAGCACATCAGGTACCGACCACCAGACTTTTTGCATTGTGGGAAAACAGAGGGCTAGCAGTGAACCAAGCTAGGGCGCGCAGAAACCAGTGGCCAATCATGACTCCAATGCATAACGTTGTAGCAGACCACTTAGAAACAGAGTTGTTCTCGCTATAGGGAAGGAGAAGTTTTTGAAAAAGTCGTCTTGTGCTTTTGTTCAAGTTTTTAATATTGAAGTTCGACTGTTGCGTTGTCCGAAACAAGGCCTACGCACAGCGTGAATGTTTCCTTTGTTGAATGTCATAAAGATGTAAATCAGTGATTGTTAATATATTTTGTGTAACCTGTGGAAATGTAAAGTGAACCATCGGATCTAATTGTGTAGTGCAAATAAAATTCCTTTTACGACAATACAATGCTCTACCATAAGAGACTTTATCATATTTCAAATACTACAAAGTTTGTTCCCGCTCATCCTAAAACATGTTGGGGCCATTTGTAGTGACAGTTGCGTATGACTTTCCTGTCGTACAGTATGCAAGGCTTTGTGTAGTACACGTTACATGCCAAATAAATTTTTATCCGATCTCACTTGCATGGCACACAAGATGTTGGTGAATTTTGGCAGAAGCACCGCATTACACCCTTTCGTGTTGAAAAGCCGCAACATGACACAACTCCCGTTATCGTGATGAGGCGTCATTCATTAGGGCGGAAACCTTAGATACTTCATCAAACGCGAAAATGTGCCATCGGTGATATACAGATTGATTGATATGTGAGGTTTAACGTCCCAAAACCTCCATAGTATCAAATAGGCCATCAGTGTCGACTGTCGTCTCCTGTTGTCGGCGTGAACGAGAGACGTACGATATCAACACGCCATGACCCTATCATTTGACGTCATCGTGGCGTCCCGCATATATCAAAATATGACGTATTCATGACATCGTCACAGAACCTTACACAATATGATGCCTTCGTCCCATGGCATCTTCGCTTGGTCGTGGTTAGGCTGATCACGGAGGCCACAACAATTCAATCGAAACGCAAAAAGCTTTGCAATGCCTCCGATCCTGGAGGTGATGCAAAGTCACGTTATAGATATCGAAGGAGGTAAATTGAGGACCCATATATCGATTGAGAAGGAAAAGGAGAATACGTCTTAAGCAAATGCATAAGAGAACCTGCTTTTTTTTTCTTGCACCATTCACATGGAATATTTTTAATTCGTATTGCATCCACATTGTACCACTGAAAGGCAGAAAATATTTACTGCTAGGTGGCCTGAAGTGGTTTTTTAATAACGGTGGCCACGCTTTCAGCTTCGGGTCAGCGTAACAATGCCAACTGTTCAAAAGGAGCTATTTTTGCTACGTGAGAAATCATTTACTAAAAATTGTCGATATAGCCAACGCCTTGACAAGCATTCTTGCCGTCACCAATGTTTAAACAAGTTCTCTTGTAGAATTTTATAACTAAAGCTAAAAAGGTGCACAGCCGCCTTGGGAATGACGAGGGCAATTGCGAAAATTTTGTAGGAACTATGGCACCGTTGACAGTCCTTCTTCAACGATATCTCATGAATCCGAGCCTGCACCGAGCCCTGAGCTAGTATCATGTTTGTGTTACATTCGTGCCAGTTGTCTCGGTCATTTCGAATAAAAATTGGCGATTGACACTATACTTCAAGTTATTATACTAAGTTATTTATCTTACCTGACGACACTCACACGCATTTTAAGAACTTGTAAGCCTATCTATAAGCCTCTCGTTTAGAATATACTCTATGCATTAAAAGTGCCATTACGTCTTGTTCACTAGTGAATGCTTTCACTTACAATAACCTTCATAATGAAACTTCAAACTTTTTTGCTTTTATGATACCATCCAGAAACATTCGTACTTTAGTTCCGCCTTAAGTTCGTGAGATGAAAGACCTAGTAAGTGTAAACGGCATGTTGGCGCGCCTACCACAACGCAGACTAACGTTATTTCAGAGCCCTACATCATCCGTGCGGGCAAGAGGTGGGGCACGAACTTCTGAATGATCTGGACAATAAGCACACAAGAATCACCGTCGACTGCTAGAAACAAAAACCTACGCTAACACAGCCATGGATCATTACAATTACACGCGTTACATGCCTTAAGCTAAAAGTTGCAATAAATAAAGAGAAAATGCAAAAAATATAGTCCGTGGATATTCTTATTCTTGTTGCTTCTGCGGCACACCGCACTACTTTGGAGACTTATTATGAACCTGCAATAGAACTTTTCTTTGGGTCAATTGGTTCACACTTTTACTATTGAATGATTGATTGATTGATATGTGGGGTTTAACGTCCCAAAATCACTATATGATTATGAGAGACGCCATAGTGGAGGGCTCCGGAAATTTAGACCACCTGGGGTTCTTTAACGTGCACCCAAATCTGAGCACACGGGATTTTACTATTGAATGGCAGCACAAGAAATAATAAAGGAAGCACATGTACTCATCTGCGCCCATCCTGTGTACATGAGCTTTCTTCTGTCGCACTGCCGTTCTGCAGTCATATTAATAAGCTGTCGTCTTTCATAAGCCACTCCACATTGAGAGATAGACAAAAAAATTGCCCGCAGCTTCCCTCGGGGGAACACTGAGGAGGATGCGGAAGCATGTAATTGGTTAACGGGTGTTAAATTGCGACTTACTTGGGTCGATGGCTAAATTGGTTAACGTGGTTGTGAAATGGGGTGTTAAATGAGTGAACACGTACGGCACGTATGCGAAAGGGTGGTGTTTTATTTATTGCGACGAACCAACGGACGAGCGGCAACTGAGCGAGCGAGCGCCGACCTTGAGTATATATACAGCGCGACGGTGCATGCGCTGTCAGCTGTCGAATGTTCTCGAAGGAGAAGCGCGCGCGCGGCACAGATGGCGACGGCGCGACGGCGCATGCGCTGTCAGCTGTCGAATGTTCTCGAAGGAGAAGCGCGCGCGGCACAGATGGTGGGCGACGGCGCATGCGCGCGCGTCAGCTGTCGAATGTTCGAGAAGTGGTGCGGACGGCGCGGACGGCGCACTACACGGCGCGAGTATAAGATGCTTCCGCATCTAATATGTTGAACGATTTTGAGTACTTCGTACTCAACTATGGGAGAGCACTGAGCCGTCCCGCTAAAACAGTTTAGTGGCTGGTAACAGAGTTAGACACATGCCTGAATACACAGGCATGGTTCAGTGTGCACCGACGCTCGCGTAGGTTTTAAATAGCTAACTTTACCGTACAAGCTCATGTTTGTGTTAGTGGTTTCCGTACCAATACTTTACCTTCCTGGTGCATTTAATGTGAAACTTTGACCGTTTTAACTCGGACACATGTATGCTTTTGAAGTGCAACAAATAACCCTATACTTGATGAACGCGTGAATATTGCAGTAGCAGAGAACGAGTGATTATTGTATCAGACGTAATGAATTAGCTCAACTAAGGCGGTGCGGACGGCGCGGACGGCGCGGACGGCGCACTACAAGGCGCGAGTATAAGATGCTTCCGCATCTAAAAAATGTCCCGCCTCCGCGAAGGGGATCGTGAGCAAATGCGAATGCATTGCATAGTGTCCATAACGGCGTTTCACACGTGAGAATCCAGCGTTAGAAGAAAAATATTTTCTTTTTTTTCTTACACTGTGCAGCCAATAGCGCCGTTCACCGCACGTGGTGTTTTTCTGTCGCGAGAAACGCGGCTCGAGCAGCTAGCGCGCAAGGTTAAAAAAAAATTGGCAGATCCCACGTACAGTGGGAATCGATTATATGTGAAGCACGAGTGAAGAATGTTGATATGCCGCTTTAAAGTCAGCAAAGGTTTACGAGGTGGAGGTAAATGACGCCGTATATGACTTCCGTGTCATTATTATCATGTTTGGATGTTTTGTTTCCCTTCGTCATCTATTCACGTCACAAGATAACAAATTTAGTATATGTGGAGCTAGCGAAACTACCGCGAGCGCATCATGAAGAGCGCAGTATACTCCAATGCGGCGTTGACGCACGCGCACGCTGGGCAGAGCGACGCTACGTTAGGAAAACGCGAGAACTGACGCCAGGCGCGACTGGCATGACCAGCGTCCATCGGCGCGGCCCGACGGCAACCGGCGCGAAAGGCGGCATGCTCCATTTCGCGCCGATGCGTTACCCAGACAACACTGCGTCTCCCTGTTTTCGTGACGGAGAGACGCCGGGCGCGCTGAAACGCGCATGCGCCAAAGCAGCGCAGCGCACGCCTGCGATTATATTGCAAAACCAGCGCCTGGCGTGGCAACGCCTGCGTGACGTGATGAAATGGAACGCCAGCGAACACGTGCACCGCGTCACTTCGAAATGTATTCGCGCCTTGACTTTGGCATGTAGTCATGTTCTCACATGACCCGGATCTAATGATTATTGTGTTTGCACCAGTCACATACCTTTCTCATTCATTAACGTCACGTAATGCCAAATTCGGCATATGTAAAACTAGCGAAACGGCCGCGAGCGCATCATGAGTGTGGCGTGAAGTCATGTTGGTATACATGACACGCATTTCGTCATTATCAAGTTTGGATGCGTCATTTACCTATGTCGTCCGTTCGCGTCGCGTAATACCGAGTTTGGTACATGTGAAGCTATCGAAACGGCCACGAGCGCATCATGAATGTGGCATTTAGTCATGTTGTTACATGGCACGCATCTCATATTTATCATGTTTGCACCAGTATCATGCCTTCGTCATCCATTCACGTCCCGTAATACCAAATTTGGCATAAGTGAAGTTTGCTAGACGGCCGCGAGCGCATCGTGAGTGTGGCATGTCATTCATGACGTTACATGACACGGGTGTCATGATTTTCATGTTATGACTAGTCAAATATATTCTTCATACAGTCATGTTATGCCATACGAAGTTTGGTATCGATACCATTATGAAAACGGCCAGGAGAGCTTAAAGTCATAGGCGGATGGATGGATGGACGGACGGACGGACGGACAGACGGACAGACGGACAGACAGACAGACAGACAGACAGACAGACAGACAGACAGACAGACAGACAGACAGACAGACAGACAGATAGATAGATAGATAGATAGATAGATAGATAGATAGATAGATAGATAGATAGATAGATAGATAGATAGATAGATAGACAGACAGACAGACAGACAGACAGACAGACAGACAGACAGACAGACAGACAGACAGACAGAGAGATAGATAGATAGATAGATAGATAGATAGATAGATAGATAGATAGATAGATAGATAGATAGATAGATAGATAGATAGATAGATAGATAGATAGATAGGTAGATAGATAGATATATAGATAGATAGATAGATAGATAGATAGATAGATAGATAGATAGATAGATAGATATATAGATAGATAGATAGATAGATAGATAGATAGATAGATAGATAGATAGATAGATAGATAGATAGATAGATAGACAGACAGGACAGACAGACAGACAGACAGACAGACAGACAGACAGACAGACAGACAGACAGACAGACAGACAGACAGACAGACAGACTAGACAGATAGACAGATAGATAGATAGATAGATAGATAGATAGATAGATAGATAGATAGATAGATAGATAGATAGATAGATAGATAGATAGATAGATAGATAGATAGATGCGCTCAAAGTCACCGAAGTTCGCTAAGAAATGCTTCGTATTTAAAAATACTATGAAATCAACAAACAGCGTTCTCGGCTCGGCATTGGCGTTTCACGGCAGAGTCTCTAGCACACATTTCCAGATGTTTTTGAGAGGTGCCCAGCCAGCGAACGGTCAAGAGTGAGGTGACAGTGGATGGGAAAGAGTGGCGTACGTAGGGAGGAGAGAGAGAGAACAACGACAGAAGGAGTGACGAAGCACTGCACCTACCCTCTGTTACACTCTCGCACCAGATGCTCCGGTTGCTAGGAGCGATGAGAAGCGCACGCCTGCAGCTGTTGCTATGGGAGAGGGCGGTGTACGGATCCTGACGAGCGCCTGACATAGCCCGTCTAGGAAATGCATTCACATTTAAAACACCTAATCGCATCTTTAAAGGTATCAACCTGGTTTATCGTCTGAATTGCTACCCTGGGTGACAGGTGGTTACCACGTATAAGGTGAAATGCGACCCACCTCGTCGAGTTTTTCACGAAGCCCGTGTAGAAAAGGAACGTCCACGAAGGCAGGGCTGAGCGGACTGCGCTGTGTGCTACGGTGTCTCGGATCGCGTCGCGTACGGCGCCGTGTCCTGGCCACGTGCGGATTACCAGCACCACTTGCGTATTGTTGCCGGCGCACAGCGAGCTGGGGTAGTGCGAGAAAACCGGCTCTGCACGCCGCGCTCGGGATGTGAGGGTGAGTCCAACCACGCACAGCAAGCAGATGGAGGCCAGAGCCAAGGGCGAGCGGCAGAAGCGCTTCACACAGAACAGGACCCTGAAATGTGAACAACGGACAGTTCTTAACGTGCCCCTAAACCACACCAAGTTCAAAGGCGAGACAGTTGCTTCTGCCTCGCCTTCCAGTAAGCGTTGTCTCCACTTTGTACTTTATTTCTTGGTGAAAAATGTAGAATGTCCGCACTTCGCGTTGAGCCAGTTAGGATTTCGCGCTTTTCGAGTAAATGCCGCTATCTACCCCTGCTCAGTCGCAAACGTAGAAAAAATTTGCAATCACATTATCGCACCCGATAGTCACACAATACAAAGCAAAACAGCCACGTGACTGCATGGTAAAGCAGAGTATGAAACAGTTCACAACAGATGTCTCTTGTATAATGGCTAATGGAAAGCTTGTTTCATCATGATCTCACGTGAATAAACTGCCTACGTCACGAATTGTGCAGTGAGAACGGGAAATGCCAGGAGAAAATAAAGCGCTCTTTCTCTCAGAGGCCGTTTAGGAGCCCTCTAAAATTTTCATATATGTGCGACGCGACAAGATAACATATAGACTGTAGTACAGGCACATTTAATGCTTCCACAGATCGCAACTGCAAGTCTCTTATGAATTCGGCCGTCTTACGATGCCTCGCCACACTTGAATATTGACCGCCAGCGTCGCGCGGCGTCGGTGTCAGCACAAGTGATGTAAAAAGCCATCACGTGATTACTTCATCGTGCAACGTCATCGTGAAATGAGAGTTCAGCAAAATCTGTATCGTTATCATGATGCCACCGAGCGTGACATCACTGGTAACGTCATCATGAACTGAGAGCTCAGCAAAACATGTAAGGTTACCATGACGTCATCATGCTGCCACATCACCTGACGTGACTGTAGCGGTGGCATCGCTGCGTCGGTCAGCAACCTCTCTGCTACGAGCGCCCTCTCACTTCCTCGGATAGAAGCTCCTTGAACAAACTTCATTTTGTTGTCATCCTCAACACGTTCTGTTTGCACTCTGGATCACTGAGCGCCTCACAGTCACCACTCACCACTTGACATAATCGCTTGCAAAGCAGGCCAATCGTGCATTATAGTCAGGTGAAATGCGCAATGCTTCTGAAGGTGGGCGAGAGAGAACGTAGAAGAGAATAAACTTGTGCGTCCGAAAGGTTCTCTCTGCGCACCAACTTCTTTCCTCCTTATATCTACCGTTGCACTTGTGTCGTTCCTAAAAGCCAAGCTTTGGTTTTCACAACATATTCTATGTAGGTGTGTATAGAATGAAATATATATATATATATATATATATATATATATATATATATATATATATATATATATTTATATCTATGTACAGCACTCAATTCACTTCTATGCAACGCTCGATCGGCGCGTTCCGCACTGCACAAACGGCGTGCGCCGACAACGTCAGGTTTGAGATTTGAAAAATCAATTTTGTAGCATCCAAATACACAAATTTATTACTTTGGGCACATTACACAATTGAAGAAAAATAACCAAATCCCATTAAATTTCGCACTATTTCAACATTTCCTACCTCTGCTAGTCGTTGCGCTATATCATGTTGTCTGCGAAAGCTTGCCTATGATTTTCAGTCACGGCATTTAAATAGTGCAGTAAATAAGTAATCGTTTTCATTCCAGGATTTACATCAAAATGAAAATAGGCTTTGGATAGTCAGTCAATTGAACACAAACCAACGCATATTCGAAGTGTTTACACGTACCCTGAGCACATCTTTACGAGAAGTTCATTATCTGTAACTATCGACAGCGACTACGCACAGTGCTAGCGTTAATAAAAATACAATTTTTCACATAAAAAAGCAGTAATACTCCAAAACGTTAGCGCAACTGTATGCCATAGATGTTGTATACAACACATATACTGAAGAAATCCGCTATGTATGTTTTTGGTTGGGATAGTACCAAGTGAATCTAAAGAAACGAAAAAATTCTATTTGTTTGCTATCTGGGCTCATCGGAACTAGTCTGCTTTAATATACAGTAACTTCTTATTTCATGAACGCAAGCAGACCAGGAAGTGGCACCTATGATTGAAGGCTTAACTGTGAACAAATAGAAGGGAATCGATAATAAGAGATATAACTGCTACACTCAATTGTTCTTGATCGCTTACGTAAAACTTCAACTCACTTCATTGTTGGTCAGAAGCAGCAATTCACAAGAAAACAGGATGCGCAGTAGTAGGCGTCGGCGTTCCTAAAGACTTAGTGATTGCGATGAACGGTGCTCGAAACCTTCTTTCTTTTTTTTATGGCAGCTGTAGGTGCTTGTGATGGTGATGCACGAGGGCTCAAGTCATCTTCGTTTTCTTCTTTCTTCAGAAGTCATCTTCAACCGAAGAAATATGAGCTGGCCAAAATGGCATCTCTCTGCTTCATAGATAAACCACACTTAGTATCAACCGTACAGACAATGGTCATAGAGTGGGACATCCAGTTCGCCGTCAACCTTGGTGTTGATGTCTAGATAACATAGAATAGTTGCACCTGTTTTCTGATAAAGCAAAGTTTCTTTCTCTTTCATCCATCCATTCACCTAAGAAATCTTCATAGTTGGTCTTGCATGCAGCCATGCATGAAATAAAGTTTTATGGGGGTAAAATACATTTTTATCTGCGCCCCACCACTAAATGACAGTAACATCCTGATGTACTTTATGCAAGGAAGATTATTTTTTATGCCACTTGGTTTTTTTTTTTCTTTAGAGTATAGCTGAAAATGACACGAAATGGGCGTTTAAAACTTATTGCGGTCCTTCAAAACGAAATTTAGCCCATTGCGAGACGCTCCCACGTGCGAATAGGGAAACCAAGCCTGCTGCACCGGGAGCCTGCTGGACTGTCCATAACAGCTGTTAGAGTTCTTAATAAAATATTAAGCTATCACATCGATTTCATACTAGAACTAAAGTTCCTAGTCAGTTCAAATGATAGCGTGTTCCCACTATGAGGTACTAATCCTGCAACGTTTGGGATGATGTTGAAAAATCTTTTCAGTACGAGGAAACATACCATGTTCAGATATTTTTCCAACACTTGTCTCGTTTGAAATGTCACCGTGAACACCTATAGTGACAGCGAGAAACCAGCCTACCACGGTAGTCTAGCGGTTACAATGCTCCACTGCTGACCCGCAGGACGCGGGATAGAATGCCGGCCACGGCAACCACAGTTTTGATGAAAGCAAAAATGATTAAAGTCTGTGTGCTTGGATTTAGGTGCAAGTTAATAGCCCCTGCTGGTAGAAATTTCCTCTCATATTCCTATGCTGCTTTTGGGGCGTTTAGTCCAAGTTATTATTACACTGTGAAACCGATCTTGACAATTTCGCTCGTTAAAACAAATACCTAGTCTAAATCAGTCTTACTCTCTTTTTCCTGCTGTTTTCAGGTATCTATGTGCGTAAATTTGTCTTATATATACCAATATTGTCCTTCTTAAAATGATGTAAGGTTGTGGTGTTCTTGCGCATAGGCCTCAGCAGTCTTTCCCAACCTTGGCGGTGGTGACACGCTTTTGAATGTTCTTTACCACAGGTTTACTCTGTCTTGATGTTGTATGATAATATTTGCTCCCAGCTGGGCTAAAATGATTACGTACACCCTTCTCAAAACTTTTAGGATACTTCATTTGCAAAGTAATAGTCACCATAAAAGAATAATGCGTCCTTGGAGCGTAACTTTATGGCGATATCCCTTTGTAGGACTTTTTAATACTTTTATAATGTCCCAAATAACAGATGAATCGTGATTGTATAAGGTCATGCATTTCACGGATGACGCACGTGTAGAAAACGTGAACAGATGGGTATTCCTAATATGTTTCTCCCACACGTGGAAAAAAACGAAAAATTCTGGCTTACGAGCTTGTTCGGTTCATCATGGAACAACCGACAATATCTTGCTTTCTTATTCCTTCACTTTCTTGGCCGTTTGCTTCGCACTATTATGTTACCACGAAATTGTCCATAATATGACATGCGGAGCCACAACTTTGATGTCAAGGAAGTATTTTGTATAGTTAAGCATCTGGTTGGAGCTGTTGTGCTTACCGAGTTTACCTGTATGCGAAAGCCAGTAGCATCGTACTCGGAGTGACTTTCATTTCCTGGAGACATCGGAAATTTCAACCCTTGCCAATTTCCGGTGTAGACAGTTTGGGTGTGACGTTACGACCAAAGTCATGCCAAAGTTTTCATGCACATCTTTTCCTGACTTCTGAGAGCATTACTGTCGGAAATGAAAGAAAAGAGGCCTGCTTTGCATAGTGTTTCAGTTTAATGCGACAGTGGCATCTTCCGCTGCGTTCAAGTTATGTCAGAAATGGCTGAGAAAATAAGTAAGAATCTTAAATTTCTTGTTTTTGTGCTCAAGAAAAAAAAAGCGCAGAATGTCTTACGTATAACATTCCCGGATAATAAAAACGAAAGTCAAACACGGCAACGTGATGGATGTGGAAATGAAGACGTCGTATTCGGGGAAGCGATGCTTCGCACCAAGTTCAACTGCACGTGGAATAGAAGGCCATTAAAGAACTTACTGCTGTTATCGCTGCTTTTTCCTTGCTAGTTCGACAAGAGCGCGTCTTAGACAGGACAATAAATACCGTATTCTATCGCCTACCACGAGCTGCTCTTCATATAGCCCGCCTTACCGAATACAACACGTGGAACAAAAAAAGACAACATTCCTGTATATTACCGACATATTTTAATTGTGCTCTTTGATTTTAACATTTGATGCAACTGACGCCTTTTGGGGTATGCTTGAAAATCACAAAACAAAAAAGACATTTTTTCAGTCAGTTTCGGACCCTAGGCTTCCGTTTCCGGCCTCACCCACTGTCAGTTTCGGCCACCACGCTCACAGCGACTTTCCTTATGTTGCCGTAATGTTTCTTAATGTAGCCTCTTTCAGCACTAAGACCAAAAACCTACAGATGAGCTTTGTGAAAACATACCAAAGTTCGTCTGATTTACATTCTCTTACCATGAAAACACGAGCGAACATCACCCAAGGGATCAAACATCAGCCCAAAGTCAAAGCAGAGGGTAAAGTAACCGTACTTATGAACATAACTTAGTTTTACCAGGAGGCAGCGAGTTCCAGTGATAGCACGGTGTTATGACGGGGCGCATAGTATAGCTTCTTGCTCATAGAGACCCTTGTGGTCATGTATTCGCGTGCTGACTATACACTAACGAAATTTCGCGTGATGCTGTCATAATAAGCCTTTCGCTGTACAATAGAAAAAACAAGAACTGCACCTATTACAGGCATCACACGCTACTGACTTCTTTTATTCGTCCTCGAATGTGTACTGTTACGCGGAGAAACTTTTACGAACCGTACCAGATGAATCCTGGGCGCTTGCAACCCATAGTCACAGCCAGGCACCATAGGAGAGTAGGAAGATCTCATTACCGAGTCTGCTTAACGCGTGGGCACTCCGTCTATGAATAAGGCAGTAGCACTGGGAAGGCTTTCTCGAGCATCTCCAATGGTTGAGTCACAAAATAAAAAAGCAAGCTTTCTCGTCCCCTCGGGCCATACCAACACGAATTCCTGAACACTGGCCTTCTCATTCGACACAATCAACGGGCGCTGTGGATACCTGCATCTGGACAATACAGCCTGCACCTGTTTGTTTAAATATTCAGCTCTCGCATGATTCGCCTTGAACGCTGCTAATTTCCCATGCAGGAGCGCACTTCGTGTCGGCTCACGGTCTTTTGACATAACTTCCGGCCTATACCTGGCATTAGCCTATTGCTGTTACAGCGTGTGTTTTTGTTTGTGTACGTCAGCAACTTGGACTCACAAAGATTGCTATGCTCACTGATAGTGAAAGGAAGTGAACCGCAAGCGGAAGCTCCTGATCCAATCTGGCACGGCATGGAGCTCCGCTGCAATCGAGGGCAGGACTCGTGTGTATATGCTTGTAAGCAACGAAATTTTATAACTTGTGAATCAAATCTCGAAAGCTTTAGTCATTGCGTGCTTAGGTGCAATAGCGCATATCGGCGGTTCACAGGAGGCGCAGATGACTTTCCATATTGGCAGCTAAGATGCTTACTTGTGCTTTTTCCAACAAGTTAGAGAGTTGATTCAGGCTAGACGGCCTGAACTGTCGAAGCTACAGCGCAGCTTTTAAATGCGAAGCCTTTCTTTGCGTAATACAACACTTCTGGCGTATATTTACGTATATAGCTATCTATGTATTCGCTCACGTGTGGACACTCCCGTGATCACTCCCTTGACTTCGGGTGAACCAAAATCAGTACGAGGAGGTAAGATGGTTTGACGAATATGACTCGCCGGCCATGACAGGATGACTGCACACAATCCCGTCGCGTATGTTGTCTAACACTTCCCATCAAACAACGGCACATACCCGCAGGCGGGTATGTGCTACTGGTATACGGGTATGTGTCACAGGTATTTGACCCAAGAACAGTGAAAACACACATGGGCAAGTTTAACGTGCGAGCGTTAAGAAATACCCGATATCGGTAGCGTTGTCCCGACGAATGCAAATAATCAATGTCAAAATACCAGCAAGAATCGAATCCCCGCCTCTTGCGTGGCAATGAAGCATTCTGCTACGGAGTCATGCGAGGTCTCGGAAAGCTCTTTTAAATAGAGGTCTACTTTTCATCAAACGTCAATTGTGGTTAAAGCGCTGGGACCTATCCAATTGTAAACATTAGATATGTAGTCCTATGATACAGCCATCACGTAGGCCTAACGCCAATTGTATCTCGGTGCCATTCACTGAAGTTAATTTATTTAGAAGGGTCCAGGGCTATCATACTGGCGAACACCAGCACTTCATGTCAGCTTATCGCTTCCGGTGTTGCTAATACTCATGTTCCTGTTGGCGTCATTGCGCAAGTGCAAACATATTCTTCTATAACGATTTGCGCATGTTGAACATGTCTATGCGTCAACCATTGTACATACATTTATCGTCATTTCATAATGTGTCACTCCACAAAAAAAAATATAACCTGGTCACTTCCTTCCACGTGTTTGCATAACGTCAATTCTCTAGGTATGTGGAATCTGCCGACTTTTTATAAGTCCACAGACACAATGTACATCATAAAAAGATTTACTGATTTCCTGTCCTTGTTAAGGCAGCAGCCTTAGACGCCTCTTCAAACGCGAAATGACCTTCAACGTCGATATCGGCGGCGTCAACCCTAGTGAGTGGAAAGAATCATCTGGTGGTTTTGCCACAGATCACAAAACCTCAGGCGTCAGCATGACATCGCTATGACATCATGTAGCGTGACTATTTCATTCACCAACTCAAATATTGGCACATGACACTCAGAATAAAAAGATCGCTTTCTCTTAAATACAACCCGTTGTTATATCTAAGTATCACCCCATCTAATAGCATGACTGCTTGCACTATAGGGTTTTCTCTTAGCGGTTATGTTTTCTTTCAGTCTAAATCTGCAGTGTTTTTAGCTGCATCGATATTTAACTCGAGAATTAAGCCCACGTTTGTTGTAGGTAAGCACCAACAGCAAGAATTGATTGATTGATTACCCCTTTATCCTGGCGCAACCCGCCATGGGGGATCGGTCATGAAACGAGCGGTGTCTTGCTGCATGAAATAATTTGTCGATAATTTTGAAATGGTAAGTAGTGGATAGTTTTGAAATTATTCCTCAGAATATATCACAATAACAATAACGTAAGACCCAACAAGACATCACCATCACCTTCTTTTTTTTTCTTTTTCTACGAATCACCCTGGGCGAATGATCAAGTCTACTTAGGTTTTTCCTTCCACATGCCGATCGGTGCGTTTACAAGATTCGGGCGTTGCAGTAGTACCATTTTTCTCACCTAAACTATTGTACATACCTAACGGTACTCATTACTCGATAACACAAGCCCCTCGAAAAGACCTGTCTTCGCGTCTTGTGAGAACCGGCCTGCATCCTTCGCTTACGCAATGCGCCTTGAGCCACGCGGGGTCTGTGAACGCTCGGAGAGCACAGGCAATTTATAGCGGCTCGTAAATATAATGTCCAATGGAAGCCGTAAGGGTTCCGGAGCAAGCCAACCCTAAGGCTAGACATCGGAACAGAAAGGAAGGCACACAATGCGGCGCAAAGAGAAATGTCACACGCAACGTATGCCTCCACTTTTGCACAACGCACCCCTGTCAGGATGTATTACAATGTCTGGAACGTATAGTTGCGAAGCATCCGAAGCTCTCGGGAAGAAGTCACTCGATTCCCGTGCACTGTGTCTTTTACGCTCTCTTTTTCTCACGGGCTCTTTTCTGTGCTTGGTTTTTTGTCAGAAGGACCGTCTCAGGAATCTTAAAAGAGCGAACGCGAGCTTTTCTTGTTCGGTCTTTCGTTGCGTGCTTGTTTCAAACCCCGCGTGGTTAGGATACCTTGGGAAATGTAGCTTTCAGCGTTCCCAAATTATTTCTTTCTCGCGTTTCGACATAAGAGTGAATACCAGACCTTGTTCAGAGTGTGTGTAAAGACTGGATTGCAACACGTAAACACATTCACTGTCGTGGCTGTTGCTACCTCGATGCCCAGTGTTTTCTTGTCAGCTATTATTTGCCTTTGAAAAAAAACCCAGTACCTTCGTTGCAACATGATCTACCTTGGTATATACTTCAGACTCTGAAAACAAGACATTTATCAGCGCTGCGTTAGGTGTGTTTGCAAGCATATAACAAGCGAGGTTATTTGTAGCGCTCTAGCTAGCCCATGCGATTTTCAAAGAAGGTTTGCTACGCACTGTTGCATTCCTTCTCCTTGTGAGGAGTTTTCAATTTTTGGCTCAGACAATGCCGCATATTTTCAAAATATTGCATGTTCTTTTTGTCTTGAGGTCAATACCACCATCTACTTGCTTTTTGCGTTATCCTCTGTGTGGGCATAACTCACTACGCTAGCCAAACCGCTTACTATTTTTTTGCTGGTGCGAGCATGTGTCATCATTTCATTTATTGTTTGACCATTCGTAACTGGTAAGATGTGCTCATACAACAAAAGTTAAGGCGTGAAATATGACGCCATTGACTTTATTGATTATTTATTGCGTAAAATGAAACTGTCCGCGCCGGCGATTCCAAAGTGAGAGAGGGAAAACACAAAGGATAACACGAAGATGAAACCTGTTCACCATGTGTTCCTTCCGGAGCTTCATGCGAAGCTTTTAACGCAACACAGAAATCAGTGAACGTGTTTTGAGAGCAAAGCAGAAAATGAGGAGGGTGAAGAGGGTGTGTTCTGGTTCAGGATTACATAATTTTGTTTATTGTACGACAGAAAACAAACCTTGAGCATAGCCATCTCTGCTGAAAAATAAAATTAGCTGCCTCTTTCGCACGTGGCTGGTCTTGGCGTCGCGCATTTTCTATGGGCCTCTGCCTGGCGCCTTAAATTGAAAACCAGGATGCAGCATAGTCACGTGCATGACGAAGCCTGTTTTGCACAACGTGCTGCATGCGTGCACGCACCTGTTGAATGTCGTGGAATGTTTGCAGAAGAACTGAGCCCCCCCCCCCTCCCATTTAGTCGTAAACATAACGCTTTACCGTTACAGTTCCGCTGATCCTGAATGGAACGGCGGTGTTCCACCGTTCCTCCCAAAAGCAACTATACTCTTACGACTGCGTTCTTGGCATTAAAGCAAAAATTACCGAGCAAATTGCGTGAATCCTACTGCCAGTGAACGTAATGCCAGTGAACACGTATTTTCAACGAGAAACATAAAAAGTCCTCCTTATTTTCTACGTGGACCTATTCGAGACAGGACGCAGCTCACACCATTAAGATATTCGCAATTCCTTTAATTTATTCCTTGTGACTTCGCGTTTTTGAACGCGTGACAAAGTACCACCTTCTTACCTGCACCCTAAACGTTAAGTGGCGTCTGCGTCTACATGGAACGCTTGATGGTGCACTCCCGTCAATTTCCACAGCTGTTACGAGACACGCGCCAAAGGGGACTACTTCGTGTAGAGCTACATGTGCGGAAGCTTCCCCCTCCGTAGCCTTCTGTTTCAGTGCCAAGAAAAGTTGTCGACGAGTATAGTTCCCATAAGTCATTCCTTGTAACGCAGTTTCATACAACACTGGTTTGAGCGAAATTCTTATTACATAAAACGAGTGATGGTTGATCACTCGCGATTATTCAGTCATCCTTAATCCCAGCTGCTATCCATTACATTCAGTTCCCTCGCGTTTTACTTCACATAGCTTGCAAAACGTGAAGAAACTACTCGCCAAAACACACTTGAATATACTTTTGAAGCAATAGCAAGCTCATTCCTGTGTCACGGTACTGCAACATGCGGCCTTACGCGAGCAACGTTTCCTCAGACACCGGTACTGCTACAAAATGAAAATAATAGTGGCATGCCATAACATTCTGGCTAAAGAAGCACCAACGCGCACATGAAAACGTATCCTTTTGCGTCGTAAAGAATGTCCTATTCCATACTTTCTCAATAAAGAAGCACCAGAGTTGCGCTGCAAGAAAATACACGCTCGTGTGTATTGTTCCTCGCCGGAGTCCAGGGATGTTGGACGAAGCGACAATATATCCAGGGGTTGGCAGACAGGGGAGTCTCGCGTGGGGAGAGTCCTTGCTGACAGTAGTTGCTGCGGATCCCCGAATTCATTTATACGTGTGAACGTGATCATGAACTCGCCACCAGGAATCCGGGGAGCCGTCTTTATCTGCCGCAAGCACGCGCGCACGAATCAGGGGAACGCTCTTCAACTACCGAGCTCCTTCGGGAGAAATGCCGAGCTTGATTTCTTTGTCCGTTTTGTTTACCGAAGGCGTCATCATTGAAAGCGATGGCATTCGGCCTAATCCAATTCTCCTCACGTCTTCGAACAGGCCAGAAAAAACTAGAAGAGTAGGAGGCAGAAAATTCCAGGGGGGGGGGGGGGGGTCTGGAGGAGGGGGGTCGCATTGGTGTTGGTCCTCGAAAATGAAGAAGATCGAGTTCTCTTTTTCTTTCCTCTTTTTGTGTGCCTTTTATGGGTCTTATATGCCACTACGAGCAGCCTGCATTATGATTACTTCTTGCACTTTTTAGTCCGGTTCAGTTTACAGACAGATGTTTAAGGAGGATTTATTATAAGGCCCGCTTACCAAACCTTTTTGTGCGCTTGTGAAAACTTAATTCTTTGCATACGTTAATCAACAAGAGGCAAAAGACTCATTTATCACTTCACTACACGCAGATATGCAATTCAAACACGATGTGTAACTGCAGGTGCACAGCATACAGTGTTACTCTTTCACCATAATGAAGCACCAGTGCTGCCCATTCAGGAGACCAAAGCACGAGAGAAACAGAAATCTATATTTAAAAGCAGATAACTTAGCCGACATACTCGAATCGCTAACTTGGTACCCTGCGAGGGTAAGGGGAATTGATGATTGGAAGAAAGTAGAGATAGCGACAGAGAGATAGAAAAACGACAAGATGTTAAGATAGAAGATAGGATAAAAAATTAACAAAAAAGTCACATCTTTGACCATTGAATGTTCCGATGGAGGCGGAAATGTTCTGGGCCCGTGGGCTCAGATTTCGGTGCACGTTAAAAAACTCCAGGAGGTCTAAATTTCTTGAGCCCTCCACTACGGCGTCTCTCATAATCACATGGTGGTTTTGGGACGTTAAACACTACATATCAACAATTGGATGATGACGTGCGTTATCAGTTTTTTTTTTCGCACGAGGAAACGTTCTCAGTGGCTGGGGCGCTTAAATAGCCTCTTCACCTAGCCTGCTCCCCATCTCGAAATGGTTACTTTTTTCCCAGTACATTTTGACCACCAAATATTCCTAAGCGTGCTCCGAAGTATAAACACACGGGTGTTTTGTCCCATCAAAATTCTTTCCTCAACCAAATGTTCAACCAAATTCTGCTGCTGTGGCGCCGAACATATCGCGCGGCCAAACGGTTAGCAAAGCTATGCTTTAGCCGCCAGACTGTCTGGGCGGGTCGAGATGTACTTGTGTACTGGTGCCCACATAAAAGAAGTAGACCATGCATGCAAGGCATCATCTTCGCCTTTACGTTTCCCATTAAACATCTCTACCTTGAGGAGAAGCGTGGTATAGTTTGACAGTACCGCAGTTCGTAGGTTCAGCGTAAAAAGACCAGCGTAGACCCGCAAAGACTTATCACAAGGTGAGAGCGAAAGCAACCGGCAAGCATTCCGGTGAAATGCTTCAGCCGTGACGTGTTGTTATGGATCCCAGAGGTGCCCATTAGGGCCCTGTGTGACGTTGGGTCGCACATAACATGTGGCACAGAGTAAGGGACGCAACGAAAGGAGCAGGACAATGCCGCCAGCACTGGACATCCCACACAAAAAGGCGGCTTAGCCTTTTAACCCAAAGTGGTGCGGAGAAGCCCGCAGGGTATCGGCATGGTTTATTAGAGTCGAAGAAAATGAAAATAAATTGAGCACAGACGGAAACTTGCCATAGATTGCTTTGCAGGCTACGCGCATAGCTTGTTGTTGTGGACGAAAAATGTTGCGAGAGGTATATTCAGCGCAGAAGAGCGAAAATATCAGAGAAAGTGGGTGCAGCGCTTGCTTCAAGGTAAAATGAGGAGGGAACAAATCGAACAAAGCAAGAAATAGTTGTTTGAAGAACATTAGGTTGGTCATGTTAGTAGGGTATTCATGTGGAGAAAAGGCAGGAGGGCGAAGCTGATATGTACATGTGTCATCGTTTTCGGCCCTCTACAGTTATGTTCTGTGCGCTGGTTTCACTTGGCAACAAGAAACGATGTGAATACGGGTAAAAACTAGAATTTACTTAATGGCGGTGATTGTAACATGAACAATATTACAATTGTGTAAGCAATTCGGTGGTACAGCACGCTTTGTTCAGTGCACATTTCAACACATTTGGGAAAATATACTAACAACTAAGCATTGTTACGCCCGTGTGAACACTCGATGCCTTACTAAGACCTCTCTCAATAAGATTGAAAGTGTACTCTGGGATCTCCCATTTGCATAACCAGAATTTACATCTCCTAATCAAAGATACACAGAAATGATGTAAAGAATGTAGGATGTGTGCGGATAGGCATATGTAGCGGTTTTTTTTTTCTCCCCTCCTACTGCCACTCGATTCACAGCCCACCCCCTTTAGTACAATGCACCGCCCCACCAAGATCAAGAAAAACAACATACGAATCAACCTATTCACAAAAAAAGAGGCAACAAAAAGCAAAAAAACAGCTTTTTCAAGCAATGTAGCCAGAAAAGGCGCAACAAAGGCCATGCTAAGTCAACAGCTGTGCAAGCCACGTCATCTCTCCCCCCCCCCCCTGATTGTCAAATTGATTAAACAATATTTAACAAATTTTCACTTCATCGCAGAGTTTAACTTTTTCCCATTATATGGATGGCACGTACCAACAAAATAATTCCGCTCATATAGGTTCGTGACGTCGACGGTTTCTTAGTATGTACACGGCGCCCTCACATTGCCGATTTATGGCCCCAATGAAAAGGCGCTGGTCGTGTGTGACACTCATGTGGTCACCCCTGTGCTAAAATTCTTTTAGCGCTTAGTTAAAGGACGGAAATGTTTTGTTTGAAGAAAGGGGTGTCAGTTTTCAGTTTCGTGGTTTTTTTTCGCTGTTGCCTTCTATTTTCACCAAATTCTTCTTCCATTTCGATTTCGAGAAGGTTTTTTTTTCTGAGTGTTTTTGGTCATAATTCTTATTATCGAAAAAAAATGTGCTTATAATGAGAGAAGTCTGTGGATGAAAGGAATCACGTGGACAAAGGAAAACAGAGGGAAGGCGTGGCATTTCGGTTTGAAATAAGCTCGCGCAATAATAGCGGACGTGAAAAGGAGTGGCTCATCAGAATAACGAAAGGGTAATTTCGGAATCGCCCGTTTCGTGGTTACACGGCAGCGCCTGCAGCTGGCAGTTCTTATGCGAGGCATGCTCCGGGTAGAACGAGCAAGAAGCAAGCGTGGAGGGAGCAAGGCGTGTGGCTGCTCGCGTAGAATGCGGGCCTCGCGATAAACGGAAGACGTGATCTGAATACAGCGTGCATCTGGATGAGAAACTAACTGAGCATGTATGAGAATATATTGGAATCGCGGTCCCTTAGATATGCAAAGGAAGCAACCATCCCAAGAAATATGTTTCTATAAATTAGTTCATAAATTGAAGTCTTAAATTCTTGATATGAACGCCGTGCCCAAAGCATTAAAAATGCATTATAGATCATGAGAGTCTCTTACTACTATTTTATTTAGGCATTGCTTGTTGTCAGCTAACTTGATCTCAACTTAGCATTGTCTGTAGTGAGCTAGCTTATTTACATTATAAGACCTCTAATCCCCTTAGTTGATCCAACTCTCTTCACTCATTCAATATGTTCATAACCTTTACTATTCATAATAGTTCTAAAATTAACACAACTTTGTTTTCTATCAATAATACCAGCACCTAGAAGCGTTCAATATCTGATTCAGAGCAATATTTTCTACACACTTGCAAGAACGCTAATTAGCTTCTGCCACAAAAAGCCATATGTTTATTTTTCCACCTTACTTAACTGTAAATAGAAGGGAAATTTACAAGCAAGGAGGAGCCATAAGAAAACGGGTCGGTGTGATCATATCTTGAGTTCCTTAAAAAAAAAATCACTGCATATCCGCTGAGTGGATGACGATGAGTAGGGCGAAGCGTCATCAGCCCGTCCGTGCTTTCGTCCGTCCGTTCTTCCTTCCGTCCGTCCGCGCGGCCATCCGTGCGTCAATTCATGCGTCCATCCCTCCGTGAGTCCGTCAGTTCGTCCATCCGTGCGTCCGTCTGCTAGACTGACTGTCTGTCCATCCGTGCGTCCGTCTGCTAGACTGACTGTCTGTTCCATCCATGCGTCCGTTCATGCGTCCATCTAGTGAACACTCCAAATACCATCTTGCAATCCCGATGGCACACACCCGCTCTAGAGTGAGTATGTGCCACTGGTGGCTGATCATACATACATACATCATACATACATACATACATACATCATACATACATACATACATACATACATACATACATACATACATACATACAATACATACATACATAACATACATACATACATACATACATACATACATACATACATACATACATACATACATACATACATACATACATACATACATACATACATACAAAGGGTCGAGACCCATGCCATAAGGCGCTTCGCCCCTAAAATTTTTCTTGATCCCACTTTTTGTGGGAACCACGTTCATTGGGAGCAGTCTGCAAGTAATTGTTCATCATGCATATATAGCTTTGAGTCAAGCCTGTGAGTGCAGCAGGGACGCGAACGCCATAGGCTTAGAAAGAAGGTTGACTAGGCTAGCATACAAATGGTAACTTATTGTCGGACGTGACGTCAGAACTACCATAAAATCGGAGTCAACATTGGAACCACCATTGGCATGCATCCAACTTGACACCTGTCCATTACGAGCACTTATGTAATGCTCATTATTTTATTATAAAATAAAAGCCAGCCCTCAATTCCCAATTGCAGTTACACTGACGTTACGCTTGCATAGGTTTTTTTTTCAATGCACCTTCAAAATCTGGCATGGCTTTGTGGAAGAATACCTGACTGTCACGAAGATGGCTTGCATTCGATTCCTGCTGTCATCCACTTTTCTATTCTTTGTATTCGTCGGGGCAATTCTGCCGGTTTCAATTTTTCTTATGGCTTTCGCATTTCAATTATTAGTGCCTCTTCCCGCCACCACTGGGTAGATATAAACTGTCAATCACCTGTGGCGCCTACCTGCAAAGCATGGTATGCGGGAATGTGCCAAGCATGACTGCTGGAAAGCTTATCAAGACAAATGCGACCCTGTTATAACCCTCATATACAAATCTAGTTGTACACCTAGCCCAGCCGAACCACTGCGGTGGTCTAGTGGCTAAGGCACTCGGCTGCTGACCAACAGGCCGCGGGATCGAATCCCGGTCGCGGCTGCCGCATCCTCGATGGAGGCGAGAATGCTTGAGGGTCGTGTGCTTAGATTTTGGTGCACATTAAAGAACCTCAAGTGGCCTAAATTTTCATACCTTTCACTACGGTGTCTCTCATAATTATGTGGTGCTTTTTTGACGTTAAACACTAACAATTATTTTCATTACCAAGCCCAGACGTAGATAGATAGATAGGCATACACTCAAAGTACCTTTCGTTTTCTAAAAAATGCGTAGCGTTTAAAGATGACAACTGTGTAAAAACCACTAGTATGTGGCTGGCAAAGACCTCACTTCAACGCTAACAATGATAGACTATTATAGGGCTTGTTTATAAAAGTGAACTCCTACGATGCTGCATCAAACTCAAAAATTGACTAGAGTCCCTCGGGGTGTGCGCCACACAAGTGGTACAAAAATCAGCTCGTGATGATGTCACCATGTTGCCACACACAGCCATCATGACGTCATTATAAAGACATGTTACGGAACGTTACATGACAAGTGACAATGCTATCACGTGACATCGTCGCTTGGTCGCATTTTGCGAACCACGGAAGCAGTCTGAGATCAGGTAAGGGGCAGAAACTTTGCAACGCCCCCAATCCTTGAGGCAATGCAAGACCTTGTTAAAGAGCCCCGAAAACATTTTTGAGTAACCATAAAATTAATTCACTGGAAAAGCTTATTGCCTCACAAATTCAACGCCGGAAGAATTTTTCAAAAATCATTCGGTGCGAGTGGAGTTACAAAGATTTGTCGCATGCTGCAATTGCATTCTCTCTTCTCTTGTACCGATGAAAGCGCTGGAAGCTAAGCTGGGAGGCAGTTCTGGCAGGGGCCAAAAAAAAAAATACGTCACCTATGCCTCGAGACCTTGAGCGCTTTTTTCTTTTTTTTTAATACGCGGCTTTTTCAGTGCGATCGTGCATGCACGCGTGGACAAGGGACGTCCTATTGCGGCGATCTCTGCCACGATCGATCGCGCCATGTTTAAATAAGCTAGTGACTGATTGATGGGCATTCTACTGAAGATTTTTGAGCGTCTTCCGTCAATTGTCAAGAGAAGAGAAAGCAATTTTTAGCTGACTTTGATCATTATTGTGAAATCCAGGCCAGCGTGCTGCTCTATACCATTTGGCTCGCGTGTTCTCGGAAGCCTCCGCTGCCGATCGACAGCGTTTTCTGATCATGCTCGAAAAGTTTTGCAGGGCCCCTTTAAGTGCGGAAAGGTTTAAGTGGGTGATGGGGAAATTGACTGAGAAAAAAAAATAATCATGGCTTTCGGCGTCGAGTCACCTTAGCAGAGGCGTAAGGGGTTCTGTTATTCGCTTACGTTAATGCATATAGGTAGCTTGCGTGTGACGTCATGGTCGCAGCTCTACAACGAACTGGCTCACCAACAGGCCGGTCGTTCATGACATAGAGGCTTGATAATCACATTGCGTTTGAAATGCCTCAATATGGTAACGATGTGATCCGAATTTTATTGGCTTCTATCCGTCGATAACTAAATAACTTGCAAGTGATATAGCGGTAGCATGAAAGCCGTGACGTCACAAACCTCGTGTGTTTTATGCACTTCACCAACATAGCGGTCGCAGTGACGTCAGTGCAAGCCATCTATTGATTAATTGATTTGTGTAGTTTAACGTCCCAAAATCACAATATGACTATGAGAGACGCCGTAGTAGAGGGATCCGAAGATTTCGACCATCTGGGGTTCTTTAACGTGCACCCAAATCTGAGCACACGGGCCTACAACATTTACACCTCGATTGGAAATGCAGCCGCTGCAGCCGCGATTCGATCCCGCGACCTGCTGGTCAGCAGCCGAATACCTTAGCCACTAGACAACCGCGGCGGGGCAAGCCACCTATTCCCAACTTCAATCTATAGTGATAGGACCTTACTTAAGCTATACTGTCACGCATTTACAGTGACAGTGGGATTTGTCAACCCTGATGCTCAAAGAAAACAAAGTTAGTGGACAAGAAGCCCTCGGAAGACGCAATCAGTTCCTAGGGCTGTGAACTCGCAAAATATTCAATCAGTGACTTCTCCAGATGCGCTTAATTTTTTTCTTTCTTTCTCCTTTTTCCTGCGTGAAAACCCGAGGAACTTCATTAGCTACGTGCAGCGGCAGCAACAAAAACAATGGCGATTCCTAAACATTCCCGCTTCGTTCGATGAGTATGGCAGTGAAGATAATGAACGCTTGTCTCTGCAGCAACAACACCCAATGTGACTGCTGCGCTGAAAGCCACTTGGGGAATAAGCGCTGCGGGACACTGAATATTTCCTTTCCGGAGTGTTTTGTTAGTTGTCGCCTTCGAAACGCTGTACGAATAATTGGAGAAAATTTAGCGCTGATTCTCTGAAGCGCAAATGATGCATAATTATGAACAGCTGCCGCTTCAGCTCCAGAAAAAAACGTACGTCGTATAACTATGACCGGCTTATGCGCTTTGATTTACTGACGATTTCCAGTTGGTCTTAAGAAAACAATAAGGTGAAAAATATAGACGACGTCAGCAGTAAAATGTGATCAGTAGGTTTAGCAACTAAAACAAAAAAAAACATGTGTACTATAGAACACTTTGCCATATACTCAATGCCCAAAGATGGAATCTATAGCATTTTTTACTGCGTGATGGGCTCGAAGAAGAAGTTCACACAAACCACTGGGAAAGAGCCCAAAACCACATGCATGTGCTCAAAAGCCAGACATCTACAATTGCGCGTCAAGATAGCCATTACTATAGAGTTTCCCAATATACACTAGAGGGAACTCTGGCGCTAGTGTCTATGGGAGCTGCAACGCACCACGCTTCAGTGAGCATGGGAATTATGGGTAGTACACACTTTTGTCTAAACTTCGTACTTGTGGCCTGCTTTTGGCTCCGTGTGTGTTTGTGTGGCTCAAAGCTGTTTTCTCACGAAACAAAAATCGGCAAATGTTTAGCAATTGCGCTTGACCACTCTATTTTTTCCGAATTACCTTCCTAAATTGGGTCACGAAGTTCAAAAGTGTTGAATCTTTCTTTCAAAACAAAATCGAAACACAACAATAAACGAAGCCGCAAGTACGATTCGCCGCCCGCAAGTACAAAGACTAGGCAAATGTGTGTACTACCCATCATTCCCATGATCGCTGAACGATCGCAGCGCTAGAGTGCCCTCTAGTTAATTTTGAGAAACTCTATGGCCATTACACCAAATAGAGATTGCTCGTTGCCTAATGTTTGAACACGTACGTGTGGTTTTGGTGTTTTTTTTTCTTCATATTCGTCGTGTTTTCAACAAAAATTTCAGTCAGTAATAGGTGCTTCTGCTGTTCTTGTCTCCAGTAGTGCAATTTAACTCCCCTTATACGCCCATAATGGTGTTAGCAATAAATGATATTCTGGCGATCATCGTTACGGAGTGTCGAGTATACAGGGTGTCCCACATATCTTGAGCCATTAATTTGAAAATGAAAGACACTTCAATGGTGATTCGAAATTAACGCGTACTACTCGCACTAGCCTGTAGGTATTCAGGCTATTTTTGTATTTCTCCCACACTAATAATTAATAATTCTTAATTACATAATTTTTAAATTATGGGCTGGAAACCTTAAATAGGAACACCGAGATGTAAAGCACTTTCAGAAACCACCGACCGAACAGTTTTCTGTACGATACGTCTAGCGCTGTTATTTTTTCAGCACTGTAAAGAAAGCCTATAGCAGCACTATATAGCAGTGCGCTCGCGGTCCGTCACGGCTTCTTTTCACATTTTGAGGGCATTTCTTTCAACGTGGAAAAAAAACAACAGTGCGAGACGTATCGTACAGGAAACAATTTAGTCGGTGGTTTCTGAAAGTGATCTGCATCTCAGTGTTCATATTTTAGGTTTTCAGCCCATAAATAAAGAAATTAGGTAGTTAATATTGAATAATAATTTAGTGCGGGGAGAAATAAAAATAGCTTGAGTAACTACAGGCTAGTGCAAGTAGTACGCGTATGGTTCAATTCACCTCCTAAGTGTCTTTCACTCTCAAATTCTTGGCTCAAGTTATGGGAGACACCCTATAGAGAAACCATCCTGAAAGCGACTAAACACAACAAAAGCAGAAAAAAAAACGCAGAACGGCGATTCTTTTTACTGCAAATCTCTCAAATAGTAAAGTTTCATTTCTTTTAACCATTTTATAATTAATTAGATTTAAAGGTAATATGCGATCCCCTCTATCTAATTACTCGTTTCTTGGCCAATCCGCCAGAGCTGGTGTGAGCCATGCTTTTGGGCTATCATCATCATCACCACTACCAACCGACTTCTTTCAAGGAAAGAAGCAGCGCAGGACAGGATCAACGCTGTTCGCGTTGATCCTGTCCTGCGCTGCTGCTCACGGGTTGGAACGGCTTGAACGACGGGCGGCGGGATCGCACTTGAGTTTAACGTTTGCTTCTTTGTTGTTTTAGTGTTTTTTTGGCAGTTGTTTGTGGTTTGTGCCATATGATTTTCTGAGTTCAAGCGACTCAGGCTATCTAGATGTCGGTTTTCTTCGCCTGGCCAAGGGCCTTCTCCTTGGCTAGCATCTATACCGGTCAAGGATTGGCCGATTGATTCTTTTCTTTGCAGTGGGGTTATTAACGTCCCCGTGGCTCTAGTACCGACCAATGGAGGTACGATACCTATGAAGAACCCGAAGATGATTCAAATGGAGCTTCGGAAAGCCACAACACACTTTCAAAAGATCACTGAGGTCCGGCATTTCGGTCGTGGTGGTATTTTGTGCTGCTCTGCCGATCAGGAGTGCGTCCGAGAGCTTCTCAACTGTTCCGAATTTGCAGCACAGCCGGTGAGCCCGTTTATTCCAGCGCATCTGGCATGTTCGAAAGGCATAGTCCGCGGTGTAGATACGAGCCTGACCCCTGCAGAAATTCTTGAGTTATTTTCAGTAGCAGGTGCAGTGTCAGTATACAGGTGCACGCGTCTGGTTGACAATAAAAAATCACCTACCGAATCGGTCATAGTAACCTTTGCTGGAACGATAAGACCATCTGAAATTAAAGCTTGGCCTCTTATCTATAAGGTAGAGCCTCTATCCCCTAAGCCACTGCAGTGCTTGAATTGTTGGAGATATGGCCACAGCGTGAAAGGGTGCAGATCAACTGCCAGATGTCGACTATGCGGAGAAAATCACGACAGCCGTAAGTGCAACTCGACGGAAGAGAAGTGCTGTTTATGTCATGAAGCGCATCCTGCAGACTCTTCAGATTGTGAGGCGAAAGAACGAGAAGGTAAGCTGCTGGAAATTGTGGAACGCAGGCGTTGCTCCCGGAGGGAAGCTGTGACTGAATTACAAGAACGCTCGAAAAGTTACGCAAGCGTAACAGCACGACACACCACTGCTATGGATGCATCGTTAGCAAAATATATAGCAGAGGCTGTAGAGAAGGCAACGGAAAAGGCGATGGAGCGTCTTACCAGCAGTATTATTGGAGTCGTGGCTGAATTGTTAACATCTCAGTTGACCCAAGTCATTGCTTCAGTGTCTATGAAAAATCAGATTTCACAGGATTTGGAGGTTTCAAATTGTGCCGGGACAGAAAGTCCGATAGCTCCTACACGATGCGCATCTCCTAAAGCAGGACCCTCCAATAAGATACTGCGGACAGATCCAGAAACCGTATCAGATGACACTGATGAATTCACAGATATGGATGCGGAATCTCATAATTTCTTGAAGCGCGCCAGATCTCCCCTATCGAAAAAGTCTTCACAGAAATCAAAATCTAAAAAGTTCCTGTCAAAGAAAGACGTTTTGGAGAACCTCTCCAAAAAAGACTTTTTGAAGAAAGATCTTTTGGATCAAGCAGTCTCTGCGGCGGGTTTATAGAGTCAAAATAGGCTCCTTAAAAGTATTACAGTGGAATTGTCGATCAATAGCGTCGGCTACCACAGATCTATTGTGTATTTATTCGCAAATTTCCCCAGATATTATTACTTTACAAGAAACTTGGCTTACAAACGGACAAAAATTTTACCTAAAAAATTATCGCTTATTTCGTTTAGACAGACCTAGCAGAGGTGGTGGACTTGCCATTTTTATATCAACTAAATTTAGTCATAGAGCGAAGAATAACTACCTGTGCATGGATTCTAACTATGAAATTATGGTATTAGACATCACTCTGCCAGGCTGTTCCCCTTTTTCTTTTGTTAACGCATACTTCCCGGTAGGAGTACAGGACACAAGATGCTTAGATGCAATGTTAGCTTCCTGCAGGAAGGATGTAATATTAACTGGTGACATTAATTCACACCACGTGTCATGGGGTTTCAAGACTGATGTAAATGGAAGGCGCTTGTGGGAATGGACTGTTGATAATAACTTATCTTGTGCAAATTTCTCCACTGTTACGTTTATTAGGAGACAATCAAAGTCGGCGATAGATCTGACCTTTTGCAGCTCCTCACTAAACATTTCGTCGTGGAAAACATTAGATTGCGCAACAAACAGTGACCACCTTCCTATTAGCTTTGATATTAACTTTCCCGGGATATTTTTAACTGGTGAAATTGGCTCGTTTGTAAATTATGAGCGTTTACAAAAAGACTTGAAGCCTACTTTGGTTCTTCGCAAGGACATGCAGCAAGACATTCGGGCTATGAGTTTGTGTGCGGTACTGAAAAGAGCAATAAAAAAGTCAACTTTTTCAATAACTTCAGTCACAGGCGGGTCGTTTAGCCCATGGTGGAACGCTGATTGTACGAGGGGGTATAGAAAACGAAAAGCGGCGTGGAAGCAACTTATCCACAACCAATGCCCAAAAAACTGGTGTGACTATAAATACGTGGCAGCAGATTTTAAACGCACAGTACGCAAAGCAAAAGATGACTATGACACTAACAAATTTAGCTATCTTTCAAAACCATACAACAGAAAGGCGCTTTTTAGATTTTTGCGTTCCAGGAAAATGATACCACCATCAGACAATATTGATTCTTCAATTCTATCGCCTAGCGAACTCACTGAAATCTTAGAAAATGATGCTAAAGGATTAGAAGAAAGATTCAGATCAACAATGCCAAGACACATAGTAAAGCCAATTGGAGGGGAGGAGTTCAACGAGGTGACATTAGCGGAACTAGCGGGTGTAGTGAGGCACTTACCTCCTACAGCACCTGGACCAGATGGAGTAACTTCAGCAATGATAAAAGTACTATATGACATTTCCCCACATGAACTCTGTAATATGGTTAATTACTCTTTGAAAAATTCTTGGATACCGGCGGATTGGAAACTTTCCAAAATAATTCCGATACTTAAAAAACAGGGGCTTGGGTATACACTTGACAATGTGAGGCCAATTTCTCTTACATCTAATTTGGTTAAACTAACTGAAAGAGTTTTGAATGCACGTGTGATAAAATACATTGAGGAGAAATCAATATTGAACCCCAGTCAAATTGGCTTTAAATCGGGATGCTCCATATGGTGTGCGCACGCGGATTTGGAGAGTCGTATACAGTTGGCTAGGCGTAGAAGAGAGTACTGTGCATTAGTTACTCTGGATTTGGCCAAGGCGTATGACAAAGTGGAGCATAAAATACTAATAGAGCAGATGGAAAGGTCACACTTACCAAAATACATGACATCATGGGTAGCAGAGTTTTTAAGGGAGAGAGAGTTTTATTGCTTCCAAAGGAATTGTTTTTCTAACAGATATCGACAATACCGTGGCGTACCACAAGGTGCAGTGCTCTCACCGGTGTTGTTTAACATCTTCCTCAGTTCGATTCCAACACATAGCGATATTCATTTATATGTTTATGCAGATGACATTGCTTTCTTTGCGACAAACAGTGATCTGCAATTACTTTATCAGACATTACAGAATTACCTAAACATGATAGAGGAATGGCTTCAAAAAATTGGAATGTCTCTAAATGTAAACAAAAGCGCGCTTCTAGCGTTCTCGTTCAAGGATCCTGTCAACATCTCCTTGATGTATGGCACAGAGCAGATTCCTCAGGTGGATTCACTTAAATACTTAGGCATCATATATAACAGCTCGTTAAATTGGAAAAGCCACATCGATCACATTGCGTCCAAAGCAACACGAGCCATGGGGTGGTTACGCAAGCTCAGCAACATAAAAAGGGGGTTGCGAAGAAATACATTGGTAATGGTCTATAAAATGTACATTCGTCCTATCATGGAATTCGGCTGCGTCCTATTTTCGGGCAGTGCGACATATAAAATGAGACCGCTAATACTATTAGAAAGGGAGGCTTTACGACTGTGCCTTGGACTGCCCAAGTTTGTTGCTAACAGCGTGCTATACATGGAAGCGCGTCTACCGTCATTGTTGAATAGATTCAAAATGCTTACTATCCAAACATTTTTAAAACTATACACTGTGCCCCAGAGAGCATCATTTTATGCTTTTATTAAAGAACCAAGTTTATTTTTTGAAACTTGGTGGTCACGATTCCACTGCCCGCAGATCTTGTTCGTTCAAGCGCTGCTAGAACCACTGAACGTCAAAATAAAACATATTTTCACAACAAGAGACGTTAACTTAGATCTTAAGATAGAATTTGAGAATATTTATCCCTCTAACGCAAAGCAAATGCCATTTCAATATTTAAATGATCGGCTGCAGGATTACTTGGCGCATGTGAACTTGAACAACATAATTGCGACCGATGCATCCGTATCAAATGAAAAGGCTGGGGCAGGTATCTTCTCACGTTCCCTTGACTGGTCCTTTTCGGTTAGACTCCCAGATTACACACCAATATTCATGGCAGAATTATTTGCTATTGTACTGGCACTACGGAAACTTCCTTTGGGCGAATCGGAAGCAGTCGTAATTACAGATTCTTTTTCAGTATGTGCTGCTCTGTCTTCAGGAGCCAACTTAACACTTATGCACATGTTTCGACAACTCATACCGACAAGCTTGAAAAAACTGCAGCTCTTATGGGTACCAGGTCATCATGGCATATATCTCAATGAGATGGCGGATGCACTAGCCACAGTATCTCTTAGCGGTCCCATTATCCCGATTTTGCCTGATACGGCTTACGCGACAGCAATAAGGTTTAGAAACCTCTGTTTGCGTGAATACGACTGCTACTCATTGGATAAATATCGAGATTTCGCACATCTAAGATGCCGCTGGAATAGACAGTGGTGTGCAACACGGCACTTGGAAGTTACTTTTACAAGATTGCGTTGCAGAATTCCTCAACTGAATTATTATTTGCATAAAGTTGGTCTAAAGGCGTCACCTTTATGTCAGACTTGCGAAAAAATGGAAACGATAGATCACTTCTTTTTGTTCTGTCGCCGGTATTCTCATCAGCGGAAAAGATACCTGGTAGCTCCACTTGAAAAATTGGGATTAGAATTAAATGTGGCAGTAATTTTGTCGTTTGGCAGCACTAAATTTGGTTATAGCCACAGGGACGTCTGCTCTGCGGTATTTGAATACATAATTGAAACAAAGCGATTGCCATGTTAATCTGCCTATATATATATATATATATATATATATATATATATATATAATTTTAGACCCACCATTACCTCTGTCTCAAATCGCATCTGATGGCCTGCATCGCTCCCTGCTCAGATATTCTCCTTTTTCGATTTTCGGCTTTTCTTTCTATATTTTTTTTCAGCCCAAAATTACGTTTTCTTTGAAAAACCATTAGCCTTTTAGTTAAGATCCTGCCGCCCGGTTCTTGGCCGATCCCCCTTTGTGGGTGTGCGCCATTGTGTCAAGGATCATCATCATCATCATCATCATCATCATCATCAAGGAAGATCCACACCTTTATACATCAACATCCTGCGCCGTGGCACCACCACAAGAACCAAGAAAATTCAAAACAGGCGAGAAAGAAATTGAAGTTCAGCATTGTACAGTGCAATGTAAGCCTCACTCACACACTCGTCACCTGCTGTTTTGATGAAAAAGCTTCTACCATTTTGCGAATCGTTTTATATCCACTTCTGCCTAGAATTTTTGCACAACAATATCGGGGTTCAATATGCGGGCAAGCCAAGCAGTGGTCAACAAGGTAACTTCTCTACTTATTATTAAGATTTATTCCGTGTCCCTCGACGACACCGGTCTCAGGTGCTCACCTGCAATGACGGAGCTGCTGATATATTTGCCCAAACGTCGGGGTGCCAAGTCCAAAGGATGGAAACCTCCGGCGGAACGCAATATCCCCCTCAACACCAGAGATGGTCGTACTGTACCCAGGGTAGACACCATCAAGGTCCTCGGCATGATCATCGAGTCCCGCGGAATCAACACCCAAACAGTACACAAGCTCAGGACTAAGACTGAGAATGCCATATGACTCGTACGTAGAGTAGCCAACAGGCACCATGGCCTCAAAGAAGACAACCTGCTGCGTCTCGTACACGCGTTTGTTTTGTGCCATTTCACATACGTTGCCGCTATACACAAATGACTACGTGCTGAGCGCGATCAACTCAATGCGCTTATTCGCAAGGTGGTCAAACGAGCCCTTGGCCTCCCTATCACCACTCCAACGTACAAACTCCTCGAGCTTGGCGTACATAACATGCTAGAAGATATCGCCGAAGCTCAGGAACGCGTGCAATTGACCCGACTCACCACAACAAAGGCTGATGCTGATGCTGATGACCTCAGATGAAGGGCGCTTACCCACAAAGGGGGATGGGTGATGGGTTTCTGTTTTAAGTGAACTTTTGTGCCACAAACTGCAGAAAGTGACGACACCCGCTTCTGATTTTTTATTACGAACGGCGAGCTCGCAGCACGTTAAGTCTGTGACGGCGTGCACGGCACGTCTAGTTATCAACGACGCATTCTACATTGTGGAATTCCTTGTCCTACTAGATGCGTCCCACGACGTGATCCTCAGTTGTGATTTCCTTGCTACACATGATGCGCTCGTTGACTGTGCTGGAGCTCGACTCACTTTGTCCCCTTTCAGTACCACAGTTTTCGACGTCCCGAGCCCGGTGCCTAAATTGGTTGTCGCTGCTGGCGCTATCATTTCTCCGTTTTCTGACACCCTGGTGTCCATTTCCTCTGATTCAATTTGTGATTTGACCGTGCTGTTTACGCCGTCTGAAGACTGTCCACGCCGACCAATTTGCCGTACACCAATTTGCCGTCGTTACCTTGTGCATGGTGCCGGTGTGGTCTACGCGTGCAATCCCTTTCCTTGCTCGGTAACTCTGTTACGCGGCGAATGTGTTGGACATTTAGACAGTTTTGAGGCCATCTTGTCTTTGGATGCATCGTGCGAAAAGACACCGTTGACAATAAATGCCGTCACCTCCACCATGGCTACAACCTCCCCTGTCCAAGACATCCTCCTGCGTAGCATCGATAACACGCTTACGCCAGTCCATCACACAAAGGTTGTTCAACTGCTTCAACGCTTTCGTGCCTCTTTCGGCGTTGGCCAACCATTATTGGGGCGCACGTCTGCAGTGACTCATCGTATTGACACCGGTCATCATGCTCCCCTGCGACAGCGTCCCTCCCGGGTATCGCAGGCCGAACGTCGCGTTATTAGCGACAACGTCGATGACATGCTGAAAAGTGGCGTGATCCAGGAATCGAACAGTCCCTTGGCCTCTCCTGTCGTGCTGGTGCGGAAAAAAAACGGTTCAATCAGATTTTGCGTTGACTACCGCCGCCTAAACAAGATTACGCGGAAGGATGTTTATCTCCTACCCCGCATCGACGACGCCCTGGACTGCCTTCACGGAGCCGAATATTTCTCACCACTGGATTTGCGCTCATGCTACTGGCAAGTGCCCATGGCTGAAGCCGACCATCCGAAAACAGCGTTTGTCACCCCTGATGGTTTATACAAATTTAACGTAATGCCTTTCGACCTTTGCAACGCGCCTGCTACCTTCGAAAAGATGATGGACACCATTCACGGAGGCCTCAAACGGCAGACCTGTCTATGCTACTTAGATGACATAGTGGTTCTTTCTGCAGACTTCCCCTCTCATATTGCTCGCCTTGAACAAGTTTTCGAGTGCTTCACTAACGCCGGCTTGCAGCTAAACCTGAAGAAATGTCAGTTTGGCGCCTGTCAGCTTACCATCCTAGGCCACGTCGTCTCGAAATAAGGAATTTCGCCAGATCCTGCCAAACTTCGAGCGGTTGCCGAATATCCCAAGCCCAGCACTCTAAAGAAACTCCGTAGCTTTATTGGGCTGTGTTCTTATTTTCGGCGCTTCATCCGCAATTTCGCCTCCATTATATCCCCCTTGACACAGCTTCTCGCCGGCAGCAACGACCTCTCAGCTTGGAGTGCCGATTGCGATGAGTCATTTACAAAGCTTGGCCTACTCCTCACGTCTCCTACAATTCTGCGCCACTATGACCCCAACGCGCCTACAGAAATACATACGTACGCTAGCGGTGTCGGCCTTGGCGCAGTACTCGCCCAGCGAAAACCAGACTTTGGCGAGTACGTTGCAGCATATACCAGTCGTACCCTCACAAAGGCGGAGTCAAATTACTCCGTCACAGAAAAGGAGTGTTTGGCAATTGTTTGGGCAATCGGTAAATTTCGCACCTACCTCTATGGGCGTCAGTTTGAGGTTGTTACCGACCACCACGCGCTATGCTGGCTGTCGTCCTTGAAAGACCCGACTGGACGCCTGGCTCGCTGGGCTTTACGATTACAGGAGTACGATATACGTGTGATTCATCGCTCTGGACGAAAACACAGACACTCTGGCGCCCTATCTTGATCACCACTGCCTTCCTACACTGCCGGCTCATTAGCTTCCACTTGTTATTCACCATCTCTGGCCATCACCGACATGCCGGAAGAACAGCGCAAAGATCCCTGGATCGCTTCCCTGCTTGACATTTTGTCTCAACGGGCCCCAAACTCCACCTCACGTACCCTACGTCGTCAAGTCCAACACTTCGCACTTCATGAAGGCTTGCTGTATCGTCGCAATTACCTGACAGAAGGCCGCAGGTGGCTCCACGTGATCCCCCGTCATTTGCGCGCGGACATTTGCAGTGCCTTCCACCATGACCCTCAGTGCGGTCACGCTGGCTCGTTCAAGACGTACTCGCGTCTTCGCCTGAGGTACTACTGGCGAGGCATGTATCGATACGTTCGCCGGTACGTCCAGTTGTGCCCTGCGTGCCAACGTCGCAAGGTTCCTACTCACAGCACCGCTGGTCCTTTACAGCTATTGCCCTGCCCTGCCCGACCATTCCACCGTGTCGGAGTCAATCTGTTTGGTCTACTACCGACCACTATTGGCGGCAACCACTGGATAATAGTCGCCATCGACCACCTCACACGGTACGCAGAAAAATCTGCCCTACCAGCCACCACCGCGAAAGACGTCACCTGGTTCCTACTTCGTCACCTCATTCTGCGCCATGGGGCCCCACGTGAATTACTTAGTGACCGTGGCCACGTCTTCCTCTCAAATGCCATCGAGGCTCTGCTCAAAGAATGCCGCATTGTACACCGCCCCGCTTCTGCATACCATCCTCAGACTAACGGCATGACGCAACGCTTCAGTCGTACCCTTGCCGACATGCTGGTGATGTACATGCCGGAAGACCACACAAACTGGGATCGCGTACTTCCTTTCGTCACCTACGCTTACAACTCGGCGTCTCAAACTACCACTGGCTTCTCTCCCTTCTTTCTCCTGTATGGACGTGAACCTTCATGTTCTATGGACACCATTCTGCCGTACCAAACGGACGTTTCAGAGGGCAAACCCAGTCTCTCAAACTGCTGCTTACGCTGAAGAGTGCCGTAAACTGGCTCGCTCGTACACAACGCAAGACCAGTCGCGCCGAAAATTCTGTCATGTCACAGCTGCGTCTGATGCCCATTACTCCCCGGGAAAGCTGGTTTGGCTTTGGGTCCCGTCCACAACTCCCGGATTTTCCACTAAACTTTTGTCACTGTACCACGGCCCTTACCGCATACTGGAGCAAACATCTCCCGTAAACTACGTCGTCGAGCCGGTCAACCCATCGCCCGATCATCGCTGCCGAGGCCGCGAAACAGTTCACGTCACGCGACTTAAAACCTGCTACGACCCACCTATATCGTCTTTTCTGTAAGTCGCCGTCGCCAGAATAGCTCCTCTTTGGGTGGGGAGGAAATTGTACCAGTGCACATCGGCACTTTGTGTCAGGGAGAGAAAAGACGACGAAGTTCGTGTGTCGTGCTCTCGGCCTCCTGTTTTCTGTGCTGCAGCTGTCTTGCTTGCCCTGGCAAGTTTCTTGCTGAAACTCCTCCGAAGAACACGCTTGTTACAATATAAACATCCCGGAAGAAATCTACAGATCAACTGCCACCGATAAGCACTATAAATAAAGCGACAGAATACCACTAAAGAATGGAGTAAAACATGCGGTATATCCCGTAACTATGGAGCAGAAACCTGGAGGCTTACAAAGAGGGCTGTGCTTAAATTGAGGGTGGCGCAGCGAGCAATGAAAAGAAATATGATATGTTTAACCTTGAGAGACAAGAAGAGAACAGAGTGGGTCAGGGAACAAACCGGGGTTAAGGATATCACAGTTGAAATCAGGAAAAAGTATACATGGGCCGGACATGTAGCACATGGGCATGCTAACCGACGGTCATTAAGGGTATAACTGACTGAAGTTCCAGAGAAAGCAAACGCATGAAGGGGGACAAAAGTTAGGTGGGTCGATGAGAATAAAAAGTTCGCAGGTATAACGTGGCAGCAGAAAGCACAAGACCGGGCTGATTGGCGGATCATAATAGAGGCATTTGCCCTGCAGTGGGCGTAGTCACGCTGACAATGATGATAAAAGGTGTGAAAATATTTTGGGTGATGCCCACCCAAATGAAATATGTGCACAAAGTGCAAGAAAGTACAACCAGAGAAGGAAAAAATGTAATTCGTTTTCTCGGCGTGCATCAGAGTGAAAAGAATAAATTAAATCAACATTATTATTTTGTATCTTGAACTCAGTGCAATATTTATTGTAGGACAACATTATGCAGGCCGTTAGTTAAATGTATATACATACTATCAAACCTTCCAAGTGTAGGCAATTTAGCGCTGCGCCTGACGACAGCCACAAGAAAATCGGGTCCCGACCCCAGCCACCGTTTGGGTTACACTGCAATCAATCACGACGACGTTATCCCAGCCTTTCATTAATTGTGATGCGCGTGCCCGCGGCACGCTGCAGGGTTCTTACCGCGCAAGGCAAGCGATGCTCCGTGTCGAAGGAAAGGGCGGAACGCATCACTCAAGGCAGAGGCTTGGACACTTTATTGCCAATCACAACAGCTCCTGGGTCGAAGGACTGTGTGAGATGCATCCATCAACGCGACACCCAATTGTTTCATTCCTAGTCACAGGAACTTCCGAACGAAGCGGCGCAGCGATAAATTTGGGCGCTTAAATTATCATCACAAAAACATTACAGCTGTTTCCTCACTGAGAAAGCTATCCAGTTGGCTTTCTTTTTCACAGCTTATTACATCAGGGCTGTCAAGCCTGTGCAAAGCTATGTGAGAGTTGTAGTACAGCAGATCACACTCGACTGTGAACGGACTCTGAGGAAATAGCGCAACATACACAATTGATGTAGTTTAAAAAGGCACTATGCCTCTCTAATGTATGCATTTACGACAACCATACACCGACCTAACTTGAATACTCGAACCAGTTCTGTAACGCTTGGGCGGCAATGTTGAAATGGTAGCTTTAGTATCCAGGTCAACAGAAATTCAAAAGGGGGCATAATATCTGCACGAACTTTCAAGAAACATTTGTAATCTTTTGAAGGTCATGGCCAATTCTTTTAGAGATTAGGGCTTATCAGGTAAACGAGGCAATTTTATTTGATTGATACGTGGGGTTTAACATCCCGAAACAACCATATGATTATGAGAGACGCCGTAGTGGAGGCTCTGGAAAATTCGACCACCTGGGGTTCTTCAACGTGCACCCAAATCTGAGCACACGGGCCTACAACATTTTCGCCTCCATCGGAAGTGCAGCCGCCACAGCCGGGATTCGATCCCGCGACCTGCGGGTCAGCAACCGAGTACCTTAGCCACTAGACCCCCGCGGCGGGGTGGTAAAAGAGGCGAACTACAGATGACTTGCATTGAAGCAACTGAAACGGCCACGTTGGTGCACCGACGGGGTGGGACGCAGACTTTGTATTGTTCCGTTAGAATTTTCAGAGCATTGCACTACTGGTTCTTTCCTTATGAGGGCACAGTGTCTCAATAACGTTTCAGAGACGTTGCTATAAAACTGAAGCAATATCAATGAGAACTAACTGACAATAATGCCAGGGGAAGTATAAATGATCCTATTAGAAATAATTGTAATTTAAATGCGAAGAAAGAAAAAAATTACGGACCATCTTCCAGAAGGAAACTCCAATGGGATGCGAAGCAGCAGCGGTGCGCGGAACGTTGACCCAATTGAAACGGGCGTCGACACGGGTATTGGAAGAATGGTTTGAAGCGAAACTTGGTGTAGCATTTACTGGAATAAACGTTTGTTTGAAACAAAATGGTACGGGAGCGGCGTTGGATGTGGTGTAAGTTTCATCGCTCATAAGCCAACCCAAAGTGTAGACAGATTTCATCACGTGTATGCTGCAGCCGTACGGACGCAGCCTGCTAACAATTTGCAATGACAGACCACGCTCGGCGGCTGCGGATATGCAACTATAGTCGGCGACGACCCAAGAATAAAAATCAAAACACAAATAAAAGAACAAGCACCACCCCCAAAACTGCGGGGCAGCAGTTTTGGGGGCAGTGCTTGTTCTCTATGTGAGAGAGTCTTGCTACCTGGCTTTCGTTGCAACCATAAATACTTTTTGGCTGTTAACACAAATAATACGCCCAATAATACTTAAATGTTCAACGGCCTTACTTGAAGAACTGTGTTTGGCAGTGAGTGATGACGAAATCTTTGCGGAAATTGCGAAGGAAGTCAACGTTTTTTACCAACAACCAGTGGCCCATACTTGTGTCTTCATAATGGAATCGCCGATGTAAAATGCGCGAACGGTACTTGGCGTCACACAAACGAACAAATGTGATTCGATGGCAATTTTCTCGCGGTAGCAGAGGCATGGCTGTATGTGTTGCTTATATTTATTATTAAATTTTAACCGACTATAAATCTTTCTAGTGTGAGCTGGCGGAGGAGCCAGCAGCTGCTGCGAGGGAGGGAGAGAGGGACGTCAACGCGCAGCTGCAACTTTACTGAGTGGGCATCGTTCCAGCAACTGCGGTGAGGTGAGCGCGGTGGGGAGCGTTGGTACTGAGACACGGATGGACAGCGTTACACAGGCTAGTCAAAGAGCTGCTTCGCATCTAAAAATGAACGAAAAGATAACTTGTCACCGGCAGTATCCAAACCTGCGAGCTTCGAATAACGCGTCCGATGCTCTACCACTGAGCTATGGTGGCTGTTACCACCCCGTCCACTTTAAAGGGTACATATGTGCACTAAACGTTGGAGCGTCAGTGAGCGCCGGTGGCAAGTCATCTTTTCGTCCACTTTTCTTCACACTTATATTACAATTACTTATAGTAGTAACCACTATAGTTTCCTTGGCAGTATTTTCTGTTATTTCTCAATAATATTGCGTCTAACAAAGAGAACTAGCCCCTAAATATACTTTCCTTTAACACTGAAGCAAGTTACTCGGCGCTTGATTATGCTGACTGGTCTTCATCTAAGCCTTCATATTAGACCCATGTAGTGCGTTCATAACGCAGTGTGTGAGCTATCAATAATCGGATTGATAATCGGTGTAAATTAAAAAGTTTCGCGTCTGGTCGGTGATGGGTGTCGTCTAGTTTGTCTCGCAAAGGATTGTCAATTTTCTAATGCATGCAAATGTGTGATTTACTGGGTGGCTGGACGTGCGCGACAGGCCAGAAGCCCATACCAGAGCGTAGGGCATTCTGTTAGGGCATGCAAGCGTCATGTTCGTTTGTTTGTCACATGAAATAAAACACGTCCTAAGAGAGAAAGCTTGAGCTGAGTAATCTTAATAATAATATAACCGCAATAACACGGGACCTTCAAGAAACAAAGACAAAACAAGAACGCAGCACCACGCCCCGTTTTATGTTGCCGCGGGAAATGAGTTCAGCCGTTCTCACACCATTTTTTCTTTCAGCGAGCATAGAAGTGACTCCACGTGATTCGACCACATGGTCTAGCACAACATACTCTAGCTACCTTGTATCAGATAGCTAGCACTCGTTGTCAAAAGCGTGAGCTCCGAATCAGCCCTAAATGGCATAAATTCGATGCTCTAACAATGCGGGAGTCATGTCAGAAACCGGGTAGTGGGCAAAGTTCAAACATATATACGATCTCGACTGGCGCAGAGATTATGCAAAAGTATTAATGCAGAGCATCGAACGCGAACTCCCGCAGCGTATAGAGAAGAAGCGAGCCTTTTACACCACACTCAAGCCACATCCACCACACAAACCTAACAAGCAAATACCGTGTTCTACCTATGCCCGTATGTTTATCGCGATTCGCCTACAGTAATCTCGTACTTGAAGCAGTACCACAATGGCTACGAGATGCTCCGGGTGAGGAACAATGTCCTTATTCTGACGGCACTGACCCACACAGAGGGATAGGCCAAGAACCGGGTGGTAGAATCTTTCCTAAACCAGCAATGATCACAGAATGATATGGAATTTTCGGTGAATATAACGAAGGGGTTAGGAACCAATAATATAAGTAAATAAGTATACGCGTCTTACCTGTCGTCCTTGATTGAAAGAAAAATGGCACTACCGGCCTGCCCGAGGTTAGGCGATGTAATACACCCGCAATCTTCAAAGGCAATGTGATAGCCCTCGGTTCTATAGATATCGTCTGACGCAGTGTTTCTGAAATATTGCGTACTTAGACGCTTCATCAGCCTCACAGACTTCGAGCTTGCGCATAGCTATCAAATTTTCAGGTCTTGCGGTGGCTATAGGCGCAAGCCATCCGCTATATTGACTAGCCATGCATCTTAGGAAATCGCCTTGCGAGCACGAGGTCAGAGATAACGATAAACGCCCACTCTCAGTGGCGTTCCGCGCCGTGACCATTATTATCTACAATAAAATGTGTAGCGAAAATATTATTCATTTTGTAGTAACTTGTTTTATTTCATTGTCCCCTAATCAGGGGAACCAAGCCTAGAAGTCCCTTTCCGATATCTGGTTTGGTTTCACATCTGCAAAGTAGAGCGCCCAGACGTTTCAAAAATATTTAGCCTAAACACTAAACAATCTATTCATGTCACAGGTTTTCAACTATATATAACAAATAAACAAGTATTTTGGTATACATCTTCCTCATGGGAAATTGCTTTACGGCTTCAGACGGCCAGTGTGATTTGAGAGGTTGAATCAGCCACAACAGCGATCTCATTTTCTTCTAAATAAAAACATCTGCAGTACGTGTCATGGCTTTAAAGATCCTGTTTGCCGTGCACGGTTGAATTTCAAGCTTAAATATCCAGGCAAATGATAAGAAACAGCTCAGAAAAATATTATAAAAACGCCTGTTACGAAGCTAATTTTAATCGTCAGTATGAAATAGCACGCAAAATAATGCGCAACACGACGACGGCGCCTTAACGCTAATATTTCTACTGGCTACACCAAAGAGTGTTGACAAAAACAATTTACCTCGCACAAGAAATCTGCAAGACTATCACATATCCGAGTACCATTGAACCTCTTTTCAAAGGAACTCCTCAATAACAATTCTTGCACGGCAGTAAAGAAATCTGGTGTCATGGGCGAACATGCTCCAAGTTCGATGCGTTAGCGCCTCCTGGAGTGCCAGGACATTGTAGAAAGTTTTAATGCGATAGCGTTAGAGAAATATTCCGCCGTCGGTGGCGGCTCCGTTGGTTGTGAACGAAAAATTGTCCGTAAGCGAAAAATTGAAAAGGCAGCAAATAAAATGAATAATAAAATTTTCGCTCCCATTGAGAATTGAACCCGGGCAGTTCACGTGGCAAGAGGGTGTCCTACCAAAAAGCCACGATGTTACTTGCAAACGCTTCGCGGAAAAACACTACATAAATGCCGTGTAGTGGAAGGAGTCTCCTTAACACATTTTGTTCGACAGGTGTCACAATGAAAATGAGTCAATTCGGCGATTTTTCGGTGCATTTAGGAGGCCATAAAAACTACGTCGAAAAAGGCCGGGATAATGCAGCCATCGCTGCTACAAACGCACAGGAACTTCCAAACAGCTTTGAAAATGGACAACTATGTTCATCTAGCGGAAAACATATCATGCCTTTCTAGAGACGCTGATCAAGCAAACAGCAAACGCTAGATATTGTGCTGCCATCTGTGAGGCATTGTGAGACTCTTGATGGCGAGCACGTGGCGTATATCTTGAAGGCCATGCGATTCTTCCTTTAGATCAAAAACCTGTATCATTTGCGTGCGTGCGTGCGTGCGTGCGTGCGTGCGTGCGTGCGTGTGTGTGTGTGTGTGTGTGTGTGTGTGTGTGTGTGTGTGTGTGTGTGTGTGTGTGTGTGTGTGTGTGTGTGTGTGTGTGTGTGTGTGTGTGTGTGTGTGTGTGTGTGTGTGTGTGTGTGTGTGTGTGTGCGTGCGTGCGTGCGTGCGTGCGTGCGTGCGTGCGTGCGTGCGTGCACTTAGCGGTTGAAGAGTGCAATAGCGGCCAGATTTCGCTATCGCATTCAACTCTTAAAGGCAAAGCTTAAGGATCCCCCAATTTTCCTGTGCTAACGAAAGTTTCAGGTCCCACAAGCCAAAAATTAAAGCACCGCTCATTAGGCAAGGCGGGCACAGAAGCATCGGGGCTATCATTACCTGCCATTGGTGTTTACATTCAGATGATGAAGAAAGCAACAAGTTTCTTTTTTCTTTGCTCAGAACAGCTTCTTGCTGGTGCTTCTGTTGGCGACAAAGTGGGCACATGACATTTGAAGTGGCACGACAACACTTCCGATAGTGTGGTCGTACCAACAGGCATTCAGAATCACTCGCAGCTTCCTGTGCATGCAGATATCACCCACGTTTGTATAATGGGCAGTGTTGTTTGACCTTTTGGAAGGATGCCACCTACGTTTCAAACGATAAGTTGCGATGCATGTCAAGTAGTCCAGGATCATCCGCCGAAATGGCGACAAGCGGAACACTAGCCGACATTGCCGAGGAGCTCAGCATCTCGTTTTTGTGCGTGCGTTTTTCTACATTTATAACAAATTTATCACTATACGTCAAACAAGAATCACTTTTCTAGCGATGTCGTAATTGAGGGATTTGATTGCGCTAATTTACATAAGAGAGCGAAGGGTTCTTCAAAGGAAGGAGGAGGGGGCAAACGTTCGTAGCAGCGTCTTCCCCCTATCTATTAAGTGCCAATGTATGGGGTAGGATTCATGCTTCCGCCCCTCCTAGGTAAAAGGGGAAAGCGCGGCTCCCCCCCTCCCACCACGCCCCTATGCGCACATCTATGATTACGTACAGACGTGTCGTCAACCTTTTCAACAAGAAGACAGAAGGATGCAACAGCACGGTAGGTGGTTATGTCCAATCGTTTACGGCCGACGTGGCAAACCTTCGATATTTATTGTTTTGAAACGTCCAATGGATGATCACAGCTCATGCCGTCAGCCTACCCTAGCTGTAGGCGTCATCCGCTGCCCATAAGACGGGCATTCTGCTGGATCAGGGCAATACGTAGGTAGTCATCATCTTCGCCACAGGTGCGCCATACATCGCGATGAGCTTCGAACAAAGCCCAACCGTCAGAAGAGTCCTTGAACAAATCGAGCTGTAACAGTGATAATCAATTATTGAAGACCATGTCTCCGTAGTTCTTTCCTGCCCGCATGCTGCGAGCGGATTCGGCGACGTTATATTTCTAACTAAACGTTCCCTGTCTACCTCGAAGGCAGTGCAGTCACGCCACTTCAATTACCGAATTCCCTTCCGTACCAGCAGCACTTCATAACACTAGCTGATGTTGGTTTCTTTCAGCTGAATAATTAATAGGGCTGGCTAATATTCACTGAATAATTCACAATTCTAGCTACTGTTGAATTACAGCTATACTTATGTCACCGTAAATACTGACTTGGTAACTAGCTGTGCAGTGCAACGACACCAGACTGGTGCTTCGTCCGTTGTACATCCCCTCGCCTCTTTTTTCTGTGCGTGTCGTTCTTACGCTGTATTCTCCCATTATTATGAATAGTCAATTAGACTAGGAATCTGTCGTGCTTTAAAAGACTCATACTGGCTTCCGTTGGCTACCAGCTCTATTAACACAAAGTTTGTCTCCGATAATACTCCGAAATTAACAAGGTGCCTCTCATTTGCCCTCTTACGGCTGAAGTGCTTCAGACGGGCCACTCAACGGCTGATTACTATAGTAATATGAACTAAAGGTGCAGGTACACAGCCTTTAAAAGATATATAAAGCACACAGCGCTTTTCATTTTTTCGCTGTGCCTAGCAACACCACAAAACGTTAGGGTGCCATGGATACCGTATCACAATAGTTTGGTTTGTCTCAAGACTCACATGCCTATAGCTAGACCGCCTACAAGACGATTAAAAACGTAACTACACCAAAGAGCCCCCTTCGATATGCCAGTGTGTCTATACGTGGGTTGTGAAGGCTTTCAGGCTAATCACCTTCGCTTTCAGCGACTGCTCGCTCTCCCAGGTGAGGAAGTATTCACGATCTATGTTGTGATAAGTGGCGTAAGAGTAGAGTCCCACGTTGTCGTATGACTCGTCCGTGCTAGAAAGGCCCGCTGTGCAAGTGAAGTCGCTGTCGGACATCCAGGAATAGTCGCATTCTTGCCTTACGTTGGTCGGTTGTGATGAACCCCGCTTACCGCGGTACACCATGACTCCGAGCGTTGAAGACAAGACGACCCGCAGCTTGTAACCTTGCGACCTCAATGAAGCCACGGCTTGCAGGGCCACTTCCTGCACTCATAAACGCCCCACCGCCTAATTTCACATGCACTGAGTTAACCTTTAGGAGGTGTTATTGTTCCAGCAACCTATTTAGAACACATTATAAAAGACGGTAATCAGTAAAAAAAAGTTTCAGCTTCACTGCAAGGATGAATCAGTCAAGCCGATAGGAACGAATTATAGTGTTGTACGGAGTAAGGCTGGCTGCTTACTCTTTTGGATCCCATCTTACACCGTTGTACAAAACGCTGGTGTTAGAGAACATGGTCGCTCTAGGGAAACCTTTCGCGAAGTCTCTTCGCGTTGGGAGTGCAGCACGCACAATGGTACACAAGCCGGCCGCTGATGGCTGCCGAGATAACGAAATAGGAAGCGCCAGCAACAGTGGCAACGCCCTTGAACTGAAAGTTCGCGGCTGCTGCTCCAATAGCCCCACCACTTCGCATCTTTTCATGTTCCTTAATACAGGTGCGGCGTTAACACGAGTGGTTCAAGAAATCGTCATCTGATGACGTCGCCATATAAAGACGTCGAGTTATCATCAAGACTTGTGACATCTTGGCGTTATTTTAATGTCACATGATGACGTCACCACATGGCATCGTCGCTTGGTCAAAGGTGGGCAGATCGCGGAGGCAGTGCGAAAACAGGCGAGGTTCAGGCATTTCACGAAGCCTCCACTCCAGGAGGCCATGCAAAATCACATTAGGTCAAGGGCGTTTTGAGTGGGTGGCACACCGGGCCTGTTCCCCATCCCCGGATTCTTTTAGGGGCGAAGCTACTTAACACGTGGGTCTGTAATCCTCCAATGTCTTAGTAGTCGTAGTAAATAGCAGCCGCTGGCACATTCCCGCTCCAGAGCGGGCATGTGCAACGTGGGGTGCGAGATAGGAGATGACGCTACTTGGAGTGTTCGCTAGATCGACGCACGGACGGATGGATGGGTGGACGGATGGATGATGACGCGGATGAACGGAAGCATGGATGGGCTGACGGACGCTTAGCCCCACTCATCATCATTCACTTCGTGGATATGGTGCGATTTTTAAAGACGATAGTTTTTTTGGGAAGGACCTTCGACAAAAAAATTTGATCTGTCTGTCTGTCTGTCTGTCTGTCTGTCTGTCTGTCTGTCTGTCTGTCTGTCTGTCTGTCTGTCTGTCTGTCTGTCTGTCTGTCCGTCTGTCTGTACATTTGTCTGTTTGTCCGCGCTTACCGATACCTCAAACAGCACCAAACGGCCAACCCAATCCGCAGCGCCCACCAAAATTGCTCAAGGTTCAGCGTTCATACTTGTGCGATTGTCAATTCATCATCATCATCATCATCATCATCAGCCTGGCTACGTCCACTGCAGGACAAAGGCCTCTCCCATGTTCCGCCAGTTAACCCGGTCCTGTGCTTGCTGCTGCCAATTTATACCCGCAAACTTCCTAATCTCATCTGCCCACCTAACCTTCTGTCTCCCCCTAACCCACTTCCCTTCTCTAGGAATCCAGTTAGTTACCCTTAATGACCAGCGGTTATCCTGTCTACGCGCTACATGCCCGGCCCACGTCCATTTCCTCTTCTTTATTTCAACTATAATATCCTTAACCCCCGTTTGTCCCCTAATCCACTCTGCTCTCTTCTTGTCTCTTAAGGTTACACCTACCATTTTTCTTTCCATTGCTCGCTGCGTCGTCCTCAATTTAACCTGAACCCTCTTTGTAAGTCTCCAGGTTTCTGCTCCATAGCTAAGTACCGGCAAGATACAGCTGTTATATACCTTCCTCTTGAGGGATAGTGGCAATCTACCTGTCATAATTTGAGAGTGCTTGCCGAATGTACTCCACCTCATTCTTATTCTTCTAGTTACTTCAATCTCGTGGTTAGGCTCTGCGGTTATTACCTGCCCTAAGAAGACATAGTCTTTTACAACTTCAAGTGCACTATTACCTATCTGGAAGCGCTGCTCCTTTCCGAGGTTGTTGTACATTACTTTCGTTTTCTGCAGATTAATTTTAAGACCCACCTTTCTGCTCTCCCTGTTCAACTCCGTAATCATGAGTTGCAATTCGTCCCCTGAGTTACTCAGCAATGCAATGTCATCGGCGAAGCGCAGGTTACTAAGGTATTCTCCATTAACTCTTATCTCTAACTGCTCCCATTCTAGGCTTCTGAAAACCTCCTGTAAGCACGCGGTAAATAGCATTGGGGAGATAGTGTCCCCCTGCCTTACACCCTTCTTGATTGGTATTCTGTTGCTTTCTTTATGAAGCACTATGGTAGCAGTTGATCCCCTGTAGATTTCTTCCAGAATGTTTATATATACTTCATCTATGCCCTGATTCCGCAGCTTCTGCATAACGGCTGATATTTCCACTGAATCAAACGCCTTCTCGTAATCTATGAAGGCTATGTATAGCGGTTGGTTATACTCTGAGGATTTCTCTATTACCTGGTTGATACTGTGAATGTGGTCAATTGTTGAGTAGCCTGTTCGAAATCCGATTGTCAATTAAAAAGCAATTATTGCGCATATCTGAGGCACCATAACAACACGTCGATGTTTTGTATGTGTGCCTTTATACTAGAAAAGGCACACACAGCTAATTTTAAGGACCGTAGTTCTTATCACGCTGCGCTTACAGTGCAACGCGATGCTCAAAAAGGTGAGTGCTTCCAACACCGCTAAGACGACAAGGTGGTGGCACCTGCCCGTCGCTTTGCGTTCTACACTTTATCACTTCCGTGACAAGTGCGCAGTCTTTCTCTGCGGGTGCACACGCTTTCCTTCGTTTCCGAACTGCCAGATGACGCTCGTGTCTAACGTGCCTCGATGCGCTCATTCACCTCCGCTACACGCTCGAGGCACTAACGCAGCGCCCCCAGAATACGGTTCACCAATTTTCTTGCGCAGAACATCAAATAAACATTGTGTTCACTCTCTCCAGACGCAAGACTATCGTCTTTCGACGACATATGCAGTGTAACATGCAGATTCGGGGCTAATGTTTTTACCATGGCATAGAAAGCGAAAATGGCCATTTTAAGTGAGTGCCCCTCCCGAAATGAGCTGTTGCCCCCCCCCCTGAAACAATTTTCTGGCTACGCGCCTGCATTAGGTGCAAAACGCTTCCGTAGAATGGCCGGATCAGGTGAGAAGAAAATAAATAAAATGGCTTTTGTCTTCGAGTCGTGCTAGGGGAATGCCGAAGGCAACCTGTAAGTTTTAGATCCATCATGCATCCAGGAAAGAACACAAAGTTTATGCTATGATGAAATGGGACTCGTTGAACTTAGTCATGGGCATTGTTAATTACCTTCGCTTTGCATCGATATCAAATCCGTGTTGGTCAGTGTGTCAAAAGGTGCCCCAATTATTGAGCGCTGTGGTTATATATTCTTTCTTCATTAATATCATATCTATAGACAACGGAAACAATAAAGTGTTTCCACGTGAGCAGAAAGGAAAACTGTGTTTATTGTTGGACGAAATGCTTGCTCGGGGATAGACGCAGAAATGCGAAGCCTACCAAAGGTAAGTCGACAGCGAACCTCCCGACCCATTTCAGGAATTGGTAACGAATCTCGAGCACCGGGCCACACATACAAGCCTCTCACTGCATGCTCTTGAACTCTAATATTGAGAAATTTATGTCCTAAGTAAAAAAATGTGCAATACCCCTCCCCCCATAATATCCTAGGGCTTAGGCCTTCGGTGGTACAAAACGCCGTGACTGAAAGGAATCATTAATCACCTTGGGATAAGCAAATAATAAATAAGTACGCGTCATGCCGGCAATCTAATAACAAGTTCATCATGTATGCTAGTGCTCTGTCAACAAGAGGTGGTCTCAAACTTGACACGAAGCTATTTTTTGCACGTACTAACATGTTCAGATGCAATTTTTTCCCAAGCACTATTGTTTACTGGAACGATCTACTTGGTTCGGCTCATAAAATGAGTGTATAGCATTGTTAGGAGCCATTCGAATGATGTTAATGTATTTTCTCACATTGTGTACCAGGTTGTTCTTAGGAGGTGACGATATTTTTTTCTCCAACAAGTGCTATACCTGTTATTATTTTCTGCTGTGTTTAGACACCACACTACTGCGATAGCCCTGCATCGTACAGCACTTTTTGACAATAAATAAATGATAAATCATGCAAACTCGGTTCTCGTATACCGCGATTAGAATGGCCAAAGCTTAACAGCGCACAATGATGACGATATGTACTCACGAAGCTAGAAAATTCGGCAGTGGCATTAATCCAGCTGATCGGCTGAGAAAAGCATACGTCTCCCACTACGTGCAGCGGGGACACGTGAGTCTGTAGTATGATCATCGTAACGTACCTGGCAAAAAGAAATCAAGACATTGCTAAGTACCATTTCTCACATGCATAGGATCAAACAGAAGGCGTCCGAATTAGTTTATGTCAATGAAACGGCAAGGGTTTAGAAAGATGCCCGCGCAGGTGGAAGTCGATTATGAGCATTTAGCGGTCAACTACAAAAGAGCACAAACCTTTCAAAATACCTTGAAGAACACAACGAATAGGATGCATCACAAAAAGATAGACTCTTCTGCTATGTTTGTGGAGGCCAGAGAAGCGGTAAGTATGTTGGCCAAGCTATAACTGGCATTCTTAAAGTGAGCTGAAACTTCGCCGTTGCCCTGGTAAAATGTTCCCATGTGCTGTCACGGCGGCTTGCATTGCGCTTGCGTAGCTGATTCTCGGTGGTCGTAATAATAACATGTGGATAATAACATGTTGAATAATAACGTAGTAATAATATTCCAAAATCACTATATGATTATGAGAGACACCTCAGTGCAAGCCTCTAGAAATTTTGACCATCTAGTGGTCTTTAATATGCCCTGATATCGCACAGTACGTGGGCGTCTACCAATTCGCCTCGATCTATATAATTGCGACCGCTGGCCGGGATGAAACCTGTGACCTTCAGGTCAGCAGCAGAGCATCCTAGCCATCAATACATCGAGGTGGACTGCCCGCCGGTAGTATTCACCCACCGGTAGTATTCATGAAGGAGTTCCAGTCGGGCAAGTTACCTCTTCGTGTGTGCGGAACTCGCAAGCTACTCTACGCAAACTCTGACTCTACGTGGTGGAACTCGAACCAGTTAAGGATTAAAGGTGAGCTATTTGCTATTGAACATATTAGGGCTTGAGTACCAGTGTAAAATAGGATGTTGAAGAGAATAAAAATTGAAAGCTCGGCGAGTTGGTGGTACTTCCTGAACATATTGAAACACTGCGCAACCAAGATGTGGATCAAGAGAAAAGAGGACAGACCTCAGCGCTGAGTAGCAACTGAACGTTTCAGGAAACACATGAAAGTAAATTCCTGCTATGTCGAAGCACCCACAGTGGCTCCGGCGCCACGTTCTGTGACTGACTGATTGATTTGGGTGGTTTAACGTCCCAAAACCACCATATGATTATGAGAGACACTGTAGTGGAGGGCTTTGAAAATTTCGACCACCTGGGGTTCTTTAACGTGCACCCAAATCTGAGCACACGGGCCTAAAACATTTCCGCCTCCATCTAAAATGCAGCTGCCGCAGCCGGGATTCGATCCCGCGACCTGCGGGGGTACGTTTTGTGACAGTGGCTTCAAGTTGTTATCGAGCGCTCGTGCGCGCTTTGCGGCTTCTTCAGTTGCCGCCATTCGTCCTTAACGTTCGTTCAATGGCGAGTTCATAGCTCAACTGCTGTCAACGAACGGTGCTAGCATGATCACGTCGCCATACATAGGGGCCCAACAATTGGCGCAAAGTGCCACCGCCACCGAGTATCGCGACAGTTGTGAAAGAGGCACCGGCTGTGGCTTTCGTCTTCTCTCCTACTCGCCAACACGGCTCTGTATATGTGCCGTTTTCCCGCCGAGGTGATCGACCAAAACCCAGATGTGTGTAGCTTTGCTGTAAGAAAGGCGAAACCATCATAACCATTCTTGGTGTTTTACACCCTAGACCATGATATATTTTTAGGAACGCCGTAGAAAAGGGCTGCGAAAGTAGGAATCATCCTGTGTTCTTTAAGGTGCACTGACATCGCAAAGTATATGCACGAATTTCTAGCATTCGCCTTGATTGAAGTGAGACCCGTGATCTTCGGTCAGCAGCTACGCACCATAACCACTGCTGCACCGCGGCGAACAAAAACAAAAAGAAAGCGTCAGTGCTACACTTTGGAGTGTGTAATACACCTGCAGGTAGCGCGATCGAATCCTGGCTGCTGCGGCTGAATTTCCGATGGAAGCGGAAACGCTATAGTCCCATGTACTCACATTTGGGTGCACCTTAAAGAACCCCAGATAATCGGAATTTTCGGAGCCCTCCACTACGTCGTCTTTCATAATCATATGGTGGTTTTGGGACGTTAAACCCCACATATCTATCAATCAATCAGAGTATATAATACAGTTTACTGTGGCTGAGTGGCATGCCACCTCTAAAAATTTATCAGTACTCATAACGACCATGGTGACATGGTTATGCACCAACTAAGAACTGTTTTAAATAATCAATATCCAAACAAACTGACTCGGGGCTGCTAAGCTTACAAACAGTGATAAAGAATGCGAACAGTCATTGAACAATGTCGAAGAAGGATATAAGGGTACTGTATGAAATTCTTATGCGTGTTCTTTGGGATACAAAATAGCTGGTGCGCTTGCCTAATTGCATGTAGTCATGAAGGGGCTGTAGTAAGCAAAAGAAAAAATACTAATTTGTTCTTGATTCTTGAACCCTTGTGCCCATGACTTCATGTTCTGAAAAAAAGTTAGCTGCAACACTCAGGCTGTGATGCCGCCCTTATATTTGACTAGTTACAGCTCACTCAAAGCTAAAAAAGACGATCTAATAAACTTCATCTTTTCTACTTACTTCATAGTTACGACTTGTGATACAAAGTCATTCGCCAATAAAGAACTGATCAACCCCACGCCCAAGAAGACCATGGGCTTGACCTGTTGGACCAGTTCCTCTTCAAAAACCTGTGCATGGCAAAATCGAAAGCAAATATAATTCAACATATTGCAACAGACAACTTAAACGGTATCATGGTCAACTAAAATCTTGCAATATGGTGTGGCTGTATATGACAATTCACAGCTTCAGTAACTAGCTTAACTATCGCACAAAAGTCGGTTGCTGTCTTTTGTGTCTTTTTGAGTTTTGATTATATTTGAATACACTGGTGTGTCATGTGACAAAACTGCAATCATTTGTGTATATTAATGAGTTAGAGCCACATAATTAGGTCATAGTGCACATTACTTCCCTCTATTTTTTTTCCCCACCACAATGTTTTAATCACTATCAAACACGTGCCTTCTAGGTACGCATCGCAACACCATAACCCCTAGAAAAAACACAAAGGCGAATGCTACTGCAACCTTTTGCACTGATTATAATGTCGTGCTGTACGGTTATTCATTCTGCACATCACGCATACTGAGATATGTAAAAGTATATTACCTTGAATGGCACCTCCAGGCTTTTTAAGGATGATCCTTGACGGAATGGAAAGTCTAGCACTCCCAAGGCTGACAACTCGAGCCTCCGTACAATATCGGTAAGTTGAGCTCTCAACGTGGGCACCAGATCCAGGGTGTTGTTGTCGGCCCCAGTGTTGCCAGCAGAGAAGCTCACTCCGGCACGCGTGTTGGTGTTCGCCACTGCTCCCTGCACAGGTAGAACTAGTCATGAACCACACTGCGGCCTGCATAGGTGGAACTGGTCATGAACCACACTTCGGCCTGCACAGGTGGAACTGGTCATGAAACACACTTCGGCCTACACAGGTGGAACTGGTCATGAACCACACTTCGGCCTGCACAGATGGAACTGGTCATGAACCACACTTCGGCCTGCACAGGTGGAACTGGTCATGAACCACACTTTGGCCTGCAAAGGTGTAACTGGTCATGAACCACACTTGGCCAACAAAGGTGTAACTGGTCATGAACCAGACTTCGGCCTTGATGAAAAAACGTCCTGTGAATAGAAGGCATCGCCGTGAACATATCAGCCGAATCTTACAGCCGTTCACGGCAAACATACTTTGCGAGCCCAGTGCAAAGATGCCATTTTCTTGTGCCCCCTCTTTTTGAGCCGAGGTCTGCGCTCATTCTCTGTCGAGCTGATGGCACCTGCTGTGCGAAGTTGAACAGCAAATAGCACGTGGCTGGCAAATAAATTAACAGTGGCTTTTGGGTGAGGTGCGCTTCTTTCAACGGGGTGTCATCATGCGGTGCTGTCACGTGTCGGCGCTGCGCTTCATATACTCTGCTAACAATACGCAGTGAGCACCACCCACGTACATGGACTACAAATGGGATAGAGTGGTCACGTTTCATTACGCGCGCTCAACTTCATGATGCCAGCTGAAGTATTCTCTGTGGCATATCTCAGCGTAGCTCCGTGTGCTTGTTGGGAATATACAAAAGCACATAAAGTGCGCGACAAACTCTTGCAAAACTCCGCTCGTTCTCAACGGATTGGCAGATTTTCGTAGGAATCACTTCGTGAAGCTACGAACTCCAATATATTTATAAATATAAATATAAATATATATATATATATATATATATATATATATATATATATATATATATATATATTAATGGAGAACTGGGGATGTTTGTCTGGCTTTTCCTCTGACATGCTACTCCAGGTACTTGGTGACAACTATGATATATACAGGGATAAATACATCGCACAGGCAGCCACACACGTGGCTATACAATGTGGCTATATACAATGTTTCGTTCAAGCTTGTGGCCGGCAAGAATGTGCCAGCAGTGCATGCGAAGCTTATGTTGTGCTCATTTCTGGTGTCTTGGTGCCTAGATGCCTAGACATTCAATGATTCCCCAAAATATTGTAACGTATCTTGAAAGGACTCACTAATATGATTCGTTGAATGTCCAGATTTATATATAAAACAGTCTCACTCAACAATGTGACTTCGCCTATACTGAAAGCAATGTAGTAAGCCCCTTGTACTCTTGTAATGGGCCACAATTCTTAAGCGAGCTATAATTTGAACGTATACAACATGTTTTACAAAAAAATAGTTTTATGCTATATCACAGTAAGCAAATCGCAATCAATATGTTTATCACCCGAGATTCCCTTATAATCTATGACGTTCTGTTTTTTATGGTGCAGCGTGAACAGAATCAATCAGCAATGACTAGCTTCATCTACAGAAGAATAGCTACCCATCAATGCATACAAGGGAAGTTTATTAAAATAAAAAGGCTTCACTCATTATAGAAGAGGGAGGCAACCTACTTAGAGTACACCCCAAATTTCTCATGAGCCACATCAACTATGTCGTATCGGCCTTACAGTGGAGTAAAAGGAAAGGTAAAAGCTTGATACGCTGGTGCAGGAAAGAGTTAAAAGGCTAGCGCATTCTTCTGGATTCGCGAATATAGCTCGCTGAAACAAAAGAAGGCAAATAACTGCGCTGTGACCTTACCACAAGGAAGAAAAAACCAATGAGAAAAAAATATTCACACAGCGCATCGAATGACCTGTATGTGTACTGACCGCTCGGAAGGCTTCCCACGAAGTTCCTCCGTGGATGGGAACGATAGTCGACTCAGCAGCGACAAGGTCTGGGTAAACAATGTAGTTGCAGAGCTGCCTATTAAATAGATCCGGATTAGCGAATGAATCGCCGACGACGCAGAACAATATGCCGCTCTTCCGAGGAGCCCCAGTCGTAGGTGCTGCAAATGTATAGTGCAACATCTTCACGGAACTTGAACTCTGACGGTGTACATGTTATGCTATGCGTAATGGCCAATCTTAACGTTGCTTATATCACAGTGCCACTGAGCTTGTTCCGCAATATTTGCCGCGTTTAATTGATTAATTAATTAATTAATTGATTGATTGATTGATTGATTCATTGATTGATTGATTGATTGCTTTTTTACTGGTGCAACCAACCATTGCGAATCTGCGACGAAACGAGCGGAGCTTTGTTATATAAGTGAACTTGTTTATGATCTCAAAATGTTTAGCAATAGATAGTTCCCTAAATAAATCAAAATTTTAATTCACAAAATAAAAAATAAAAAATAAAATAAGGATTTTAATTAAAAACAAGCTTTCAAGGTCTGTGATATTGAAATAGCACTCTTTCGATATATTTTCACGTGTTTTCATGTGTGTGCATGCACACCTAATGTTACAAAGTGTAAATCTTTCGGGGCGAGACGTCTTAATTTCTCTTTTCGTGAAATTTTTTACGATCGCTTTTTTATTATTGATCACTGATCGCTCTCTTTAAGCGCACGTGTTCAGTGGCTTTGGCCTGAGAACTCACATGGTGTTGAGGCTGGAGTGAAGTTAGTCGCCGGTGCTGTCGATGCGGGAGTCGGTATAATCGTGGGTGGGACATCAATTCTGATCTGTGCGGCAGGTAGATCAGCCATGACGACCGGTTCGTTCCCGCTGCCTTCTGTACTGGAGCGCTTTTCAACGTCCCCTTGAACGCATATTTACACCGCACATATAGACTCTTCACACACGCACGCTTGAATGGACGCATGCAGGAGCAAATGCTTAGTGAATCCGTCAAAGATATAGATAACTCAATCAGTGAATATGATACTGTGTTGTCGTCATGAGAGATCATGGTTTGCTCAAAGATGAACGAATCGCGGAGGTGGCGCAAAACAGGAATAAATGCATGAAGGAACAGACAAAGACAAAGAAATGGGAGGGGGGGGTAGAGAAAATGCGGTTAAAACTACTCACCTTTCTTGTCACTTTCGACGCCTGGAAGTTCAATAATAAATGTAGCAGACATGTATTTCACAACTGAAGAAAACTGGCGAGACTGACGCACACCAGACGAGAAGCACTAGAAGGCATAAAGCAGCATTTTTTTGCTTAAATAAGCCCTGCTAATTATGTAATCTTTCTGCAATCGGTTTATTAGGCGCTACTTGTTTCACTGAGTAGTTGGTCAGAAAAGAGAGTCTGCTACCAGCCCACCTGTGAGGTACGTAGTGTGAAGATATATATCAATCACGCGCGAACGTCGTAGTCTGAACATAGCTCCCATATTTGTGTCACCCCGACACCAATGGTGATAATTAGCTTTACTGGCGTCCCCTGTGAAACAATGTAGCGATACTCAGCCTGGCAAGCTTGTGGATTGTGGAACCATTTGATAATGCTGATAGGAACGTAGACGCTGATTTGATGACGAGCGTACTATGCGGGGCACTGACGCAACCACTGCGTCCAAAAAAAGCGGTAAAAATAGAAAAGAGTGCCAAGACAGAAGTAGAAACTGCTGTCAATGTGGTTTTCATATTAGGATCACTTTTATCGAACTTTATAACTGATACTCAATCTGTTAAAAGCTTCACTCACCCTCAGTTGGACCATCCGAGTCACCTGAAAGCCAAAGACGTGATGCTAGATTGTGTCGTTCAAGCTATGAATATATTTTGAAAGCTATGCCATGTTTCTGGCGTTTCGTTTCATCATCTTAAGTCATTATGACATATAAGCATAGAAAACAATGGTATCCCATTGCGCGACACAAACTCGTCGCATATGTCACGGATATACATAAAAAGACACTTTAATTTTGTACTACATGTATGAAACCCAAAAAGCAACGAAATCATTAATGTTCTTTTTACTCAATATTGCTTCACTTTTCTTGTATTCAATGCCTTCTATTTTTGCGTGATGACGCATGTAATTTAACGTGATTCGTCTCACATCATCCCTTTATTACGATAGCAATTATAGGGACACTATTGATTGGATTTTGCCGCCGGCGTCTGCGTCGTTGACGGCATCGGCGTCATCGTCACTCACCGTATGTGTATACGTATCTATATATATATGTACACGAGTGTCACAAAACTAGTGCTTAAAAAGGACACGCCGCCGAATTCTCGCGACGAAGTGCCGAGAGGTCAACGACAAAAAAAGAAAACAAGCATCCAAAGACTCCCCGGGAGCGCGTCCCTCTCCCCTCGGAAGCGTGGGTCGAACCTCCTCTCATCGGCGCCCGAGCAAGCCCTGGAACGTTCTCGATGGAAAGGGGCGTGGTGATGCAGGGTTGCGTCATCCGTCGTGGACGGCCCTCGTACCGTCTCGCCCTTTCCCCCAGCCTTCACTGCGCATCGCGCCGACGAAATAATGAGAATTTTCTGGAATCTCGCGCGGAAGGTATTTAGCCCAGCAGCAGACATGGGAGATCAACAGAATAAGGAAGTTAACGCCAGAGTGCGTAGGGAATCCCGCCACGTCTGTTGGTGAAGGTTTTGTCCTTAGTGACAAAGCACGAGAAGAAAGTATGCGCCAGAGTGCGTAGGGTGTTCCGCCTTGTGGGCGAAGCCTTTTGTCTTCCGTGACAAAGGAGGAGAAGAAGAGGATTTCCACCTGAGGGGTTAAGACTCGAGCTACAGGCAAGAGTGTGTGTCTACCGCTATCGAGCGAAGATGTGTGGCAACAGCTGCGTGTGGGAAGCCGACGTGTTTCCGGCGAAGAAGTTTGAAGCTTGGAGAGCGGCCAAGTGAAGACGCGAGGTTTTCTGGAAGAGAAACTTCGGGGGCAGCGGAACGACAACAACGCTGGACTTTGAGTGAGTGATTCTCGGAAGAGTATCATCCACACTTTTGTTCCAAGAACTTTGGACTGAATAAGTGTTCTAACTCTTTAGTCTTTAAGTGTCTTGGTTGTTCGTTGCATGCGACTGCATTGTAGTGCGTGTTGTTGTCTGTGTCCGTTGTTTCGAGAGTGGCTGATTGTACTGCGTAGTACGTTGTTTGAATGGTGACATATTGTATTCAACTATTGTCGAGTGTGCATACTTGTGTATCATTTTGATCTGCCGTAATTGAGGATATAATTTTATTTTGTTTATCAACTCTCGGCTCGAACTTGTTCTTTGGGCCACAGCCGGTGTCCGCTGGCGTGCCAAATAGGACCACTTCTAAATTGTCCACGCTTTCGTGGTACGGTTCGGGGGGCCGATACTTCGGCCCCTAGAATTAGCCCAGCGATCGCCTCCCGAAATAACGGGACCTGTGACAATTAATCTGGCGTCTGCGACAAGGACCTTTTGGTGCACAGTGTGTCTAAGGTAGTGAGAAAGAGCCTCGAGTTGTTGATACTGTTATCGGAACGATTTTGTGTGTTGGTCAGTGTTCTTGTTAACGAGTGCAGGGGAGTGTTCCGATAGACTGATTTAGGCAGATACTTCTTGCACGCGCCAAGACTTTATTTGCGAGTCACCATGGATCTCGAAAAGTTAGTTGCTCTTGGTGAGAAGATGGGTCTTTCTGGCGCCGAACTACGGAAGTGGGTAAGCCAGAAGGAGAAAGAGGCGGTGGAGAGAGAGAGGTTGGCCGCTGAGAGAGCCAAGGAAGAAAAAGCAGCTGAGTTGGAGCGAGAGAGGTTGGCAGCTGAAAGGGCCAAGGAAGAAAAAGCAGCTGAGTTGGAACGAGACGTGCTCGAGCAGAGCTCTACCCCTGGCCCTACACCGACCGACGTTGTGCGCAGGGTGCATATTGCGGGGAATGGGTGTGATGCGCAGCTGAGACCTGATGTTTCTGGGAATCTGCATGGAATCGGGGCACCACATTCAATCATGTGTTGTGGGAATGTGAAGCCATCGGCCCCGCCCTCAGCGAGGACAGGTGGGCTGCGCTCTTACGCAGCCCCGAACTTAAGGATCAAACCCTGGCCGTCCAGAGTGCCCGTGAACGGGCCGCCAAGCTCGGCTTGACGGTCCCAACGTGGGATTAGCCGGGTGGCGCGGGGTATCCCCTGCGTCTTCTCAGGACAAAAATAAAGTTTTAATCAATCAATCAGTTGGAACGAGAGAAGTTGGCAGCTGAAAGGGCCAAGGAAGAAAAAGCAGCTGAGTTGGAACGAGAGAGGTTGGCAGCTGAGAGGGCCAAAAAAGAAAAAGCAGTTGAGTTGGAGAAAGGCTGGCCGCTGAAATGGCGAAAGAAGAAAGAGAGGCAAAGGAGCGACAGCTGAAAGAAGAAAGAGAGGCAAAGGAGCGACCGCTGAAAGAAGAAAGAGAGCAGCAATTGAAGTTGGAGCTGGAGAGAGAAAAGCTGGCCGCTGAGAGGGCGAGAGAAGAAAGAGAGGTAAAGGAGCGACAGCTGAAAGAAGAAAGAGAGGAAAGGGGACGGCAGCGGCCGCACGAGATGGAACTCGAGCGGCTCCGTTTGCAACAGCGAAGTGAAACTCCCGTCCAAGCTAGAGTTGAAAGCAGCGAATGGGAAGATCATGGCTTCCGCTTGAACCCAAGCAAGCTGCTCGTAGCGTTTGATGAAAGGAAGGACGACCTTGACGCGTACCTTCACAGATTTGAGACGATTGCAAGGAGCCAGAATTGGCCGGAGCATCAACTGGCAACTGCTTTGAGTACTTGCTTGAGTGGTGAAGCGCTCAGTGTGTACGGCAGGCTGACGCTGACCGATGCAGCCAACTATGCAAAGGTGAAAGCTGCTTTGCTGAAGCGATTTAGATTTACTGTGGAAGGTTTCCGGGACAGATTTTGGACAGGAAAGCCAGCTGATGGTGAGACGACTACGCAGTATGCCGCCCGACTTTGCCATTATTTCTACAGATGGATTGAACTTTCAGGGACAGCGCAGGAGTACGATGAGCTTAGAGAGCTCTTAATAAGAGAACAATTTCTTACTAGTTGCCACCCAAGCCTGTCGCTGTACTTGAAAGACAGGAGAGCTCAGTCACTTGAAGACATGCTTGAATTAGCTGATCAATTCTTGGAAGCGCAAAGTGGCACAAATTTGGCCAGAGTCAAGAAGGAGTGTCCCGAAGATTCAAAAAATTCGGCACCCGAACAAAAGAAGCGTGCACCGGAGAGTGTTCCGCGATGTTTTCTGTGTAACCGAGTGGATCATCGCGCGAACAACTGTCGAACGATCTTTACGAGTCCTACGGTATTAAAATGTTTCAAGTGTGGTCAGACTGGGCCCAAAGCAGACGCATGTCGTAACGGAGCGAGTCAAACCCACCAGGTATCCTGTGTGCTAGCAGCACCAAAATCCGATGATAATGCCGTCACCGACGGATTCGTAGAGTTGAAAAATGGGGAGAAACTTCCTATTGCGGGTGCTGTAATGACGAAACAGCCAACCGGTGTTACGAAGGGAATGCCAACGCTGCCTGGAAAAGTTGCGGGCAAGAAGGTTACGATGTTAAGAGATACCGGTAGCTCCACTGTTATTGTGCGAAGAAATTTGGTGCGGGAAAGTGAGTTAACAGGCAAAACTAAACCAGTTTGCCTAATTGACAGTACGATTCGGATGCTTCCCGAAGCAGAGATCGAGGTTGAAACCCCGTACTTCAGCGGGAAGGTTACCGCTCTATGCATGACGACTCCCCTGATCGAGGTTGAAACCCCGTACTTCAGCGGGAAGGTTACCGCTCTATGCATGACGACTCCCCTGTACGACCTCGTCATCGGAAACATCGACGGGGCGTGAGGGCCGAATGATCCAGAATGTTTGGGAGAAGACCCTAAGATAGAGCCCTCGCCAACCCAGCGACCGCGAGATACAGCGGAGGAGCATCCCGTGACGGATCTCACTTGAGCCCAAGGTGAAGCCGCGGTGCAAGAGACAGTGAATGAGAAGATGATCGTGTTGAATGAGTTCACGTGCTGGGCAGCTGGACTTAAGTCGGCACGACCTCAGCCGACCGACAGTGTAAAGGGGACAGAGTCGGCCAGCCAGGCCCAATGCCGTGACATGAACAAGCTGGTAAATAAACAGACAGGACCCGTTGAACGTTATGACCCGTTAACAGTGTCGGAAGTGACAACGATGGCTGAGACGCTGCCTCAGACACCATCGTTGGACAGGGCTCATCGGAACAGAAACAAGAACAATAAGAAGAGATCGAGAGAGCACCGCAAGAAAGGGCGCAAGCGCCGCTCAATGTACACAGGATAGGTGCTGAGGTGGAATCGGAATGTGTTTGGCAGGGCTGAGTGCCATATGTTGTGTTTTGTTATCCTGTGATCCTGTGTCACAACTGTATGTCGAGCGAGTCAAAGTGTTTGTACATTTGTATTGTTTGGAATATGTGATGGAGTGTTGTACTCATGTACCTGTGGTTATATTTCATCTGTTGTGAGATTTACTTACAATGTACAATTGTATTGAGTGATCTATTGTGAATGTGACGTGTCATGAGCGACGGACTATGTTACAGTCTCTGAGAGTGTGGAGACTGTTCGCGCTAGTTTGTGTGGTTTTGAATATTATGATATAATATTCCTAAAGTGGGGGGCAGTGTCACAAAACGAGCGCTCAAAAAAGGGCGCGCCGCCAAATTCTCGCGACGAGTGCCGAGAGGTCAACGACAAAAAAAGAAAACAAGCATCCAAAGACTCCCCGGGAGCGCGTCCCTCTCCCCTCGGAAGCGTGGGTCGAACCTCCTCTCATCGGCGCCCGAGCAAGCCCTGGAACGTTCTCGATGGAAAGGGGCGTGGTGATGCAGGGTTGCGTCATCCGTCGTGGACGGCCCTCGTACCGTCTCGCCCTTTCCCCCAGCCTTCACTGCGCATCGCGCCGACGAAATAATGAGAATTTTCTGGAATCTCGCGCGGAAGGTATTTAGCCCAGCAGCAGACATGGGAGATCAACAGAATAAGGAAGTTAACGCCAGAGTGCGTAGGGTAATCCCGCCACGTCTGTCGGTGAAGGTTTTGTCCTTAGTGACAAAGCACAGAAGAAGAAAGTATGCGCCAGAGTGCGTAGGGTGTTCCGCCTTGTGGGCGAAGCCTTTTGTCTTCCGTGACAAAGGAGGAGAAGAAGAGGATTTCCACCTGAGGGGTTAAGACTCGAAGCTACAGGCAAGAGTGTGTGTCTACCGCTATCGAGCGAAGATGTGTGGCAACAGCTGCGTGTGGGAAGCCGACGTGTTTCCGGCGAAGAAGTTTGAAGCTTGGAGAGCGGCCAAGTGAAGACGCGAGGTTTTCTGGAAGAGAAACTTCGGGGGCAGCGGAACGACAACAACGCTGGACTTTGAGTGAGTGATTCTCGGAAGAGTATAATCCACACTTTTGTTCCAAGAACTTTGGACTGAATAAGTGTTCTAACTCTTTAGTCTTTAAGTGTCTTGGTTGTTCGATGCATGCGACTGCATTGTAGTGCGTGTTGTTGTCTGTGTCCGTTGTTTCGAGAGTGGCTGATTGTACTGCGTAGTACGTTGTTTTAATGGTGACATATTGTATTCACCTGTTGTCGAGTGTGCATACTTGTGTATCGTTTTGATCTGCCATAATTGAGAATATAATTTTGTTTTGTTTATCAACTCTCGGCTCTGACTTGTTCTTTCGGCCACAGCCAGCGTCCGCTGGCGCACCAAATAGGAACCACTTCTAAATTGTCCACGCTTTCGTGGTGCGGTTCAGGGGGCCGATACTTCGGCCCTTGGAATTAGCCCGGCGATCGCCTCCCGAATTAACGGGACCTGTGACAACGAGAGAACCAAAAATAATCCAGAAAAGGACTTCGGCGCGTGAGATCGTGACCTATGAGTCGTGAGTGTGAGGCGTCAATTACTGAGCCACGTGCGTGGCCACATCGTCACGACGCGGTGGCGCACGCTCTCATCTCCCAACGTGTATGAGAGGAAAGGGCCCACGCTCACTCGCGCACCCTTCCATCGTGGTGGGGAAGACCGTTCGTCTTGGCTGGCCTTCGGCTTTGAAGGGAATGATTCTGTTGTAGATACCGGGTGCACAAAGAACACCGCGACCGCTGCACAGTCTCCGTTTGCGAAAAGAGCGCGATTTTCAGACACAGCAAAGTAACAACTGCGACGCTTATTGGCGTTTCTCTGTACCTTTGAGTACGTTTCGCGCGTCATTTGTGCGTGAGAAACTCGCGGCACGCTTCAATCTGCTTGCCAATCTGCTCGTGACCTTTCAATTTACTGCTATCACGTTCACCGCTTCACTTTTGTGTCAAATCTGACTTTTTTTCACACGCTGGCATGTATGTCTCTGTCTAAATGCATTCCACTTGCAGTGCGCAATATCATTTCTTTCAATAATACCATTGCTCTTTCTATGCAATCATACTTGACAATAATGTAAATAAATGCGACCTTCCAGCTGTTAACTCGGGGCAGCATTTGGAGACAATTCATTTCTAAGATACCATCACAACAACGTCCCTTTCATTGCGTGATATTAGGAGGTTGGCAAAAAAAACCCAGCGAGCAGTGCATTATGCTTAATTATGCGATAACCTACATCGTCCAAAGGTACACTGTCACCGTAAGTGATGCTGTAGTAATTTAGCAGACACGTTTAAGCAGCGTGAAGAAACCAGCACATTGCCGCACTTAAGACGCTCACAAGTGATGAAGTGATGCGCAGAAGGTGGTTCTTCGTGTGTGTGTGTGTTGGGGGAGGGGTTCTATATTTACAACGTGTTATCTTCTACACCTGTTTAAACATGCCTGCTGAATATATGAAACCACTAGCCATAAACAACGCGCTTCAGGTCAAAATGCAGTCCCCAATTCCAGTAGATGACTGCTCTTAGCATTTTCCTTCTGCGAATAATGTCAAGACACTTCATTTAAATCCCTTTGTTACGTATACTTAGTATGATAATTGTTTGCAATGTGGTTTTCGAACTGCTTAGTCACTGAAAATCTAAGCAATGCTGAAGTTTAGGAGAAAACTGAGACTTGAAAATATAAATGTTCTTGAGCATGGGGTGTCGCTGGAGCCAACGTTCCTAATGATAGCCTTGATAAGTGATCTTCAAAGCAGCACCTTGCTACAGTGAGCAATACAAAACCACTTTTCAAAACAAAGGCTACAGTGGCGCCCTCTATCAGATAATGTTCATGAAATATTCGCCGGGTAGTTTGTAAGTAAGATTTGAGAAAAACTTGATTCAGCGAGTGCCTATTTATGCGTAAAACCAGTTCGTTGCGCAAAAAACTGCTGAAAAGTGGACCTACCAATGGTGAAGGCCAGCAGCACTCCAACTACGATGACGAAGGCGAGAATACAGAATGTCACCACTAGGGCCACCATCGTGGCGGAGCGTGCGCTGGAGAAGAAATAATGCATTAGGTGAACAACATCACCACTACTAGCCTATCCAAATAGCTTCCGACAATATAAGAATTCAGGGTAGTCAATAGCTTACCACGTGTTAGTAACAATGTTCATCAACAGAATTTACCGTTACGTTAGCTCGGAGATTCACTCCTTACTTTACATTCCATTTTCCCGAAGTTCGTGGAAACATAGTGGCCCCTCGAAGAAGAATCGTTCTTCTGACCTTCTAAATTATTTATTACCATCTGGTTTTTTCATGGTTATTCTTGATAGAGTAGCTAACGAACTTCTGCTCGCCGTGGCTGGGAATCGATTGATTTCTGGGGTTTAGCATCCCAAAACCACCATATGATTATGAGAGACGCCGTAGTGGAGGGCTCCGGAAATTTCGACCACCTGGGGTTCTTTAACGTGCACCCAAATCTGAGCACACGGGCCTACAACATTTCCGCCTCCATCGGAAATGCAGCCGCCGCAGCCGGGAATCGAACCCGCGACCTGCGGGTCAGCAGCCGAGTACCTTAGCCACTAGACCACCGCGGCGGGGCGGCTGGGAATCGAATCCACACTATTGAGCTCAACAGAAACACGCAAAAGAACCATGTGCATAATTAGGAATGTATTCGCGAAAACCCGGCAGTTTGAAACTGATTTAGAAGGTCAATGCACAGGCATGTTTATTCTGTTTCGCGTAATAACATTATGTGGTGCTTTATACCTCAATGTCTTGATTTTATTTTATAGAAACGCCGTGGAGAAGAGCTCCAGAAATTTCGACTATCTGGTGTACTTCAACGTGCATGGGCATTGTACAGTGCACAGCTCTCTAGCATTTGGAAATGTTGAGGTTTTCACACACAAAACTACAAAATTACTTTTCTGTTACAGGGCCTCTTTTCTTTTTTCTAATTGAAAAGTGACATTCTGATCACTACTATAAACTAATAACAACGGTCACTGCGTTTTCGCTGGAGAAAAAGCAGTGTTGTGTACCATAGAATTGACGCAGCCACCTAAAAAAAAAACTCAAAAACGTTTACTGATCAAATAGAGAAACAAGCTAATCCGTATTGAAACTTCTATGTGATATTCAATAGACGTAGTTTAACCTTCTCGTGTTTACACTAAAATACAGGACAACAACGGAAGAAAATAAGGAAGATAACATAGCGATACGCGTATATTTCGTGGTTCGCAGCTGTGCTGATTGATACGTGAGGTTTAACGTCCCGAAACCACCATATGATTATGAGAGATGCCGTAGTGGAGGGCTCAAAAATTTCGACCACCTGGGGTTCTTGAACGTGCACCCAAATGCGAACACACGGGCCTACAACACTTCCGCCTCCATCGGAAATGCAACCGCCGCAGCCAGGATTTGATCCCGCGACCTGCGGGTCAGCAGCCGAGTACGTTAGCCACTAGACCACCACAGCGGGGCGTCGGACCTGTGGGATGCTACAATAAAATATGACGCAGAGGCACTGATAGTTAATAATGCGAAGCCTTTCTTTGCATACTGTAAGCACTTAAATCTGGCTTCCATCTGCGTATCTATCGATTTATATATCTAGCCGCTTATGCCTGATGCCTGGGTGCTCCCGTTATCACCCCCTTGACTCGGCGTGAATCAAAATTAGTATGGGAGTGTAAGATGGTGTGATGAATTCGACACAATGTTCAACACATCAATAATGTCACAATTCCATCCCGTACGTCGTCAAACACTTCCCGCCAGACAGTGTGACACATCCGGGGGCGGGTATATGCCACTGGTATAGAGGTGTCTACCACAGGTGAGAACCCCCCCCCCCCCATCTAGGAAACCAGGAGCGACGAGGACACACAAGTGCAGTTTAAACGCGCGAGCATTGAGAAAATTTGACATCAGCAGCGTTGACCCGACGAAGGCAAAGAAAAACTGGGGGAACCCTTAAGCTTCGCCTTTAAGAGTTGAACGCGATAGTGAAATCAGGCCCCTGGTGTGCCCTTCAATCGCTAAGTGCATACTTATTAATATGTTTTGTTACATATACACACAGACATGCACACAGTATATTGTGCCAGCGCGCGCTATTATCGCCGAATGGGCTCGTTTTCGTCGTGAGACCTGTCAAACAAATGCGTTAGAGGGGCTCTGAAACACTTTTTCAAGAAATAATGGATTGAATTCACTAGAAGAGCTTATTGCCTCACGAATTCAACACCGCAAAAATTTTAAGAATCTGTTCAGTGCGAGTGGAGTTAGAAAAGTTTGTCGCATGCTACGATTGCATTATCTCTTCCCTCGTCCCGACGAAAACGCTGGAATCTAAGCAGGGAGGGGTGGCAAGTGGAAGGGGCAAAGAAACTGCCGTGCCTCGTGACCTTGAGCACTTTTTTTTCCCTTCGATTGCGCGACTTTCTCAGTATGATCGCGCGCGCACGCGTGCCCAAGTAGCGGCCTCCCGCGGCGATCTCTGTAACTTGCTTTTTTGGTCACAGACGCACAGACAATTTCTCGCTCACAACGAACGGGGCCAACGCCGGCGGCGGGATTTCTGCGACATGAGCTCTCTAACGCTATCGCGTTAATAAATGGCATGGTCGCCGCAGGAGCTGAGCCCAAGCATTCTGCGTTTTAATCAAGCATTCTACCACAAGGCCACGCCAGGACTTGGAACTGCTTTTCAAATACACCCTAATGTTCGTAAAACGTTAGTTGGGTTTGCAGTACTGGCTATCTTATTTTGTAAAGCTTACACATTTACTCCTATGATAGAGCCGTCACGCCGGGTTAACTTCGATTGTGCGTCACAATGCGCTGGACTTGATTTAAGTAGCAGTGTCCAGGGCTAATATCATCGCAAGCACCAGCACTTGATATCAGCTTATCGATTTTGGTGTTGCTTATACTCATGTTTCTGTCGGCATTCTTGCGCAAGTGCAAACAGCTGGTTATATAAACATCTGCAATTCGTCAACAAAGATCTGTGCGTAGATCATTTACACATACATTTAGCGTCATTACATGACCTGTGGCTCAGTAAAAAAATTACAACTCTGTCACCTTCTCTCCGCATGCTTCGCATAACATCGATTCCCAAGGTACGTGGGCTCTGCTGAATTTTTACTCTATTCATAATGTAGCTTAATTTACCACATTACTGTGCAGCATTGAAACACGGCTATTCCAGGGCATTTAGTGCTCTTTTTTCTGTCTATGATTTAGAGAATATATGAATCCATAACAAACTTATAGGCTAATACACGCCAACGGAAATCGCACTGTAGTGATATACTTACGCGTTACTCGTTTCTGTACCTATAAAAAAGATTATAGATGCCGATATCTAAATCTGTCACAAAATCCACTTTCCGTAGCACTGTGCAAATGTGGAATCACGAGTGCGGAATGCAACCTCTTATATTCCCAGCATCCAACATTCCAGTAGTTCATCATTGTAGACTGCTGTAAAATGAACGTTAGCGACAATGCAGCGCTAATCTATTTCCTACAATTTCCACCCATGTATTCATTTCACAACATAGTTCAAGTGATGCGCTATAATTTCCCTCGCAATAGGGGTAAACTAGTGTCAAACAAAACATAGGAAGGCCTGCGAAAACACTGCGTTCTGATAAAACGTCTCTGACGAGGAAGAATAGTGTGTAAACGAGGAAGAATAAATGCGTGATGGTTTTCTGTTACGATATTACCAGCAATTGACCAGGACTACCAATGTTGACCTTTAAAGTTGAGGTTGAAACAGTATTTAAAGGACAGGAGGAAGCCAAAAAGAAGTAGCGTTGGTCAGCAAGTGCTAATCTGCACGAATTAACCCTGCCTTTTATACATTTGCTAAAATAGACATACGTAGGGTAGTAATGCCTACATGGTAAAACCCAAATTTTGCATGCAACAAGATTATTTTTCCGAAAAGGAGCAAAACAAAACACTCACACACCTGACTCCGTCCTTTGAAATATATTATGTTTCTATCACTTCCCTTTTCTTTTGAGCTTATTTCTTTCCACGGGAACTTTTTGTCTCAAATAAAGATGCACCTTGTAATTGTTAGAGCAATTACTCATGAATAGTTTGCATACTCAAGAAGCACAAATAAGTTACAGAAGCAACGTATGCTGGAAAGAAAAGAGAAACATACTTATGCGTGCCCTGTTATACTTTGTAAGAAACAGGGACAATCTGAGTTCCATAAAAAGTTGGGACTTCTCTGAAACATGTACGCTTTTTGTACGCACGCCTGTTGGAGTAAATGTTCAACTCTTTTGTTCTGAAGTAAACCATACGTTTGGCACCAGCGCTTACTTTGTTTTCGTCCAAGTATTGATCGCGATGTTTCAAGCTTAGATACACTCGGCTTTATTATGCAATGTTCATACGGATGTCGTACAATTTTACAGATTTACGGTGATGATAACCAACAAGAACACATGCATCTTACCGGTTGTCAAGGCCGTCCCAGACTCATCAGATCCTAGAGATAGAAATAAGACACAACAACAAATGCGTTCTAAAGCCTTCAATATGCCTATGCTAAAAAGATATTTTGTATGTTTTGCAGAAGATATGCGGCTTAAAATATCTAAAGTTGGATATTATGCATTTTTATTGCATTAGCATTTTCATGCATAAGACGTGATGCTCCGAATACAAGTAACAAGAAATCGTAATTTTCTGTTTAAATAAAGAAATGCCTTACCAGAAAGTGGGCTTAGGCCCGTTTGTCCATATGCCGAATTGTCCACTTCTGAAACGAGAATAGTGAACTCGCAAAGTAAAAAAAAAACACCATGTAATCATAAGATCTCCGATAATTAACTCGCATGACATGCATGAGACATGATTCTTCAAATACAATTAACAAAAGATCGTAATTTCGAGTTCAAATAAAGAAATGAGTTACCGTAAAGTGGGCTTAGACCTGTTTGTCCATATGCCAAATTGTCCAACGAGAAAAGTGAACTCGCAAAATGAAAAAGCACCATGTAATAATAACATCTCCGATAATTAACTCGCACTCCATCGTTATTACTGCACAGATCACTCAGCTAAAACCAAACCAATGGGCTCAAACCTTACATTGTGACAAAGCACAACAAATTCAATCAAATATATAAGAAATGTTCACTTTAAATAAAGAAACGTCACCAGGATACGCGTATGGGTCCGCTTGTCCATAATTTGCAGCATCTGAAACCAGTGGTAAAAGGTGTTTAGTAAAGGAAGACACAAAATATAAATCTTTATTGACGCAAGCATGACTACATTGATCCATTTAGACAAACTTAAATTAGTAGCTCGAAAATAAATTTGCTCCTAATAAATATCAGTATTAATAATACATAATGCAATTTTATTTCAAAAATGACCAGAAACACTGAGAGGACTCTAACCGAACTTGCAGGAGTATAATAACGATTTTGTGTGCGTGTGTGTGAAAACAACTGCTTACAAAATCTGCTATGAGAATGAGACGACGTCAAACAATCAATCAATCAGTCAATCTGCCAATCAATCAATCTGCGATCTTTCGTAAATAACACTGTAAATAAAAGCGAGCTACCTTATGAGCCCAAAAGCTCACGAGCACAAAGTATATTCGCATTTTTAACGACTGTTATAAATTTAATACCCAGCAGTTGCTTTGTTGGTTCTTCTAACTTGTTCTGATTAAACCTTAATGAAATTAATTTCCCCATTTTTGTAGGTTCACTGTTTGCCGAGTAGTGCTGGCGTATCATTGTACAAAGCAACAGCTAAACTTCGCAGTGTCCGAGACTTCGAGAATTTATTGCCTTATACGGCAGCAAAATGATAGTATACAAGAAGGAACGTCAATCAACCTTCAATGCTCTTCGCCCAAGCACACTTCCATAATGGCACATAAAAAAACCATGTTCCTGCTTTCTATTTATTTATTTCCACTAGTCCTAAAAACGTTCAACCCAGGAAGCATTTTCAAAAGCTACGCTATTTTAAAACGAACATTTGTTAACGTGAACGTTTAAACGAGTAGAAGAACTCTCGTACTAAATTTATGAGCAGGCAGAAGTACACTGAGCGCATGAATCTACAGCCAAACACCAATATTGCCCACTTATGGCCGTTTCAATTTCAATATACATCTTGCTAACACAGATTACAGGTCAACCCCAAATCATTGTATTTTGCTGTGCGTTTCTGTGATAGAACTCCGCATTATTCTAATACATTCGCGGCTTGCGAAGGTTAAAAATGCTTTATTTTTTTGCTATTTATACTTTTCGTGATGAGATGTCGCGCGAAGCTGCCATTATTTCTAAAAACGGCTTCTGAAACATGCTAGAAAATCAGAACTAACTGCTTTGACGAAAGCCACATACAAAAAAAGTTTCTATGTCACGAATGTAAATTATTCAAAATATTATTTGTGTCAAAAGTATTTCCTTGACTGCGGCTTTCGTAAAGGCAGTCATTTTTGTCGTTTTTTTTTTCTGTTGCAAATTGGCTTCGGGAACTCTGGCCGCTCCGCGAAACAGATCATCACGCAAAGTACTTATTTAAAAAAGGGGAGAAGGACCAAGCCGAAAAGACACAACTTTCATCATTGTTGTTACGGTGCCAAATTGGCATATCGATAATGCTCAGATCTACAGTGATTGCTCTCGCAGTTATCGCAATTGATTCTCCCATTGATTGATATGTGGGGTTTAACGTCCCAAAACCACTATATGATTATGAGAGACGCCGTAGTGGAGGGCTCCGGAAATTTAGACCACCTGGGGTTCTTTAACGTGCACCCAAATCTGAGCACACGGGCCTACAACATTTCCGCCTCCATCGGAAATGCAGCCGCCGCAGCCGGGATTTGAACCCGCGCCCTGCGGGTCAGCAGCCGAGTACCTTAGCCACTAGACCACCGCGGCGGGGCAATTGATTCTCCCATGACCCGACATCATGACGTAAACGAAAATTGTCTTCCTGACTCACCATCAGCCATTGTCTTCAAGGGTGATACTGGTATCGCAGAAACGCAGAATAATCGCGCTAGAAATCCGACACTTGCCCTCGGTAACGTGAAGTGCGGAGTCTCGTGCGCTTGGACCTCGGGATGTGCTTTCTTCTTAATTATAATGATGATGATGACAATTACAAGTGTGATTCATGTAATAATATCTCAAACCCACTGTTGGGGATGATCTGTAGGTCACGTGGTAAATAAGGAAACAAAAAAATAAAAGTAAATAAAGAGAGACCAAGGCAAAAAAATGGTGCAACGCCAATAATTATGTTGGCAGTTTCACCAAAAACATAGGAAAAAAACTCTGAAAAACAATAAGATAGTTGAAAGAAAGGCTATAGTAAATTGTATCGCACAGATTTCGGCTTAATTCAGTGGTACCACATTTGTATTTTAATTTTGCAAATTTATGAAAGAGACGTACATCGAGAGGGTGTAGCTCTGGGCGTTGTAATGGGAAACGTTTCATAGGCGATCCTTCTCGGGGCGTTGCTACCGGCTACAGAAGGATAACCAATCCACCAACTATCAACAATGTAATCTCGACAACTATCAACAATGTAATTCGGACTCGACAGCGTAAAAGCATGTTTCGCAAAAATTTCAATGCCGGTGCCGGCACCGATGGTTGTCAGCGCAAAATTGGCGTTGTCAGTGAGTGAAAAATTGAGATAGATCCAAGTAAATCATAAAAATGTTTGGTCAAAGTGAGAATCAAAGGCCTTGTCTATGGCATACAAGTGTTTTACCACAGAGCCAAGTCATCGGTTGAAATTGTTTTAAAAAAAAGCTACACGAATGTCACGTAGTGAGAAGGGTCTTCTTAACGCATGTATTATAGCGTTAGAGAAGTCTGGAACCGCACCATGAGTTAATGCATGTGAACGGAACGTCGATTTGATGTTTCAAAAGCTCACCAGTCACAAAGTGCTCAGTAGTATTAAACTATCCTCAAGAAGAAACGCACCAACAAAGTGAGCAGCTGCGTAGGTTCGCATGTAGCTTTAAGGACGCGTACAGAGGGACCTTCACAGATTTGCAAAATAAAGCAATGCGACGTAGTGGGCACTTCGTCGCAGTTCTTGCGTTAGAAAATTTGCAATAGTTTAAAACCCTCATTCTTACGCACACAGAGGTTCGTCTCTGTGCGACACGGTTGAGGTTCAACCGAATAGCGAAGCTGGATTAGCAAGTGAGAAGGCCACGATGGGGGCCAGATTACACTATCGCGTTCAACTCCTAAAGGCGAAGGTCATATGTCCTTCAAGCTTGTACGTAATAATACCATGCTCTCTTAGACTCCTGTCGTCTAGTTTACGGGTATGCAACATTGTGTCCACCCCAGCTAAACAAAGGTCAAAATTTAATTTTTATCTATATGTGTGCCAGTCGCCCGATCCCTCCGCTATCTTCCTTTGTAGGTATAAGACCTAGTTGGTTCGTATATACATCACCATCATCAACGACGCGTGCCACAGATTGTCACATAACAAGCTTTATGTAGCACGTCAATGTTGGGAATTGCAAAAGTATTCCTTGTTTCAATACCTCGCTTTAAAGAATGTGACGCAAACGCAACCAACTTGCAGTAGAAGCACTTACCACGCGTATCACGTGCCGTCCTGCTTAGAAAGCGACTGTCCGGCCACTACCGACAAAGTTGCTCATTCAAATCTACCGCATGCCAGATTAGATAGAGGGCTTCTTGCTGAGTGGCGTACACTAAGGACACCTTGAAATCGCCACGAAAGTTTACCTAGTTGACGTTGCCTTTGCACTGCATGATCCAATGCTCCTCAATGCATAGATCTATACAATGACAGATAATTCAATTACAACAATTTTATTATGTTTTTCAGTGCTCTAAAAGGAATGACTTTATTCATCTGCACTTTAATTGCCTCAATGCTTCCCGACGCATCTATCTACACGATTACGTATAATTTCATCAGAACGGTTTTGTTAGGCTCTTCACTACTCTAAAAAGAATGGTTTTAATTATTTGCCAAAGCGATGCACGTGAACAAGTACAATCTTTTATTGCCGCAATGCTACGTTTCTTAGCCCTGGGTGTCCGCAAATGCGCTCGCTTTAAAGAGCACCGCGCATGGCAGCACGAGTAGTAGGCCACACACGTATGCAGCCGTGACGATGACGTGCCACGGCCGTCACGTGGTCAACTTTCGTAGTCACGGACCTCCGCGACGACTTCGATTGCGTGCAGCTAACTGCACCATTTTGAGACGCTGGAAGCGTTCTTGAATGGCGCAGTCCTTGGCGCTGTCGCGATGCGCCTCGAACATGGCCCAGCCATCGGAAACCTTCTCTACGTATAAATCCATCTGCGGTAGAAAATTGCGGTTTCTTTACGTCAGAGAAGAAAAAAAAGTAAGCAAATGACATCGTTACTTTCCAGTCGATCGTGCATCTGGAAAGCATGCATATTGAATACACACTGAGCGTAATTATTTATAATGTGCACCGACATAGATGACGCCCTTTTAACACCTTCAGAAAAAAGTTTGCAAGCTAGAAAATGTGCGAAAAGATTACCATGACGCCGTCTTGAAGTTCGTGTGTTAGCCTGTCATGACATCATCAGTTTCGATGACATTATCTACGGCGTTTATCGTTGTGTGGTAGTAAATAGGTATTTTACTAGATTGTAAGCCAGCCAAAAATGACATGGTCCATTTCAGAAACAATTGTTTAGATAACGTGGTCCAAATATGAAAATTAAACTATGTACGTATTTCCCGTCACGAAGGCATACTGTCCTTGGGATTTGAGCGAGCCATTCATGATATGTGACCTAACTTTCTTTTCTTTTTTTTGTCGAAATTACCAACATCTGCGCTCTTCTATCATTATCAATGCAAACATATTTCGTGTTCTTTTTTAGTGTCTCTTTAAATCATATAAAATTGACTGTGTGTATTCAACTACACTGCATTATTGTTTTAAAGAGGACCGACCTGTCGCTTTGCTTTCTACACCTTATCATCTCCGAGACGGGCGCGCAACTTTCTCCGTGGGCTGCGTGCCTTCGCTTTCAAAGATAACTGCCAGATGGCGCTTGTGTCTAACGTGCCTCGATGCGCTCATTTGCTTCCGCTACACGCTCAAGCCACTCTAACGCAACGCCTCCAGAATAGCATTCACCGATTTGCTTGCGCAGAACATCAAATAAACGTTTTGTTCACTCTCTCCAGATGCTAGACTATAGTCTTTCGACTACATTTGCGGTGTAACATGCACATTTGGAACCAACTTTTTCCCCCATTGCTATTCAGTATAGCTCTAAAATATTAATTTTAGCTGGAGTCACCAAATCCAAAATATTTTCACGTGGTCGTGACGTTGACCAAACCAGCAGTCGACAAGTTCGAAACTAATTTGGGTGAGCTTGTGCCTGAAAAATGAAATGTGAAGTCAGCAATTCACAGTGTAGCCTTATAGCGACGTGAACAGTTGTCGGCCGTCGAGAAATCTGCGTAGCGATGCGGGGCGTTGGCTTTTATACATGTGCTATCGACCATTATTGCGTTATCACTAGTGGCTGCGTAAGTTCAGGTCGTAAGCGCATTCTTAATAAAATGGCCTCAAGCTATCGCGAAGCTTCTGAAATGCTGCTTCGTGGCCTGCTCCAAGCGTTGCTTAATCTTTGCGGCTGAAATCCAAATTCGTGAAGAAAAATTTCGGCACATCCCACATAATTTGGGAATCCACGTTTTACGAAACCTGTAGAGAGAGATTGACCGTTTTGTATTTTTCATTTAACGACCCGTCATGAAATGACGCTGAATATATGTGTAAATGTTGCACGCACGAACATATGCATCCTAGGAGAACATGTGTAATGTTTATAAAATTGGATAGCAGCCCTGCAACCACAAGTGATGTTTCACGAACATTAGGATTTATTTAAGAAGTAGTTCCGAAACCTGGCGTGACTCTGTAGTAGAGTGCTTGATTTCTACGCATGTATGGTTGTTCTTTTCTTAACTCTGAAGCGTTAAAATTGCCATTATGTGTTCTCGTCATTCCTGGGTAGATACCAAGTGTCAATCACCTGTGGCACAAACCCGCATACCAGTGGAACCTACCCACCTGTCATGTCTTGACCATAACGGTCATGTCTTGACCAGCGCGTCAAATTGGTCGTACCAGCTTACCCTCCCATACAAATTTTAGTTCATGCCAAGATAATGGCGTGATCACGAGAGTACTCGGACGTAAGCGGCTAGATAGATAGAGAGATAAATATATACGCACATAGACGCCAAAAGTGCTTGCAGTTCGCAAAGAAATGCTTCGAATTTAAGAAAACACGCATGACAATGTGATAATGAAGCACGCCGTAGTGAAGGGCTTCGGCAATTTCAACCATCTGGCGTTATATAATGGGCACAGCCATATCACAGTATACGGGCCTCTACAGTATTTTGCAGCCATCTCAATGCAGCCGCCACCACCAGGATCACACCCTAAACCATCAGTTCTACAGCCGAGTACTGCAACCACTGTACTGTGAAGCATATACAGCTCTCTGTTGTCCGATACTTTTTCTCAAAGTATGAATCAGGCAGAGATCACGTGGACAGTCATCCTACAGAATGGCATAACTGTTTTCACTGCATACAATCTTCTAGAGGGTAGCATGAAATGCTGAGCATATATAGTCACCTTGTCAAGCAACGAATTCGAAGTCTCGTAGGTGACAAAGTGCTGTTTGACGCCGTCCTTGTAGACAATGTAGGCGTACATTTCTGCACGGTCGAGCACCTCCGGTCCTAAGGGTGCACCTCCACTACACAAGAAGTCCCAGTCAGCCATGTACGACTGGTCACACCCTTGATTAGGCCCAGATGGCTCGTTCCTAACTGACGTTCCAACGTAAACCATCACCCCCAGCGTGGAGGAGAACATGATCCGGAACTTGTCGCCTCGTGACCGCAAGAGGGTTTCTGCTCGTCGGGCGACCTCCTGCGATTCAGCGGTACGACTGTTGGTGGTTCATTTCGTAAACGCGTACAACAAATGCGCCTCGATTCTGGACAGCAATGTAGACAGTTTATGTTTAGAGCTAAGACTGCAGTGCAGAACCTGAACCACCCAAGTAATGGAATCCATATCAAAGAAGTCTTATTACGTGATGCCATCCCGCGCCCACGACAGAAAACTAAAGACAGCACAAAACCATTTTTTATGTTTTTCTTTCAAGTCTACTTGAAATTAAATTGCCTACCAAGCTTATAGTATGTATGCAAAATACGTTTTCATCTGAGCACGATACCCTGCCGACGAGCTTACGACCTTTCTGCCCAGCCGTCATTTTCCACGAACTGTAACATAACATTTTTTACTTCAGTGCGGCTGTTGCGACTTGCTATCTGTTTGCCGGCTTCGTCAAAATAGAAACGGTGCGTAATAAGGTGCAAACAATTTTTTTGAAAGTGCGTTTACTGGCATACAAATGTCGTCTAAACTGAGACAGCTGCGTGCAAGTTTGAAGCACACGAAGCTATCACGCTCAGTGAATGCTGATGAGGTATTTGATTTACAGTTTCGCATGATAAACTTACTGGCACGATTCAACGCTAGCGTGACCACAGGCTATAGTGTCAATTTTGGTGTCTTCGAGCACCAGTATGGTGAGACGATATATGATAACATCAAGCCCTTACACATTCAGAATTTGCGCGTCACCAAAAACATTCAGTGAGCACTTCTGCATCACCATTGTATCCAGAACGGCGTCACGCTATGTCTAGAAAACACATAACGAGATGATCGGGCTGTGCTGTGACGTCAGAGTACTTGAAGAATCAAAAGTGGCTTTTAAAAACGTACTGTAAATAATCTTTCAAGAAAACTCACGCTTACCAGGACATTTTATGATCTCATGTGGTCTACGCAAAAAGAAAGACGAAAACTGAGAATTTTTATGTCAGTACCACTTTAAGATGACCTATTTCAGCTGAATTGTCTGTTTAGCCATCCACCGTGAGTATTTCAGCACCGGCAATTTTTTCGAGTAACACGCACTGGCTTTCGTATACCTGGATTTCTTGCAATTAAGTAAGCATTGCACGTATTACTAAGCGAGCCGCCTAGAAAATGGGTGGCTGAGTCATGAGAAGTTTCATTAGGTTGTTGAGTTCAGTCTAGCCAAGTGACCTTGACATTCTGGCGAGGGAAAAGCTCTTAAGTGAGGACAGTGTATAGGTGAAACGCTGTCGCAAGTTTCAAGCAAATAAAGGGGACGTTACTTCATGGTTATCATAACGTCATCTCCAAGTTCGCTACAGAAATCAAATTACAAGCATTTTTCTTTGTAAAGCTATGCTCAAATCAGAGATCTTTTTCTCTCAGTACTTTCTAAATAGCAATTTGCTTCAATACGACCGTTTTTAAATATACAAATTTTATTAAAGAACACGCCTTTCAGACTCTTCCCACTTACGATTAGTGGAAGCAATGTCCACGCGTATGTGTTTGCTAACTATACCTGTCAGCATGGTCACTTAGCTATTTTGAAGCAAACTCAATCGCCTAGTCTTAGAACTGATGTGTTACTTTATAAGTACAGTGAATTTCTTTGTGACAATGTTTACATTGTCAACGTACGTTTCGCTGTCTGCACATAAGAAATATTGATGTTTCCTTAAACGCGCACAAAAGGCTAATGAAAACGCTAGAGAGAAGTACGCATAAAAGTTCAAAATATATTTTCTCACGTCTTTTAAGCGTAAAACGAGTCCAATGGGGAATATTGAGATGCGCATAAATGGGTAAATGAGGTCAATAGCGATTTATGCAAATTATAGGTTATGTTTTTCTTTTATATTCAACCTTCATGGCTTCAATATTTAATGCTTGTACATCCATTCCACGTTTTGAACATAAAAAAATGAAACAACTCACGAAGCTGGGGGTAATGTCGTTAGCGGGCCACCGCACTAACAGGGCGAGATATGCACAACGTGTGCCCTAGGACGAACGGCAACGATATGTGGGTCTGAATGATGATCGTGTTGACGTGGCTGCGAATGAAGACACACAGAAGACAAATTAGATAGATGATATGGCCAACTACATACATACATACATACACACATACATACATACATACATACATACACACATACATACATACATACATACATACATACATACATACATACATACATACATACATACATACATACATACATACATACATACATACATACATACATACATACATACATACATACATACATACATACATACATACATACATACATACATACATACATACATACATACATACATACAGACATACATACATACATACATACTACATACATACATACATACATACATACATACATACATACATACATACATACATACATACATACATACATACATACATACATACATACATACATACATACATACATACACGTACATACCGGAGGCCTTGGGTGTCTATGTGGCCTAGATATTGAAAGCAACTTTTACGACCACGAAAATGTACTTAACCCGCTGAATACGCTGCCTTGACAAACATGCACGCACGCACGCACAGAGGGAGAAAGAGAGTGAGAGAAGTTCGAATACCGAAATGCCCATTTTTCGTTCTTTCCCTAGCCATCATTATATTAACTCTAACTAGGCAATCTGCAAAGTATTTGATTCGAATACTATTTAGAAAGTTGACATTCAGTGCTCGTACAAAAACTATAAAGAAAGGTGCCCTGGCGTAACGGAAGCTTATCGAGGCTGCCGGTCAGCCTTGGCGTTGTATTGAATTGGAGAGTCCCAGTGCCGAAGCGGCCCCTCTTATCAGATGTCCGAGAGTGTTTTGGCACAAACGGCCGTAACGGCATAACGATCTTCGTTTTCGGCCACTGCTGTGGATGAATGATAAGCTGTCGTCGGCTCTGGCGACTGGCGATAGGCCCCGGCGCGCCGGCATTACCATATTGTTTAGCTGAATCGAATGTCCCCCCAGTACGAGAGATAAGCACGTTAGAGAGAAGTCACAAAACGAAGCGTCCTTGATATATGAGAGGCTTTATATGTGCATTTGAAGTTGTTAGAAACTCAGCGTTTAAACGATGTAATATATGCTTACAGAAAATAACCGCTGAGGATAAGTTGAATCATCATAAAAAAAACAAGGACGAAAACTAAGAATAAGCATGCGTAGACGAGTGCCAGGCGCTCGTCTCAATGGGTGTGCGCTCTTTTGAATTTGTTTTCAGCATTTCTTACTTTCTTTTTTTTTCGGACCACTTCAAGCTATGCGCAAGATAAACAGACTCACTCAAATGAACAAGTTATTGCTATCGTCATTGACACTTTGCTTAAATCGTGCGGGTACCAAAGATTATAGATACTTTCTGAAATTCTGCGAACACGTGGTACAACTGGATGAGAGAGAGAGAGAGAGACCTTATTAATTTCCGGCAGATTGCTGGGATGGGCTCCCACCTAGGGGCCAACGGAGAGACCGTGTCTCCCGGCAGCTTCCTTGGCCTGCTAACTGGATGAGCCGAGCCAGCAAAATATCATCTGCCATTGACTTTTTTGTATGTTTCATTGGTAGATCAGAGCTATTGATTAGTAAAAATTGTCACTTTTATTGTGACAATTGCTACTCTTCTCGCTGACAGCAAACGTGAGAAAACAATACAAAATGGGGAAAATTGCGCAAAACATGGTACACAGTGTAACACCAGCCCCACCGTGGTGGTCTGGTTACTAGGGTACTCGGCTACTGACCCGCAGGTCGCGGGATCAAATCCAGGTAGTGGCAGCTGCATTTCCGATGGAGGCGAAATGCTGTAGGCCCATGTGCTCAGATTTGGGCACACGTTAAAGAACCCCAGGTGGTCTAAATATCAGGCGTCCTCCACTACGGCGTCTCTCATATTCATATGGTGGCATCGGGACGTTGAACCCCACATATTATTCATCAATGAGTGTTACACTAGATGCACAAACCAGTGTTACGAGAAAAACCATGCGTGGTCAAAGAACTTGGGTCAAAAAAAACTAAGTTTGGTTTGCAGATACAGATAAGATAAACCAAAGCATGGACCATGCTCATGCCGCTACGCATATCACCTGCCGGGGATCTACACATTTTCTTCTAAATTGAGGCAGATACATGCTCGTTAAACTGCACCCAGATGTTTTGTCGAGGCTACATACCACGGACGTAAGTGAAGCAATACGTACTGGATGAACTAGCAGTACCAGATTGATTGACATGTGTGGTTTAACGTACAAAACCACCATTTGATTATGAGAGACGCCGTAGTGGAGGGCTCCGGAAATTCAGACCACTTGGCATTCTTTGACGTGCACCCAAATCTGAGCACACGGGCCTACAAGCTAGCAGTACCAGAGGTGAGAAAGCTTATGTTGGTGACAAAGATTACGACAAAATTATATTACAACGTGTTTTGAAAAGTAATGAAAAAGTTCTGAAATTGCAGTAACAAAAGTTGTTCAAGCAACGTTATTCAAAGCGTTGTGTACGAATTCCACAATTCTTTTCTGTGCGCCTGTCTAGTACCCACATTTTGAGTTTTTCACTAAGATTAACTTGTGTTTGTTATTTTTCTTTCTTGTTTTGTCCAACATTCTTACGTAATAAGGGAAGCGAAAGTCATATGTTAGCCATACTAATTTGCGAATGTATAAGTGACTTCGTTAATTGCCGCATTCCTAAATTACCAGCTCACTATGGACATTCATCACGTTAATCAACGTAAAATAGTTACTGCAGTTGCATCACTGTCGTAAATTACGCAGTATATTGTCACCCCAATTCAATTACATTTGCAAAAAACTTGACTGAGTAACACTAAACTAAACAACTTTTATTGGAATCATGATTTTTAATTGCAGTATATTTACAGCTAACCAAGCGTTCAGTCAATGGTCATGAGTCATAACTGTTGCTCACGCAATGGTGGACACTTCGGCCACAAATCGCTGGGCGACGTCGTCCTTATGCAGCCACACGCCCAGGAACACCATAGCTTTCTTGCCAGCATGGAGCGACACCGCGCTGGCGAGAGCCTGTGACAGAGATATCGTGCTCCTCATCACACAGCCAGCACTGAGCTGGCTGAGAAGCGCACATTTTAAGGTTCACACAGATTTCTACGTACAGGATCCACGGAGAAGGCCCCATTAATATTCACGACAACATAGAAGCTGATGTTCAGTGCATATTTCGTAAAATTATTACTGTGTAGATGCCCACTATTATTTGTCGTCATATAACGAACATTTCGCTCGCAAACCAGAATAGGCGTTCTAGTTTTACCAGCTCGAGTACCGACCTCTTCACATTTCATGAAGTCTACCCGGTATGCGCAAACACACGAGATTTTCCTGTGACCTTAAACATTTAGACATGTTACGCAGTGTTTCTTTGATTCCGGCACTGTTTAAAACTTCGTGTAACATTAAAACACGCATGTATGTATGTATGTATGTATGTATGTATGTATGTATGTATGTATGTATGTATGTATGTATGTATGTATGTATGTATGCATGTATGTATGTATGTACGTACGCAAGCACGCATGCATCATTGTACGTATTTATGCAAGCGAGAATGGTTCCAATATGAATGGTGGAATACAGGGGAATAAAGGCAAGAAACCATCAACTCTTAACTTTTGCGATAACTTTTGAAACATCAAATATCCACCAGTCGATGTCTTCAGCTTGCGCTGACTCCACTGCGGTGCTTCTGGTGCTCCGCGTGATCAATTGTTTGCATAGTAGTAGGTCGTTCTAAGAATTTAGCTGAAGCGAGTATAAGGGCACCACCACGTCAGATCGTAGCAAAAGATATATAAGTAATAGTGCCTGGAAAGCCACTGCCAGTAAAGTGGCACTTGCGACGAGATGGGGCGGAAAGTTGAGCACGCCCATTGCCGACACGTTCATCGTATGCGCCAAACTGGCAAGCGGGGAGGCCAAGTCGTGGAGGGAGTCCAGCGTGCTACCTGCCTCCCCTACTCCAACGGATGTGAAGCTCAAGCCGATCCCCATACTGGGATTAGCCTTGGCGCCCTGCGCATGAACGGCACAGTTCAATTCATTCTAATTACGCGTGAAAGTACTATGCTTTTATCACTATTGGTATCGCTACATTCAACGAAATATGTTCATAGTTTATTACCATGCAGAAGACATTACGTAATATAATCGGCGCTCATAAAAATTGGGACGCAGCTAGAAATGCGTGGATATATCTGAAGCATGTTGTCGAGCCACACAGCAAAAAATGGAAGCAAGGGTTAGAAGCGACGTTTAAATGGCAGAACTATGCAAATGCCTTAACTACATTATAAGCGTCGTCGCCTAGTACTTGTTTAGTCTCTACGAACTTTTTTTGCAATGTAACTTAGCATATAATGAAACCCGTCCTAGCCTGAGGTGTCGCCCCTCTATGGCCAGCATAAAACGTTTATTGCGGTAGTTATGTCGTTGCAGGATTTGTAGTAGTTGTGGTGATTACAAAAAATCTCACTCCTGGACGACTGATATTCATGTGCAGTGCCACTGACCTCTTGAAAGATGCTCCAGGAGGCTCTTCCCAGCAGGGGAGTGAATTGCCCTGATTCGGCCACCAGGTCCGGGTAGACAATGTAGTCGCACAAATTATTCTTGAAGAGCTCCGTGGATGTGAGACCGTCGCCAACGACGCAGAACATCATGCCGCTACGTCGTGTTGTCGTGGTCGGCGCTACGAAAGGAAATGTGACTTGTCGAATAACACAGGTCGAATAATTGATCGAAAAATATTTTCAATGGCTTAGCTCGGCTATGTCAGAATATACGGAGCGTGAGCGAATTCGTGACGAACGAACCACGAATGGACGACCATGGATTGATGGACGGATGGACGAACCACGAATGGACGGACTAGCGAGCGATCTCACGTGTGTCAAACGCCAGCCCGCTAGTGACACCTGGAGCTTCCAGGTCTTCGGTGTGGCAGCTGTGTGCCATGTGACGTCACTGCTCCTTGCACTTGAGCAGAACTGCTCACTGTAAGCCACGCGAAACTGCTCAACCTTGGCCAGTGTAGCTTACGTGACAAAACGTCACGGGGTCCCTTATACAATCGCCTAAGACATATCGACACCCAAAGCTATTTCATTTCTCTTCTACTTCGATGTATTCATCTCCCTTCACTGCCTTCACTTTCGAGAGTTTTCAGAGCCTGACCTCACTTTGCACTGCCTTGAGGTTCGGAGGCACTACCAGTTTTCTACAAATTACATTGTTTTGCGCAGCCTCTCTTATGACCCGCCTTTGAACAAGCAACGAGGATTTGCGACGTCAGACGTTTCTGAAATTATGTGACGTCATAAAGTCACCTAGTGTTGTTATTAATTTCATGTTCGATTGATGTCATGGGACATGGTATGCCGGCTTCACACATACATTCACTCGATAATTACACTACTTTTGGTTGATTTTCTTTTTAATTTGTTGTTTTTCGCATCATTCTTGCTGACCACAACGCTGGTCACGCGATGTGAACTCGCCTTATCTCAATGACACCGAAGGTCATTTTTTTCGTTTGATAAGGAATACATGGCTTTCTCCTTAAAATACATGCGGTAGGGCATACGTCATCAGAGCCTCATTCGGTTTTTATTCTAGTCACCAAATGTGCTCCTGCAACTTCATTTCGTAGATACTTTCGCCTGTCTCTGCATCCCGAAACGTCACAATACTATCTGAACTGCTACAAGGGTTTGAGTCACTGCGAATATCAGAATAATACTGCGGGTAAGTGCACCCGGCTTACGCGACGTTGGGACCGTAGGAACCTGTGACGGCTGTGTAGGCTCTGATGTCGGGATAGGCGGCATATCGGTTGTCTCCAGGGGCAAGGGGTTAGTCGGTCCGATCGCGACACTCGCCGGCTTATCCTTGCCGACGGTACTTTCTTCGCGTCCTCCTGGAGCCGGTGCTTAAAAAAATTGTGGCTTATTAAAATCAGATGATGTGCGGTAAATGTCGTTAGCATTGCATTCAATTACCATGCCAGCTAGAATGAGCCAACGAACGAAAGGGCAGTTTTTTTTTTCGGTGGGCTTGTTTATTTCACAAACACAACCAAGCAATTCCAAGAGACATTAATGCAGGGAAAAGCCTTATGGACCTTAATTATTGTCTTTAACTGTAGCTTAGTAACAAAGACTTTAATTAAAAACAGTTAACGCAAGCAAAGTCACCCTTTCTCTTGGTAAGCTCCCAACCAACAAACAAATACGCGTTCTATGTTCTACCAATTGAGCTGCGACAGAAAGTGCTTCTCCTTCCACTTAGGTATTTCTGTATGTGTACACGCTGACGTACTTATCAACATCATATCCAATGTGTGATGTTCTAGCCAACGTACTAGCCAAAGTTATACAATAACGCTGCTTATAAGCGAATATACATGACAAGCCTCACCAGAAGTTTCCCTTCGTTATCAACTTTCTATCAAATGAGGCATAGTTGTAGTGCATCACTCAGTGGCGAATAAACGGCATAATATTCACAAACCCATTTTTAGTAAGTACGCATCTCCATTTGTCAACCGGCTTCGCAATTGATATGCCCCTCATCGAGACAGGCTGAAATACCTCACAAAGATTTCCACTGTAAGACGCTTTTGTGAGTACGGGCCTGATCTACAAGAAACAAAACACGTGTTGGCTGGAGCGGATGTTTCCTAGAAATCCCTCGGCTAGGTATCCCTCGACGAGTACTCAAGCTCAATCGAAAAACTGTCGAGTTGTCAGATGCAGTGGCCGCAGAAACGCTGTTAAACGTACACAAATAAATGCACAAAATTTACCTGAGCCCGTTGTCTTGTAAGCCCGGAAAGCCTAAAATGCTTCCTCCTCACCCGTAAACAAAGCCGCAACTTAGTATACTATGCGGAAGTTTCCAGCTAATATCTCGCATGGCCTAATTGGTCACTTTTTCGTTTGCTACATCTGTGCTCCCCAAACTATTCCCAATAAGTCCTAGTTAACGACATTCATGTCGCTCTTGCTTATGTCTGCTTTCAGCTATCGTTACCCACTTGTAGGTCCGCCATGCTTCAAAATCAACTTCACTAAGGCTTGTAGAAGTGGAGTTTGAAAATAACCAATCGCCATCGCGTGTACAGTTCGTACTAAAGGGAGAAACGCATTTCACACACTCTTATTGGTCGATAATCGCTCTTACGTTCTGCTATTAAAAATTTAGGAAGATTTGCAAAAGTAAATTGCAGCCTATTTTAAACCAGCATATTAGGCCACTGCACGTGAAACTAATAATTGTATACTTACCGTCAGTAGGACCGTAAGTGTCCCCTGAAAATAGAAAAGAATTAAAGACGTCTTAGTGTAGCACACACTTCTTAGAAATGGCGACTGTAAGCTAGTATATTTACTGGAACAGAACGTAATAACTATGGGTAAACATCGAATCGATAGAAACAATATGGTGAGAAATGATGTAAAAGACTCGTTCAAGAACTTAATTCAAGAGCCCTGCAACACTTGCTCCGCGTGGTCATAAAACACTGCCAATTGGTTTAGTCGAGGCTCTTAAGAACACTTGATTCAAATATTGTAGCGCCGAACACGGCCCTGAGCTTACATGTGATTCTCAAAATCTGATAGAAACCGAATTTTTACCGCCAATCATCATCGCACGCTCCATGGTTACCGACGCCGGCGCGGAATGCCATCATGTGGCCATGCGTGCGTCCTTCTGTCTGTTTGACTATCGAAACATGTCGAACGATACATGCGATGCGAGCGCTACCTAGTGAACACTTCGCGGTTGGCTACGACAGATAACTATACGGCAGACAAGCCTACGTCTGGCAGAGCTTCGCCTCTAAAGAATTACGCCAGGACATAATGCACACGGACGAACAGACGCATGTCACAAAACGTCTTGCCCCCTCACCACGCCCCCTTCCCCCTCCCTGCCAAGCTTCACATCACCTGCCGGTACGATAGGCGAAATAGAGCTTAAAATATTTGATAAATCCCTCTAACTTACCTCGTACTTAAAAAACTTATAAAAACCTTTGCAGCAGTGATTCGTGGGGCAACAGCCCCTGTTAATGGAGCCATCAGATGATTACTGGGGAAAGTGTGGCAGGGCCCCTTAAAACGTTGCCATCAAACCGTACGCAATGCGGTATATACCAGTTGGTCATAAATGATTTCCTAAGTTCACACACCCATCTTGAAGGCCAGCACGACTCCGACGCAAACAACCAGCACGAGGGTGGCGAACGTGGCCAGCAATGCGAGCATTATTATTGGACGACTGCTGGAAAACAAAATTAAAGGATCAGCCGCACACGATAAAATGATAACTATTCTAGTGATGTTTTTGGTGTTCTTCGAGCCAGAACCATGATGGTATTGTAGAAAGGTCGCAGTTAAGAACATTTTAGATTCCTTAATGTGAATCTATATCAATAAGGCAAAAGCTCGTTTTTTTATATAGTGGGAACAAATGTTAAGAAAACGACTCGGAACAAGCACTGACATCCCCCCCCCCGGTGGGCGGAAGGGAAATGTTTGAAAACGTTTTGGTCTACCTTCTAAAACCCCTTACATTCGATCGTTTAGTAGCCTTCGAAAAGCACAGCATATATGTCTATGTAGACGTCATTCATGTTTACTTAGTTGTACAAAGAGTAGTAGTTAAGTTCTAACCAGCACAAATACAGGCCGGTTGTACGTTTAGTAAGGAAAAAGTTCTATAGATCCATGTGCATGAACATTGTTGAGAATTGTAAACCTGTAATATTAAGCAACTCGAGACGTTTATGCCAATAAGATATAAAACTTACGAGCTGTCTCGCTCTGAAACGAAACAAGAGAATGCGTCAGCTCACATGCATGCTCTTACAAGGAGACCTTTTTACCAATTTAGATACATTACAGAGCATGAACATGATCATGCGTACGGAGAGGGCCGAGGGGCGGCTGCTTTCTCTAGTCACATAAGAGGGAGGGAGGGAGGGGGAGATAATTCTGCCTTAACATTGACATAATATAGAGGCTGGGGGACGGGAGGGGAGGGGCGCTGCGATTAACCTTCGTATCCCCTGAAGAAGATGAACATGATGGTCACTGCTGTATGTTGATAATACTGAACTACGACACGGCCGTCTCTCCTATGTACATGTTGGTATAGACTATTTTACGAATGGGTGTGTGTGCCGCCATATTGGTCTGCTAAGCTTTATGTGTTTTATGTCTAACAACTAACAACTAAACGCATATCTATGAAAAGGGTTTGGTTCGCACATACGACGTTTTATGACGTTATTGACGCAAGTCGCGATGTATAAAAACAAGACAACGTCAGCTTAACAGCCTAAGAAGGCGGCGCCCACATGTCTTAGGTGGAATAGTATATACCTTTTTTTCGTGAGTAATTCATATCGCTAAAATAATAATTTTTTTTATATTAGGGCCTTCTGACCCTTTAAAACCTATGAAGATTAGAGGCACGAGAAGAGGCCTGTCAATGAAGCTTTGGAAAAAGGCAGCGAGACCTTTCGAAAAAATTGAATACTTCGTACTGCAATATTTCATTCATTTCACTTTATTACCTCGAAAGCCCAACACGGGCATTACATAAGGAGTGGGTTTACATGTGTTCATTATACTCGTATGCTCCAGGAATACTGCAGCTAACTTGGAAGGAAACCAAGGACCACGGAAAGTTCTACCATTGTCTTCAATGAAAACACTAAGAAGTTAAATACATCTTTGGAGCATGAAAATGCGCCTCATGCTGTGCTGTGTAGTACAATGGCACACTTCTAAGTTTAAGACAAATATGAAGTGAAGGTATAAAAAAACACTTTGTCAATTCATTGACATGTCATATTCAAAACAGTTTAATTTTGAAGAATACCGCTTTTCTCCAACATTTTACATTCCCATCTTATTGAACTTCTTGGGGCTCATCTGCAACAGACTGGCTGCAAAACCATGCTAGGGTTTTGATTTTTGGGGTAAATGTTGCGGGGTAGTACATACGGAAATTCATAATTCAAAGAACTAAGTTTTGAAACAAGAAACCTCTGCTTTTACAAATTTAAAATCAATAATTGGTTGAGTAATTCACCACAAGGGATTTTTTTTCAGATTAGAGCAACCGGTCGTCATGAACTCAAAAAAGTTAACAGCAGGAGGAATACTGAAACTATTTACTTTTTTTTGACGCTTTCGTTAAACTGAAGCTAACATGAGTTCCCTCTAACTGCACCGTAGTACAAAAACCTCTTTCAATACCAGGCCTCGCATCACACGTTTTTGCATGCCACCTATGGTGTTGACGTTGTTGATGAACTTTCTGTATATTTTTTACGTCAGTAGGTGGCTACTGCAAGCGAATGGTTCACTCTGTGGCTGATACTGGCGTAATTCAAGTAAAGAACTCCGTTTTGCCTGAGCTTGACGTTTAAGGGGCAATTCCTAATTAAATATATGCTTTACAGGTAGCGTTTTTGAACTGCATTAAACGTACCGCTCAATATGTTTTATAGATATAAGCAGCTATGCTGTTACCACAGATAAATAATTCCGCCACTTACGATCGGTTGCTGAGGATGTTTCATACCCTGAGCCTGTAATGAAAAGAACAGAAGTCACAGAAATGTCGCGTAAACAATAAAATCGCAAGATCAATCAAATTTATTATTTATTTTATTTGTTTCAATATTCGAAGATGCATAACATTTGCAGAACGTAAGATGGAAATGCAGCCGTTGATAAAAAAGCTTAAGAGAAAGTCGGGAAGATTGCGACACTTTTCACAATTACATTTTTAGTATCGTGGCACTTAAACGCAAAACTATGATTGATTGATGTTAATACAGGTCTAAACAAGCCACAAACTTTCGAAACGCACTGGTTTCTATGACTACTGGTTATCGCAGTAAGATATAGTTTGAGATTGCTGAAGTATGTTCTATTCTATCCGCCTCTGTGGGTGGAGCGGGGCATCACTTGGGAGGAGCAGGATGCATATAACAAAATGGTCAAAGTGCCTTGAGCGCACATGATAGGCGAATACTTAAACATCAAACAATAAACGGGATTGCACATACTTTTCTGCACCGAAGGTTTGAGACGCTGGCAGCTGTCATCACAATGTCAGTCATTTGTAAATACCCCAGATCTATCTTAGGTGCAAATAACAACTTAGAGCTGTGCTCTTTGTTCTTGCGCACTGACGCAAAAATTTTATTACTGCTCTTGACTCTAGCCATGTAATAAACGCCAATTTTTTTTACTAAAACTGACCAGAAGGACATAACCTTTTCCCACTTGAATATATTCATGAGGCCATTTGATGTCACAAATCTCATGGTAGTCAGTATCAAAACCTGTGACACCGCTTTGAGACTCGTCAACGGCTTTCACAAATGTCATGCCTGTCATTATCAAAACGTGACATGTCATTATGCGACTCGTAAAAGGTAACGCAAGCGTGTCTTGTTCACATGAAGAACAGTACTCTTTCAGCAAACTTCATTTCTATTTTGGATTGACTGTGACGGCCGTCTTGACTGTGCAGCACTTCTCTTTTAATGCTGTCGAGCTAACATCTGTGTATTCTTGCTCAGCCGTGTCAGCGATGGGTGAATGATGGAGTTAAGGCAAGGTTCAATTTTTGAGAAGAAAACTGTATTGTACTAAAGTTGCAAGTGAATCGGCAGTGGTTACGTGTAGAAGGAAACGGGATTTCGTGCTGGAGCTCGATCGGCTACGTCCGACGCCACTCGAGTCTCGGCTCGCTCTCCTTTCTGGCGATGCGTTGCTATGTGTTCCCGGCTCACAAGCTCACTTTAGTTCTTTTTGAATGTTCGTCGAACTAACGCCTCATGGCAACCGCGCTGAGCGGACGAGCTCAGGGCTCGGAGTCCACGTTTACGTAGTGTAGTGTTTCTTGTGCGAGCCCCGAGATACTGCCGGTGAATTCGGCCGTGTTTACGTGATGTGGCGTTTCTTGTACGGGCGCCAAGACGCTGCCAGGGAATCTGGCTGTGTGAACTTCAGTGCCGCTGACAAGTCGTATGGTTCTCAAATGTGCGCGTACCCTATGATTTTTCGTGTAAATTTTCTTTTCGTGCTTTGTAGCGTGCTGAGGCAGTAGGATAGAGAGTCCCGTTCCTTTAATAGCTCGACTGTTTGGTTCTTCCCAAACTACCTTTCCCAGAGTAAACGGCGTGTAGCGGCTGAAATTCTCCAACATGCCTAAACATTGTTATTTGAAGGTACACAACCCTGATGCGTCCTGTCCAAGAAACGTTTATATTAGCGCTCACGAAGCGGTTGAAATTTGAGAGCGTTACATGTGAGATAGCCGAAACTAGTATATTGGCACGTAAAAATGGCGACTTTCTGTTACAAAATCCTCCTTTCGCCGAAGACGTCCTTCATTACATCCATGAAGTTGGTCTTTTTGCACAATTGCATGAGTCGTTGGATAACGCTTTTGAAGTTACTGCAGGAGATATTGACGCGCTGTCAACTTCCCCCAAATGTCCTAAACCTCCCGACTCTCCCTTACCTGCGATAGTAATTTTACATGCTAACACAACCGGAACGTAAACAGAGCGTCTAGAATCATTGATAAGTAAAACATGTAAACTTGGTGTCTTTTTTCATTTCATTTTCCTACGTTTTCCCCAATCTTCCAAGGAATATGGATGATACATATTTATAAAATATCTGCCATCACTTTATTAGGCTCCTTCATTTGTAGTTCATACCAGCATGCAACCAAGCACACAAGAAGCAGGCGTTCGTTTTGGACAAGCCCTGACTTGCGACGTATTAGATTCTTTACGATGGAATCTAGTTTTACCGACAGAGAATAATGTATACCCCCGCCGACTGAATCAAACTGCATTACATCACATGGAGTTGTTCATCACTGTCAATAGCTGCGGCGCCCCTTGTGTTTTCTTTGCGCTTCTCTTCTGGCTTGCATACGTACACGTCAAAAGTGGGGCGTTTTAGTGAAAATGTATGTTTACTAATACCACTAACATAATTTTCCCCGTATTGTTCTTTAGTAACTTTTCGTCTTTTCAAGTCTGTACAGTGTTGTGATCCCGGGGTGCTGTGGTAGCGTGGGGTAGCTTCGGGTTGGGGAAACGAACGCTTACGAGATGGGGATACGAAAAACAAACAGGTTTATGGCACTATTTACAAATATTTACAGCATGGGGTTAAGAGTTCGCAAACCACGAACGTGGTGGTTGAACCGCTACACAGTTCAGAGCCATCACAAACTACGAACGTGGTGGTTGAACCTTTACTTGGTCCAGAGCAACGTCCCGCACTCGGCGGCGTCCTTATAAGCCCTGTCGGGCTCCTCCTTCTTGCGGGGAACACCAATCACACACACACAACAGGTGAAAGGTACGAGCAGGCACGGCGCACGTGAACATCCAATTTCGAGTCAAGATCACTGCACTTAAAGGTGGCGCCAGAGAGGCTCTTGCTCGTCGTGTGTGTCGCTGGTCGAGGGGTCCCAAGCTTCGGACAGCAGACATCAAACGGTCCGCCAAACGGTCCGCTCAATTAGCCGGGCACTTTGTGGCGGCGGTCGCCGTTTCTTCAAAGGAATACGCTCTTTGTTGTCCCCTCCGGAACAGCTTACAGCTTCGTGGCGACAGGACGTCTCATCCGCCGGCTAGCAGGGACAATAGCTGGCGAGCATAGACATTCGGCGAGTCGGCTACTTGTTTGAGGATTAAAAGAGCGCCGCTCCCCCGTCATCTCTGGACGCTGGTTCCGAGAAAACTGGAGTTCCAGGCGTGGGAACGCTGCCTGGCTACGCTTCTCAGCGACAGCATGGCGCCTACCGATGTGGGTCATAACAGCTTCCCCCTCGCCAGATGAGTCACGGAGGGCAGCGGTCAACACTGCTGCTCGTAGGGACGACGAAAGGGACCGTAGTCGAATCCCAAGAACTCGCCTTCGCTTGTGGCATGGTCTGAGTAAATGCCGAATCTTCGACACCATTTCTGAAACTGGACCACATGCACAAGCAAGCACTCGGCCCCCTTCGAACAAACCAAGCCAAAAGAGGGATGACAAACCAATTTTTCATTGCTAGCTTTAATAAAAAGCTCGCACTCAAAACTCTCAGGACTCACTTGCGCTGAGAAACCAGACGTGCTACCCTACAAATTTATATAAGATGCACGAAAAAAAAAACTAAAATATCAATTTTGATACACCAAGAGCACTCCAGAATGGTTTAGAAAGAGCGACGGAGCACGCCAGCGTTTCCATTCAATTTGCCCTTTTCCTAATGCCAAAATGATATTTTCGAAGAATCAAGCTCCGCCTCATAAGGCGACTGTTCTTCGATGTCATGGTTTCCAGCCAAGGGGACAATGGTCTGTATCTACTTTAAATTTAGCCCTCCCCTGAGATAACACTGCCACTGATGAATGCTCTACACAATGCAGGCGCACTCCTTTCCTGAAGCGCAGTACGTTATCTCACGAGAGCCCAAATTCTGGCGCAAGCAACGCGCAGCTTTGCTTGATACCATTGTCGTCCTGATATAAAACGGCTGTCTCCTTCTTTTCGTCGCTGACTGCTTTCATCGGTTCTGTCCCGCTGAGAGCATCGGTTCGGTTCCGGATTCAGTGAGCGCTAAGATTGTCCTAATGTCCGTTTTTGTTTACGTGTACCAATAATTGTCTACTACTGATACAATAAACTCACCAGCCTCCCAAAACCTTAAACTACACTGTGACCTAACGGTCTACTTCAACGTTTAGGGAAAGCTTGATGATCTGCTCATGATCACTAGATCAATCATTCTTCAAAGAAGACAACAACAAAAGTGACAAACACTGCCTTCTAGCAGGTTAGTTTGGTTAGTTACCTGCCTTTGCTAACACCTTTGATTAAAAAACACTGAGTTCTTCTGAGCGCTTTCAATTATTCTCATTCTTACGGCGCTGCGAAATTCATGGCACTACTAACCAAACGCATAATCCCTCACAGTTTGTCTTAAAGTTCATTCGAACGTTACGTTGTAACACACCGTGTACAACACAAAAGTAATCCTAGGTGCAATACTCATTAAAGCACCTCCCAACAATTGCATAGGTTTTACGCTAAAACAGTACGCCAATTGTTCTCAACTCTCATAGCGCGTAACGACAACTCCACTGTGTCGTGCCAAGCTTAATCAATTTACAAAATTATTTGGTTTATTCTAACATCTTCCCTCAAATGCTCATTCACGCCACATCCCCATGGCAGTGAAGGCATACGAAATTACTCTCAGCCTTTGAAAATACTAGAAAAATAACAATTTTCCAGTTTTTACCTTCGGTACATATTAGCCCTAATGATTAAAGCAAATCGATGTTAACTTTCAGCCTTCGGTTCGGCGGTTTTCCTTCTGAAAATTTACACCGCATTACGTTACTTACAAAATTAAAAGTACTGAAATTACACCTACAAAGTAAAACTAAGTAACCATACGAAATAAGCATGTGTTACTCAATCTGACCACCCCCTTTTCTTAACTAGATTCGCTTGAATCGCACACGATGGGGTCGTGGTCCCGGCAGTTTTCGAGCACGCCAGAAGCTACAAAATGCACAAACTCTAAGCAGTGCACTGCCGTCACACCTCATTTTACACATCGGCCTATTCCCCGTAGGAATTTGACAGCGATGCCAGAAGCTGGGGGGGGGGAGCCTGTGCCATTTTCTCTTTGTATTCACCCCTGCGCGGTATTTAGCCACTCTGTCCTTTCGACTTTGACCCTTCGGGCAAGGCCGCTTTCCCGAAGTCGTCGAACTGAACCGCGCCTGTCCTTGGGGTGACGCACCTTCTTTTCCCCCTCCATATCTGGCTCGCCGCTTCGGTCTTTCTGAACGCCACCATTGACGTTTCCTTAAACGGATTAGTGGCCTACCCTTTCTTTGTTGGGACGGAGTGGGGCCCGACCTAGGCTTGCGCAGTGACGAACGCCTCCGCTTCTTCCTTTTTCTGCGATGTTTGCAAAGCTGCTCGGTGTTATCGCTGCACTGCTGAAGCGTGGCGTTCTTGCTCTCATCTGCCACTGCGTTAACCATGCCTACATTTGACGATGTCGAAACATGCCCCTGAGGCACGAAGAAGGTTTCCAGCTCCTTACTGGGCCCATTAGGGCTGCTGGCACCCTCCTCATCCACGCAAGGAGCGTCCCCCGACATCGTCCCCACCTCCAGACCGGCCACGGCCTCGTTCTCTGCATGCTCTACATTGATGCATTCAGGAATTTGCGGGCCATTTTCTGGCGCGATCTCTGTTTCTAGCGCTTCATGACGCGTCTCAATTTCTGGCGCTTTGCGACGCGCCTCGCTTTCAGACTCCGGTGCGAGTCTTTCTTTCTTTTTGCTGACAGAACTTCCGAATCTTCTGATCAGCTCTGCTTTGATAACTTCATAGTTGTTCGCGTGCTGCTCACTGAGTCGCGCAACAACATCCGCTGCCTCGCAGGGCAGAACCGTGCGTAGCTTCTGAGACCAGGTGTCTCGCTCACACTTAAGTTGACTACACTTTCGTTCAAAGAGTCTAAGATACAGGCCCATATCCCATGATACCTCATATGGCTGCATGTACCTAGACATCTCGAACACTGCCTCATTTTCGAGAAGTACTCCTCGCTGGGGTCCCAGCCTCATACTCAACTCATAGTCCTGTTTGAAAAACTTTAGCTTGAGGCTTTCTCTTTCATCTTCACTCTTTCCCTCCATCTTAGCTGCTCTTAGTTTTCGTTCGATGATGAGGTCCCATTCTTCACTTAGTTCCTCATCATCAGCCCCCAAATCATTAATCGCTTGAATGATTATGGGTTTTCGTGCCAAACCCTTTGTATCGATCCCCAATTCCTCACACAACAGCAACAAGTCTGACTTCTGCAGCTCCCGTAAGTCCATGATCGTACTGAGTGCTCGCTACTTCCAAAATAACTTTCCGAAACGGCGAAACTGAGTCTTTCGGCAAAGTTAACTACCAGTTCTAAAATTTTAACCCTCTTTTAGAACCTGGTTCACTCAAAGGAAAAGCCAAGCACTCACCCATACGTGATCCATGTCTCGAGCCAGCTGCTTCTCCTGGGCCGACTGTTGTTGTCACGTGTAGCTTCGCATCCGACCGTGTCCAACCAGTTGTCGTGAATCCCACCGCTGATCACCAGTTGCTGGGGATCCCAGGGTGCTGAGTCGTATCTCACCGCTGCCAACCAGTTGTTGCTGGGGATCCCACCGCTGTTCACCAGTTGTTGTGGATCCCACCTCCGGTTGACGAAGGAAGAAGCAGGACGTTGGAGGATGCGAAAAACAGAACAGGGTTTACGGCACTATTTACAAATATTTACAGCATGAGGTTAAGAGTTCGCAAACCACGAACGTGGTGGTTGAACCGCTACACAGTTCAGAGCCATCACAAACTACGAACGTGGTGGTTGAACCTTTACTTGGTCCAGAGCAACGTCCCGCACTCGGCGGCGTCCTTATAAGCCCTGTCGGGCTCCTCCTTCTTGCGGGGAACACCAATCACACACACACAACAGGTGAAAGGTACGAGCAGGCACGGCGCACGTGAACATCCACTTTCGAGTCAAGATCACTGCACTTAAAGGTGGCGCCAGAGAGGCTCTTGCTCGTCGTGTATGTCGCTGGTCGAGGGGTCCCAAGCTTCGGACAGCAGACATCAAACGGTCCGCCAAACGGTCCGCTCAATTAGCCGGGCACTTTGTGGCGGCGGTCGCCGTTTCTTCAAAGGAATACGCTCTTTGTTGTCCCCTCCGGAACGGCTTACAGCTTCGTGGCGACAGGACGTCGCATCCGCCGGCTAGCAGGGACAATAGCTGGCGAGCATAGACATTCGGCGAGTCGGCTACTTGTTTGAGGATTAAAAGAGCGCCACTCCCCCGTCATCTCTGGACGCTGGTTCCGAGAAAACTGGAGTTCCAGGCGCGGGAACGCTGCCCGGCTACGCTTCTCAGCGACAGCATGGCGCCTACCGATGTGGGTCATAACAACAGGCAGAGTATGCTTGTGACAGGCCTAGTATCTGAAGTCACCGGGGTGTCCGGCTTGATTATAAAAGCCCTGATGAGCTGATGTTCATTGTGAAAAACCGTAACACTATAATGTGCTTGACTGGAAGTTCGAAGCATGCTACATTCGTGTGCATTTTGAAGTCTTCGCGAGAGCAACCTCTTTTACGTCGAGTAAAACTTGCCGGGACTTGCCGAAAAGCGTATTTGTTAATGTGTAACTTAGTTGAAAGTTAGTTAAGGGGTAACTTAGGTCTTGTGAAGTAAGTCATGGAAGCGCCTCGTGGAGAGAGCGCCGTCGGTTGTTTATACGTAGAACGTGACAGTTTTTGTCACGGAACGAAAGGAGACCAGAGTCTTACCAGACGTAAGGGACGTCTCGGACTGCCCTGTAAAAGCGCAAGACAAAAAGGACTGAAATCAGCGCAGAAGGAATCGAAAAATGTATTCTTTCATGGCCCGATGCTCCACCAGGGCATAACAAGTATGTTGAGTGAGTGTGTCCCACAGAAACAGCATCTTGTTGACCTGATATTGACATTAGAAACTTACAAACGAATACAGGCTCAAATGGATGTTGCGTTGTGCAGTCATTTTTGTGGTAAAAATTTCAGGAAGTGCTCTGTGTTGCTCTCGTGATACCCAATAGTATTACTGCAGTGACACATATACTAAGTACTGCGTTTCTACGTGCAATGTAATTGTACGGAAAGCTTGTCGGTCGATGCGCAACCGCGACCGCAGAAGAAAAAAAAGCTAGTACGATTAGCGCGAATATCATGAAGCGGATGAGTGTTTGCGTCATGTTGGCCGCAAACAAGCTTTCTGAAGTGTTTTCAAGGGCACAATTTTTAAAAACAGACAAAAAAATTGTGTCACCGTGAGCTATTTTTGTATCCTAAATATATGGTAAGCAACGGGATATTATAGTTACGATTAAATCAAGATGTCCTAAACTACACTAAATTAAAGCATTTTTTATTTTTTATTCATTCTTTCGTTGTTATGAATACACTCCGCACTACACTAGACGTGATCACCGTGAATTATGGTGCCGTTTCAGTCTTCATTCACATTATCTTCGGAGCAGCTGCAGATTTTTGTGATGGCAATCAGAAAGAAAAAGAGAAAAGGCCTACCCACACCATATGATATGGTTGATTGGTCATACGCATCGTAATATATAAAATTCCGGAGGTGTGTAACAAAATCAAATCAGCTGCACGTTACTGTAGAGACAGTGTAGAACAGTCAAACGCAACTCACCTGTTGCGTAGGGTGTTTCTATTCCGTAATCTGAAAAAAAATATAAGCAGGTATTCGTACTAGTCATTTTTAACGTCAAAATGTACAAGACAGTAATCATGATGGTAGTTGTGGGCGGTGGACAGTTCTCTCGAAAAAATCGGATGAAATCTCTAGACATCATTACAGTTTGGTGTACAGGCACTTCCCATATATAGCGTAACTCGCACTTCGAGACTATCGCGAAATTCAGTCTCTGCCTTCTTACCAGGAGTTGGATAAGCCACTGGCTGTCCATACTGCCCGTAACCTGCAGGAGCAAGCAAAATGGAGCCTTTGATCGTAGCTTATCATGTGCGTCGAATGAAAGAAGCAAAGTGCTTAAATTGCTTCCGTTAGTGACTTACAACGTTGTCAGCAGAGAAAGCATTGGATAACCAGCTTACCCAGTATCTAAAGTATACAAGCCTCGCTTACCATAATCTGCAGACAAATAAGAACGAGTGAAGGGGTGGTTATAATGTGTACTGTATCGTCCCTAAATATTTTGAAGATGCAGCACAAGTCAGTCTATATACCGCGCCTAACTATTCCAGCAGCGACAAAGGCGAAATCACAAAGGGATCGCGGCCAGCCCAGTAGTCGGCTAAATAAGAGGTATATTTCATCAATGCCAGTTTCAAACGCGAAGCTAATAGAGAAGGTAGAATTATTCTTAATAACTACAATACCAGATTACTATCAAACACACCACTCAGACAACTTTTCATTTACTATATCCCTTTCATAGCGAAATTGCTGCTTACATCCAGTAAGGGCCACTTACAAAACAACTTTCAAATCTGCACCTTTCACAGACCTCATGGGGGCACATACCTGACAGTTTGCAGTTTCAGGACATTAACCTCCAGATTGATGTTAGCAAATACAAGAAGCCTCGTGATATCTATTTCACGTTTTATGGATTAATAAACAAAGCATAACCTTGGATTTCTCCACATATTCAAGCACAGCTTTAGCATTAAGTAATTTAGATAACAGCGATAACGAATACGATTGAAAAGTAATCATCACATTCCCAATATAGTGTTGTACATGTGCTTACGTGGATACCATACGCATTTAACGTATGGTTCGACTGAAATCGCCAATTCGTTGGCACAGTAGACGTTCACACCATAACATCAAGTAAACCTCTCGTTCGGGCTAGTTGGTGCATTTTTAAACACATATTTTGGTTGAACAAAAAACATGGAGGAAGGATAGCAAACAGGACGAGCGCCGCATCAAATCGGCCGTAAAATTCCACTCACCGTAAGCCATCGTCTTAGATGGAGCTCGAAATCGGTAAAGAAACGTCGGCAAAGCGAATAGCGGGTGGGGTAGGTCTACGTACAGAACCAGCAAGCACGCGCAGCTCACGAGGCGCGAGCTGCTCTTGCTTGTTTTCTTCTTATGTTATAGCGCTTACCCACTACAGGGGATTGCAAAGAAGCCGGCGGATAGTTAGAGGATGTATGACGCCATGAATATTCGAATAAAACCAAGCCATCTGTGCATATGCGTGAGCGAAACCTCAGCGAAAAAACTACGCGTTTTTACCAATAATAAGCCGAATAATACGAGCAAACGCGACAGGCCAGGCGTGCTAATCTTCACAGTGTTTAACTTCCCGATACTGTCAAATGCGTCATGTTGTCAACTTTGATTGGTCCAGAGGGTCACAATGGCTTCCCTGATTGGCTAAGAAAAGACCACCATAACTGCGAATTATAGCCGTTATTATGGCCTTCTTATGGGGACACAGCGTTTAGCATTCTATCAAAAATCTTGGAGTTAAAGCATAGAAGTGGAAGGGTGAGGTATCTTTAGATATGCTGTCATGTATCGGTGGCAAGGCAAAGTGAATCATTTTATTAAAAAAGACATAGACAGAGGAGAGATAGAAGGGACAAGGTGGGTGGGCTGCTTATGCAAGTTATTCTGGTCATAAGAAGTGCATTCCGTTTACCCAAAACACTTCCACCTTCAAGAATCTGTTATGAATGAAAAAAACATGTTTAGAACGAACGCAATAATGGCACAAATGTGCACATTATAAGTTCACATGAGGTAGTCACATGGGACCACTAAACCCCCGTGAAACTAAGCCGTTCTTGGGATGAAGGAGCGAGACAGGGTTAGAAAGGCTCAAAGATTGAGCGAAGCCTGTGGGTAAGATAAATAGTCATTTTAGAAGTATGATTTTAGAAGTTATATATATATATATATATATATATATATATATATATATATATATATATATATATATATATATATATATATATATATATATATATATATATATATATACAAAGAGAGGAGTTTTTTATGAGATCAAAACTAATAGGTAGGCCTGGATCAATTCTTTTACCTGCTTATCAACGCATTATAAGTACTGATTTCGGGCAAGCAGGACTTCTATTTTACATTTAAAATAATATTTGACCACCAAGTGTCGAACAGACATGAGAAACACGAAGTAATGAGCCAGAGACAAATCTAAATTAACTTTATCAGATGTGAATATATGTCACTGTATCTGTTTTGCTAATAGCACGTATTGGTATTCGCACAATAAATATATTGCTCAGTGCTTGGCCTGCCCTTTAACCGATTTCTTGAAAAGTGGGCCAGACCCTTGAGCAAGATTTCGAGAGTATTGCAAGGCTTGTTTTTAGATACGTCGACAAATACTTGGTGTTTGTCGATTTCGTCAACTTTGTGGGGTCTATTATCCAGGTCCTAAGTATGTCCAAGCAAAGAGGCAAAGATCTGTGCTTTGCTCCTGAAGACCCTAGAGACAATGCCCTGCAATGTTTAGATAATTTATAATAGTATCATAAGGACCATGTTTGCTGCTCTTATTCCCCACGTTCCACAGATCACTTTTGATTGATATGTGAAGTTTACTGTCCCAAAATCACCATATGATTACGAGAGACGCCGTAGTGGAGTGCTCCAGAAATTTCGACGACCTGGTGTTCTTTAACTTGCAGCCCAATCTGAGCACACGGGCACTAAATTTTTGCCTCCATCGAAAATACAACCTATCCATCGAAAATACAACCTATTTATCACTGTGAGCTGCGCATCTTTTGTTTTTTTGGAATTATAGTAGCTGAACGTCTTTATCTTGTCTTTAATATTAAACAGTTTTCATTTGATGCCTTAACACTAGCTCGTGGTGCCTCACTTGGTGTTCCAAACTAGATCGTCAAGAGATGTACGGAAGCCTTGCCTCCGATAAATACAGCTGCTATGAAATAGGATGACATCCTGTCAAGTGATATACTTCCCCTATATCACTTGACAGAATGTCATCCTATACATGAAGAGAAATGGTGCCTATTGAATGCGCTTCACACGAAGCACATTACATTACGTTAAATTCCCTCATTTTTTTAAACTGCCCTTTGTCGTTACGGCGATACTCAGTTTGGTTGGGAAAACCTTATTGCTAGTTTTGCAGGTCTTCGCTGACCATGCCTTAACTCCCACGAGGGGACGTCGATGCCTTGCCTCCTAGCCGCTTCGCGGGCCTGTCGCTGAAACAAGTTCAAGGAAAGAACAGTCTATCTATCTATCTATCTATCTATCTATCTATCTATCTATCTATCTATCTATCTATCTACCTATCTATCTATCTATCTATCTATCTATCTATCTATCTATCCATCTATCTATCTATCTATTTATCTATCTATCTATCTCATTTAAACTAATCTAATAGAGTATTGGTGCCAACACATGAACACTGGTAGTTCTTCAAGTAATGTTTAAGGAAGGACTCTTTACACTAAATGTCTCCGACGTGTGTTTCGTTATAATTTATTTGTTGTTTTGTATAAGACATCACCTTTCTGTAGAAGATGAATCCAGCAAGTAGAAACGGTTGAGGCACGCGAACACAACACGACACAAGGCTTATGTCGCCTGCAGGCTTTCTCTCCCGATGCGACTTCGCGTCCTTATAATATGCTTATTCCCGATATATGCCACTCGCTTGCGCTAGCACACTCGGCAAACAGCCTCCTTTATCGAATACGCTAACAATGCCACTCAATGGGATCCGAGCATGCCTTTAGAGGGCATCCTTATTCCCTTCCGTTCTTTCAGACGCTTGTTATTTCCCTGCCCTGCGGTGCAGCACGCCAATATGAGCCCAGACGAGAACACGAGGCACTCCAGATGTGCAGCCAATATTGCGTAATTGGCACAGTCTATGCCTCCACGATTTACTTGTGGCACTGTCGCGGAGAAGAGCGTGGAATCACGCATAGCGCACACAGGCTGTTCTTTTGTTTACTTCGTGAACATCAGTTGTGGGAAAAGTCTACGTATTTTGTATCGTCGAGAACAATGAAAATAGTCAGACACACATGCTAGGTAGCCGATACAGTGGCTCAATTTCAAGTGAAGTTGGCCATGTGCAAGGGTCCAGCCTGTGCCCGTGCCGTTCTGTGCTTTCTACAATTAAATTCGTGAACGCGCATGTGGTTGCAACCGAATTTTATTAGGTGCTAACGATATCTGAACGCTCCACGGTATGTTCATCGGAACTTACTTTTACACTTCTTACTCCAGGGTTCTCAAACACGCTGCCTGCAAGGCCCTCGGTTACGGCCCGTGGCCTGCTGCCCACACATGATAGTATTCGCCCCCATATTGTTTCTGTGTTTTTAAAATAATATATTCATTGGCTACTCAGGCATGACTGGTCTAAAACATTAGTACGACGCAATTTGCGCCTGTTAATACGGCTAACTGCGAGGCCCTGCCATTTCCATAGATACTGTTGTGTTGACGTCAAAGGCTACTGTCAAGGCAACAGAATAGCTAAACTTCATCATTTCCGCAGCTTGCTCCTCTTTAGATCTTCATGTTTGAAAGAGCTAGACATGTTTTTTTTTCCAACTTACAAATACAATGTGTTATACGGGACTAAATAAATACTCTTCAACATTCGGTCGGACTCGGCTTATAGATAACAAATATCGAGGAGGAGGGTCACTGTTATGTAGATTTCACCTGTGACCAGCGCCCGGAAGCCTGCAATGACACGGCTAGGTATGCTAAAATAAAGAACCATGTTGCGTCTTCATACCCGTCATCATAGCTCGCACCGTCATTAGGCCGGAAGTGGTCGCTTATTTAACTAATGGGCAGAATTAATCAATAAAGAAAGGCCAATACGGAATAATTTTCTTTATCTGTGATGTGGCATAGGCTCGCATATCTCGTAGAGTGCTGCCGTAAGCGCTCTGCATGACCTTATTGCCGGCAACCTCGTATTTCGATTGCCCATGCTGCCCCTTCCTCTATTGAAACGTGCCCACAGTTTGGTGAGTGGGTTCAAAATTGGGTTCAGCCTAACCCGTTCTAAACTCTGGCGAGAGAGCACCAGGAGATTCTAGTATACAAAAGTTGTTTATTCGTAGTTTGTATCAACGAGCTTCCATATCAACTATAAAGCGGCAAACGGTTTTGTCATGCACGTAAGCCCGCCATTGGAGTTTGAGCTAACAAGAGTAACTTAAAATTGATCATAACTGGAATACGCGCAGATTGCGCCCAGCAAGAGTTCATTCCCAAGGCATTCTCGACGCTCACCATTGCCTGTCCTGCGTCGAACAAAGTCTTACAGACAAGAAAAATGACCTCTACATCGCTCATTCCTGTAAACATTGCCATCTGGTCGTTCCAGTGTCGCAGAACCTGCAAAAATGCAGTGACGTCGAAACAGATACAAAGCACGTGACAAGGAGTATGCATTTCATATTTGCATTGATTGGGCTTGTCAGTATTGTACTTTAGCTATGATTAAGCGACAAAGTGATGATGACCAGTAAATGTTACCGAAACCTTAAAGGTGATTATTCAGGCTTCAACATATTTCTTCAAGAGAAATGTGCTGTATTATAAGCTGGTACTACTGTTGATGTGGATATCCTTGCGTCTAGTCAGACGCACATCGCAAGCTTGAATGTGTATGACGGGGGACACTTATAAATAAATGCTCGAATGAGAATTGGGCGGGAGACCTTCATGAATAAATGCTGTCCCAACCACAGCGTTGATAACAAGGGAAATCACGCAGTGCCCAAACTACACATGCCCACCGCTTGTATTGCAGAAGAACGGCGTGAAAATTGAACGAGAAGTGGTTCGACGTTTCTCGAACATTTCTTTAAAACAGCATGGGTGTTTATTTGCGCATGTACACCCGTTATCTTTGATAAAGGTGTAGCTGCCTAAAGTCGTGGTATAGCTCAAAGCATGCTCGCTCCTATATTGATTAAAGTGCGTGGAAGACACAGCTACGGTGGGCTGAAATAGTGGGTTGAGAAACCCCTGACAAAATTCGCGAGCACGATAGTTCAATATTTGTCTTTTTTAGGGGCGAAGCTCCTTATGGCGTGGGTCTGTCCATTCCTTGTACGTTGTATGTATGTATGTATGTATGTATGTATGTATGTATGTATGTATGTATGTATGTATGTATGTATGTATGTATGTATTAGTATGTATGTATGTTGTATGTATGTATGTATGTATGTATGTATGTATGTATGTATGTACAACACTACATACAAGGAAAAGACGGGTCTTCTGCTTGCATGGCATGTGGTGGCTTCCCGGATAATGCTCACGTTCTGTGGGATTGTCCGGGTGATCGCGCAGCCTTGGGCGAGAGCCTCAAGCACATACCTATAAACCTATGACCTGCGACCCTGGTGGCGTGGCTGGTAGACTCCTCTCCGGACATCATGAAGACACTGCTCCAGCATTAGCAACTTCTAGGCCTGTCTGATGGATAGGCTTTTTTAGTACACCCGGACTAGGGTTCTTTTATTTTAAATAAAGTTGTTCTCTCTCTATGTCTCTCTCTCTCTCTCTCTCTCGAGCGAGTGAGCGAGCGAGCGAGCGAGTATGTGCCACAGAGGTTGTAAGATGGGAGATTGCGGTACTTGAAGTGTTCACTAAATGGACGCATGGACGGACGCATGGACGGACGAACAGACAGATTAGCAGACGGACGGACGAACGGGTGGATTAACCGACTCATGGACGGACGGATATACGCATAGATTGACGCACGGATGGTCGCGCGGACGAAGGGAAGCAAGAACGAACGGAGGGACGAAAGCACGGACGGGCTGGACGCTTCGCCCCACTCGTCATCATTCACTTCGTGGATATGCTGTGATTTTGTTCGTGTGACACGATTTCTACAAGGCATCATCAAAGAGAAATTTAAGGTACTCACGCTAAAATTCTCTCTCCCGACAGCGATTTTTGTAGTTGTAACGGCACAATTTACTCACCATTTTCATCACAGGCTCAATCTTTCAAACAATGCTAATAATACTAACTGAGAGGGCGGCATATTCTCTCAATTAGCATGTTTTAATCTAAGAATGACTTTCCCCTATAGCAATGTCATAGATGCCTGCCTGTTACGAAAAGGATGGATGAATAATCTGTTTTTTTTTCTACACGCAAAAAGAAAAATGTCGTTGAACGCCTGTGTACGCATGTTTCTCTTTTCTGTGTTCTTGCGCTAGTGGAATATACACAGGAAAATCTTGCGAAATTTGCCTACTAACAAACCTTAACACGTCACGACACTAATGAATTGTTGAAGCTGATACGTCGCCATTTATTAAAAACGACTTACCTTATCGGGCATATCGGCATGCTCCTTCGAGCAAGACACCAGTTTGTCGACCTCATCCGCGTGCACCACTGAAACAAAAAAAAGTGAAAATACACACCCTCAGTCAGGTGTTCGCTCGACTATTTTCTTTATTAATTTCACACGCTGCCATTGTCGACAATATGCCCGTAGTATCAATATGACCACACTGTCGAAAAATCCTCCCTTAATTCCTTGCTTTAAATAGAATAAATAAAAACAGAAGAGAAAAGATTTGTGGGTGGGCAAAATTATTGACCATGGCAAGATCGTTCCTATATAATTAGAGGGTACTCTGGGCAACTTCATGCATTAAATACTAATATACTACCAGTAGAACACACAACAGAAAAGAGGAGGAGAACGACTGCACAAGCTGGTACTTTTAAGGGTCTCTTGGAGGACTTCATAAACCAACCGGCGAACCTCGTCGCACATGCGCAGACTTACCCGGGGCACGACCAGGGTTGTCGTTGGCGGCTACTTTGTGACAAAGTGGCTACTTTTTGACCCGTTTGGCGACAAAAATTTCCAGTTGGTGCCATGGTATATCTACTGGCACTTTTAAATTTCCGGTTATACTTATTCAGGGTGATATCACTTATTCATTACAGTAAAGACTGAGTTCATAACACCCCCCCCCCCACCGTTCTACTTGGGTATGCCAATTAGGCGACAAATAAATGACATGGTTACTTTAACTACATTTGGCCTGAGTTGTGGCGCCTTTGCAATTCATCCCACCCTGGTCACGACGCCCTTACTTAATTTATCGATGGCCAGCTGTGACACAAACAACTTTCTTTATCAGTAAAGACGTATATGTTATTCAAGTGTTTTTCTGTATCATCATTTGAAGCCCTCATGGTTTGCCTATTGGCTCTTCTGCGACTGAAAATAGGTGCCTGGGTTGCCGAACACAGGTCTCTTCGTCTTCCTAGTCTTGTGTGTTCTCCGCTAATTTAATTCACTTTGGGCTACTTAGTGTTGACCGCACTCTACACAGAGGAAGGGTAAAAAAGCAAGCAGATGCTTGGTAACGGTTTCTATGATTCACAATAATAAAATCATTGCACCTTACGACAACGCACGTTCAGCCATTGTCGTCACTACTATGCTGTTCCGTTCTTTAGCCTAAAATATAGACAGAGTTGAATGACAAGTACAGTCTGGTTTTCATCAGGCTTTTTGATGAAGACTGGCTGAAATGTTGAAAGAAATAAACCACGTTGTGACTTCTCACGGAGGATTTACTTGACTACTTGTAACGCTACGGCCACTCCACCACCATGCCTGCACACACGCACACACATACACACACACACACACACATATATATATATATATATATAGATATAATATATATATATATATATATATATATATATATATATAAGGGAAAGAAGTGTATACCTAAGGGCTCGTTTTTCCGTGCTTTAACACAATATTAATGAGATATAACAGACAGTAATGCCAAGGAATGTACAGGGGAAGTTATTAAAACCAATGGAATGTAAATTAGAAGAAAGAAAGAAAAGTGGAAAAAATTACCAACTGTGAGCAGGAAACGAACCTACGACCTTCGATTACGCGTTCGATGCTCTAACCACTGAGCTATCACAGCGGCCCTCCCTCCATCCACTTTTTTGGGTTTATCTGTGAATTTAGAAGTAGGAGTGACAGTCAGCGCCATCTATAAGCCAAACAACGAGTGTGAAAACACTCTTATGCGCATGTTTGGCGCCACGTAGCACGTGAACTTATATGAGCGGGCAGCTGATTAATTGTCCCTCTTATACAACCTAAACACACCAAGTCTGCCAATACGAGACCCTCGTTCAATGAAATAAGGGAAAGAAGTGTATACCTAAGGGCTCGTTTTCCGTGCTTTAACACAATATTAATGAGATAACAGACAGTAATGCCAAGGAATGTACAGGGGAAGTTATTAAAACCAATGGAATGTAAATTA
>WOVY01013609.1:0-49921 GCA_013436015.1 Rhipicephalus annulatus
TACATTTCGAAGGCATATACTAAGGCTTAAGAGGCTCCTCTTGTTCATATGAAGTACATTATCCTTTTTAGGGGAGACGCTCCTCGAAAGCACTTTTTTTTTGTTATTCAACTTAGAGCTTCAGAATTGGACACTGATGCAGTTTTTCCTCCTGATTCCAAATCTGTAATCAGTTTTTTACTAAGTGCAATAGTTTGGGAGTTGTGTTTCAAGTAATGGTGAAACTTGATAAGTTTTCCGGGAACTTTCGCGCATACTAAATGTTCATGCAGAGAGTTGTTCAATGGCTCCTTTTGCTCCCTATTAGCCATAGAGTGCCGATATCTAGCTAGAAATTGTGCTCCAACTTTGAAACTATGAAAAAAACATCTGTGTAGCAAAGTACCCTTTTTTTTTCCACTTCCACTCGACCACCATTAAATTTATTAATAGATATTTACAGCTGATAGGTTGTGCTGATTCAAGTAGATATCGGCACCCTACGCACTCTCCTCAATGTGTGTGCCAAATTTCGTCGTCGTATGACCATTCTAAGTGCCCGAAACACTTCCCGCAAAAAATGCAAATTGGCCAAAATTGCGAAATGAGAAAAACGCGTTTGAAAGTTTGAAAGTCTGTATTTACAAAAATGAAAAACGCAGTAGCACGAAACTTGTGCTGAACACATACACACATGTCCAGAGGGAATATCAGTTGTCTAAAACTCTCCAGCACCGTAGGTTTTCCCTTCCCGCTGGTGCGGCAGGACTCTTCCACCCGGGCCCTCTTGGCTGCACTGCGACGGTGTGCCCTCGCCTCAGCGGTCTGACGCACATTCATCTTGTGCATGCGCATGCTGTCTCGGCGGTCGCTGAGGGTAACCAGGGCCTCCGAAGGAAGCACCCCAAGCTCTTCCAGCACCTTTTCAAAGCTCGCGTGGCCCCGGTTGAACCACAGGACTGCAATGGCTGTGGCTGTTTCCACAGCAGTCCGGGAAGCAAACCGGGTCTTTGGACACAGCAGCCATATTTTGCTGTTCAGGGACTCGGCCGCGTTCTGTGTCTTGCCGTGAGGCACCGGGCAAGCAGCTTCGCATCTGTGAGACGCTTGTAGATTGGGAGGACTGCCAACCCTGGGCCTTGGTCAGGAGGGGGGTGTGGCACGGTGCAGGCTGGCCCTGCGCCTCAGCACGTCGGTGCTTGCACCACGAGTCTGGGCCTGCAGGACAGAACTTGTGACTTCCAGCACCGTCTGTTGAGCACGAGTGCAAACATGAGGCCCATATGGCAGTGTACATCTTGTGGACATTTCCCCGATTGTTCACAATGGCCACCTGAAAGTAAGTTTGAAGCTTCTGGATGGTGGTCTCCTTCAGCTTCTCCCCTCGTGGAAGTGGCGTTGGCAGCTTCCGCAGCCGGGCCCAGACGTTTCGCCACGTGGTTGGGTGCACTCCTCTTTTTCAATTGGAGTGTCAGGGTACACGTTGGCATCACAGACCCCGTTGTAGGCCTTGCTGTCTCCATCGCTTAGGAAGATGGTGAACCGCAGGGGGTGTCTCATAGGTCCACAGTCCTCTGCCAAAATGCGCACTGCAGCTTCGGCCTCCATGGCATGCGAAGAACAGTCGCAATTCTTCTCACAAACGGGATGATGAAACGCCCTGCCATGTTTCTTCAATCGCCTCCCATGTCGTTATGCAAACCTGCACGCCAGGCAGAAGTTGGAAAGCACTTCATAGTCCAGGCACAAACCAGTGTCCAAGGACACTACAGTTCCCACACCAGTTGGCTTGTTGGTGGCCTCTTTTTTGCCATGGTGCCGTCAACATGACTGGCACGTCACTGTTACCAGCCACCTCGTTTGTGACGCTGCGTGCCCTTTGCATGGTTTTCACAGACAGCCTTCACTGCCGCACTGTGAATCTTTTGTGCCGATAGCATGGAAGGTCTTATGGTGCATAGGGTTTGGCAATCCAACTACTGCACAAAATCGTGAAGTTGCTCATGCCCGATACCGACGGCACGCGCTGCAAGCACCACTTTCAGGTTCACGGCAAAGGCGTCACGCGAACTCCCGCTGTCGTAGCTTCTGCTTGCACCGCGGCCGCCATCTGACGCGACCCGCTTCGACGAGTACGCGGACGAAAGGATGCTCTCCGAGCACTCCGCATTCTCGCAGTGTAGCTCCAGAAACGCCGAAAGGCCTTTCCGCTTTTATTCGGTGCCCGAACTGCGAGTTTACTCCTCGTGACAAACGGGGCATGCCGCGCCTGCGACGACGGCCGTCAATGCACCCAACTCGCACAGCACTACGCTTTCGGCACGATCGGCATTCGGCCTGACGTCGTTTTCGAATAACGCGATCTTTTTCTGCGATGCACTCACAAAATTCACTGCAGCGTTGATCTCGTCGTCGCAGTTGCCATGGTCGACGTTGCCGTGGTCGATGTTAGGGCCTACCGGCCGCTGGCCCGTCGCGGACATTTTCGTTGGCGGTGGCTTTCTTGTACGTCCTCCGCCGCTTCCCTCTGAACTTGTTCTACTTCTGTATTTCCGATGTCGGCAACGCCTTTTTCGGGCTTGCCATCGCACGAAAACAGCGAAAAATAACTCCGGAAAACAGTGAAGCGAACTACGGGCAAGAAAACACGGGTGCTGTCAGCCAATGGCGGCCCTGCGTTAGTGGCGCGCGGTTTGAAACGGCGGGAAAAGACTGTTTTTGTTGCTTTTTTTTTAGATTTTCGTGAACGTACGAGACTTCAAGAACCGGGATCGTGGAGAGTAAGGGACCATGACCTACTACACTCCTGACCTGTTCAGATAGCGGGGTTCCTATGGGAGCGCGTGTCCCCGCTCTCGTTCAATCGCTCGCCGTAGGTGGCGCTACCTATAACCTGTTCGTCTGTTTCTTTACGGTTGTTTTGTAGGCGCTGGTATAAGAATGCCTGCATTCTGCAGTGAACTGGCGGGCATATATGTGACTATTTCTTCCCATACATTGCTGGTTAAGCAAGGTGTTCAGAGCGCTTGAGTATTTATAGCACACTGGTTGACAAACGTGGGAACCCGTAGATTTACACGATGTAGGGCAGCCTATGCGTGGTCGCGTGCATTTTATTGCAAAAAAATTCTGAATGTCTTTTAGTATTATTATTTCTGAATAATTCTAAATTTTGGATCATAAATACGCACTACGAGTGCTTTGTTGGTCAAAATTTGACCACAAAGAGTGAAGATGACGTCAGCGAGCAGGTGCTGCCTAGCGCCACGCCGCTCGTAGGTTACGGCCCTAGCGGCAGAAGGTATGAACTAGAACGTGGGCGCTGGAAGAGGTGCTCTCTGGGCAGGTCAGGAGTGTAGTAGGTCATGGTAAGGACAACTCTACACGAGCCAGCGGCCGCAATATGGCGGACAGCTCTCTTCGCGGCCCCGCGAGCACGCGAACAGCAGCCCGTTTTGTGTAAATTTCGTGATGCCGCGCGTCACTGCCGCTCACTCAGACGCGTTTTTCACTGACTTCTGATGCTTATTTCGCTGTGATATTTTCAGATGTCAAAATATAATGTATAAAGATGATAAAGCAACAAAAAACAGAAAAGGTGAAATTGGAAAAAAAACGCGACTTTTCGACCCGCGTCTCCCCTTAAAGGGCCAGAGACTTAACATGCCAGGTTTCAGAAAACCTTGCTGAGCCAATGTTACCAAAATATGAAAAATACACATTGAAATTGATGACGTCGTGTGCGGGGAGATTTTTGCGTGAAACTAAATATTAACTTTGACCTCGATTCTCTCCTTTATTGTTAAAGCTACAGGGGGGAAATATTTAAAAATCCCTCATTCTAGATGGATTCATTGTCTGATTTGCCTCACTTTAGCGTCCCTGTAAACTGATTGACTGGCTTTGCAGCGACCAAGGGGTTTGTGGCAGCCAAGTTCTTGCGACCAGCGCATCAGCCACAAGGGCGACCTGATTCCCAGCTGCGCGCCTCCCCACAGCCACCTGCAGCGGGTGGATACGACCCGCCGCCCCCGTACAGTGCCACTGACCCCTTGAGGCCACGAACACCGATGCAGGTGTCGCGAGCAAGTCCGAGTCCACAGCCTGCAGAGCAAAGGTGGGTGTTGAGTGCTAGTACGAGATAGGGGGATGCTGCAGACTTCCTTAGTGGACCTACCTTACAACAAATTTTCATGTCACTGCCACAATGTGGGCTGCTTTTCTATCTTTAGTGGGATGAATTACAAGTACAGTCGACTCCCGTTAATCAAAGAGCACAGAAACTGCAAAAAAAACTTCAAATAAAACGAACTTCATTTAAGCAAAATGCACAGAACTGCACTTTTATTTCATCAAGCCTGATTTTCCCTTAAGAAGTAGTTCATCATCTTCTTCTCTTTTTCTCTGTGGCTAGCAAGTTTTCAGAGCACTACACGTCGAAGTACTTCTTTAGCATAAAATAGAGGTGTTGTACGTCGAGAAAGGTTCAGACGCAGCTTGGAAAAATGTGCTTTATCAGGCAGGTCTGGCTAATGGCGAGCGGCTGCGCGAGCTACTACTACAGCCACCGATCATCATCGTCTTCTTCATTACCAGCAGAGTGTCCGTTATTCAGATTCATTACAATTACTCCCCGCGAAATAAGGAGCCATCCTGGCGACCTGTGGACAAGTAAACACGGGAGGGTCGTAGCAGGGCTTAAGTCTCGAGACGTGAACAATTTCCTGGCCACGACGACGTTGGTCAGAAGATGGTTCCAGTGGCTCGATGAGGTAATTCACCGGTGACGTTTTCTGTCGTACACGATATGGGCCGTGATACTTGGGGACCAACTTGGTAGAGAGGCCAGGTGTAGCAGAAGGGACATGCAGCCAGACGAGTGAACCTGGATCGTAGGAAGTAGTGTTATTTGATGCGTCATGGTGGTGCGTTTGGGGTCCTTGATCTTGGGTTGTGAATGATCTTGCCAGTTGGCAGCACTCTTCAGCATATGTAGCGGCTTGATTCAAACTCGTGGACTCTGAGGAGTCAGGTTTGTACGAAAGAATGGTGTCCATAGTGCAAGAAGGTTCGCGTCCGTAAAGGAGGAAAAAAAACGAGAGAACCCAGCAGTGCTTTGAATGGCGGTATCATAGGCGAACGTGATAAACAGGAGCACTCGGTCCCAATTGGAGTGGTCTGACGAGATATACATAGACAGCATGTCACCAAGGGTGCGGTTGAAGCGCTCTGTCATTCCATTGGTCTGGGGATGATAGGCGCTTGTACAGCGGTGAACGACGTGGCACTCACGCAGCAATGCTGTGATGACGTCTGACAAGAATACGCGACCACGATCGCTTTGTAACTCCCGAGGTACCCCATGACGTAATTCGATGTTGTGAAGAACGAAAGTCGCAACGTCTTTTGCTGTAGACAACGGAAGGGATGAAGTTTCGGCATACCGCATGAGATGGTCGACGGCAACTATGATTCAGCAGTTACCGTTGGCAGTGTTGGGAAGGGGACCATAGATATTGATGCCGACGCGGTCGAATAGTCGGGATAGGCATGGTAAGGGTAACAAGGTACCGCTGGCGGGATAAGGGGGAGTTTTTCGTCTCTGGCACGTCGAGCAGGCCCGAACGTATTGTCGTATAAAACGGTACATGCCACGCCAGTAATATCGGAGACGTATGCAAGAATAAGTCTTCAGGAAACCTTCGTGGCCACATTGGGGGTCGTCATGAAACGGGGAACAAATTTCGGATCGCAGATGACGTGGAATCACGAGTAGCCACTGACGTCCACCGAGTGCGTAGTTGCGTCGGTACAGCACGTCGTCGCGAGTGGTGAAGTGCTCGACTTGCCGACGCAACGTGCGAGTAGGGGGAGAATCCGTCCGCCCAGCCAGGATGTCTAGAATTGAAGCAACCCAAGGGTGCTTGCGTTGCTCAGATGGCGTGTCGGCGATGGTGACGGCAGGGGCATCACAAATGAGACTTTCGCAGCACTCCGGGTCAGGGGGTAGGGGCGAACGGGATAGGGCGTCTGCGTCCGAATGTTTCCGGCCGGAGCGATAGACCACGCTAATATTATATTCTTGGAGACGTAATGCCCATCGGGCAAGGCGACCGCTTGGATCCTTCAGTGACGACAACCAGCAGAGGGCGTGGTGGTCAGTCAGGATGTCAAAAGGGCGCCCGTACACGTAAGGTCGAAAATTTCTCTATCGCCCAAATAATGGCGAGGCATTCCTTTTCAGTGATGGAATAGTGGATTTCGGCTTTGCTAAGAGTTCGGCTTGCGTAGGCAACCACGTACTCTTGAAAGCCGTCTTTCTGCTGTGCAAGAATAGTGCCTAGCCCGAGACCACTAGCGTCGGTGTGGATCTCTGTAGGTGCCGATGGGTCGTAGTGTCGCAGAATAGGTGGCGACGTGAGGAGGCGGCGCAGTTCATTGAAAGAATCGTCACAGGTGACAGACCAGGCTGAAAGGTCTCTAGAGCCGGCGAGGAGCTTGGTCAAAGGAGCGATGATCGTCGCGAAATTGCGTACGAAGCGCCAGAAGTAAGAGCAAAGGCCTATGAAGCTTCGGAGCTCTTTCATGGTGGTCGGTTTGGGAAACGCTGAAACGGCTGTAAGTTTGGCAGGGTCAGGAAGAATGCCGTCTTTTGAAACCACGTGGCCAAGGGTCGTAAGCTTTCGAGCGGCGAAATGGCACTTTTTCAGATTCAGTTGCAGCCCCGCGGCAGAAATACACATGAGGACTTTCTCGAGGCGGGTTAAATGGGTTGCGAAATCAGTTGAAAAGACGACATTGTCATCTAAATAACAAAGGCAAACGTTCCATTTGAGGCCTCGAAGGATAGAGTCCATCATTCGCTCGAAAGTAGCTGGCGCGTTGCAGAAGCCGAAGGGCTTGACTGTGAATTCGTAAAGCCCGTCGGGTGTGATGAAAGCTGTTTTTTTCGCGATCGGCCTCTGCCATGGGTACCTGCCAGTATCCAGAGCGCAGATCTAAAAGAAGAGAAAAATTCGGCTCCCTGTAGGCAGTCCAAGGCATCGTTAATGCGTGGCAGCGGATAGACATCCTTGTGCGTGATTCGGTTGAGACGTCGGGAGTCCACGCAAAACCTGATGGATCCGTCCTTCTTCTTCACCAACACAACTGGAGAGGCCCAGGGACTGCTTGACGGTTCGATTATGGCACGTGTCAGCATGTCGTCAACCTGTTCATTGATGGCACGGCGTTCGGTAGTTGACACACGATATGGACGCTGCCGTAATGGCGTCTCTTGACTGGTATCTATACGGTGAACAACAGCTCGACCTAAGGGAGGCTGATTGTGGTCAAACGAGGCTCGAAAACGCTAGAGGAGCTTGATTAGCTGTTCCTGCTGCCCAGGCGTGAGGTTGCAATAATGGACTTGCGGAATACATCCATGGGTTCATTAGCATCAGTTGCGGATGTAATGGCACAAGTCGGTAAAAATGGCTTGTCTGGATAGATCGGGTCTTCGAAAATACAATTTAAGGTCTCGAGGCTTCCCAGACACTCGCCGCGTAGCAGGATGTACGGACAAGCAGAAACGTTGCACGCATAAAGTACCGCCGAACCATTAGAAAAGTTGATGATGGCAAACGGGAGGACGATGGTTCGGTGGTGCACATCAGCTATAGTTGGTTGGAACAGGAGCGTCGAGTTAGTGGCAGCAGGGGAAAACACAGGCACTAGGACGGCGGACAACGGCGCGATGCGGACGTCAGCTGCGGCAAACACTTTCGAGGGACTGTGGTGGTTGATATCAAGGCACGGAGTCGTCAACGTGAGTTCAGCACGAGCGCAGTCGACGAGGGCCTGATGGGTAGAAAGGAAATTTCATCCTAGTATGACGTCGTAAGATGAACGTGGGAGAACAACTAAGTTGACTGCGTACCAAACATCTTGAATATGAACGCATGCTGTGCACTGAGCCGTCGGCGCGATGAAATGGGAGGTGGCTGTACGCAGAGCAAGATTCGTAAGCGGCGTTGTAACTTTTCTCAAATCACTACACAGTTTTTCACTAATTACAGTAACGACGACGCCTGTGTCGACAAGTGCACGTACAGCAACACCTTCTACTAGCACATCAATTTTGTTGGGCGAACAAAGAAGAGGTCTTGGAGAGTTCGACGACAACGCAGTTCTTGCCTCCGGAACTGCGACTGTCAGTTTTCCTCTCGAGCGGGGCTCGTGCGCCGAAGCATCGGGGAGACAGATTGGCGACGGGGTGGTAATGAACAGCGAGAATCGACAGGGCGTCGTGGGGACAATGAGTCGGTGATAGGAGAAGATGGTCGCTGGGGATTCTGGGCAGCCTGGTAATTTGCAGAATTCCCATGGTCTGGAGGCTGGAAGTTGCGACGGCGACAGTAGCGGGCTATATGTCCCACGAAACCGCATGCAAAATAGATGGTCGATTATCCAAAGCGCGCCATGGGTTAACGACAGAAGGTGCAGGGGGCGAAACAGGATGGGGTGCCGTGTATGTAGGTAGCGTCGTAGGGTAGAAGGACCTGGTGCCCCGGTATGTGCCAGAGACAGGTGGGGCTGGGGGGTCTAGCAACGACGGCAGCGTAGGTCAGCGGCGTAGGGACAGATGGCGATGGAGGCAGTGCCTGCGTGACCTGTGTCTCAATGACCTGGCGTAGACGTGGGTCTAACGAGGTCACTGGCTCGGATGCTTCGGCCACACGAGAAAGCTGACGCGCAACTTCTTCACGAATGAATTGTTTGATGTGGGGCAGTAAGACAGCGTGATCAGCAGCGACGTTGTGCACGAGGGCGGAAACTTCAGCCGTATCTTCAGCGGCCCTGCGCATCAAGACATGCTGTTTACGCAGCTGGACAACATCGGTGACGGTCTGTGGATTCCTAGCGACGAGCATCTGGAAAGTATCGTCGTCAACTCCTTTGATGATGTGCTTGATTTTGTCGCGTTCGGTTAGAGATTCATCGACGCGCTTGCAAAGAGACAAGACATCTTCAATGTAACTCTTAAAAGTCTCGTCCCTGCGCTGGACTCGACTGCGGAGACGCTGTTCCGCGCGAAGCCGGCACACGGCGGGACGACCGAAGACCGCTTTGATAGTGGTCTTGAAGGCGGACCAGTTGGTGATTTCACCTTTGTGGTTCTTGAACCAGAGGCTGGCCACATCAGCGAGGTAAAAGCGTACGTTTGTGAGCTGGTCGCAGGCGTTCTGCTTGTTGGAAGCGCTTACGATTTCGTACTCGACGAGCCAGTCCTCGACGTCTTGTTCGCCGTTGCCGCTAAAAATTGATGGGTCGTGTTGCCGAGGCACGCCAGTACAGTAGACTGTCGTTGGTAAGGCAGCTTGAGAAGGGCCAGGAGCAGTCATGGTGAATGGTGAGGGTAGCGTCCGATTGCGAAGTTCCAGGTTGATCGGAACCCCGGCTCCTCCACCACTTAAAATAGAGGTGTTGTACGTCGAGAAAGGTTCAGATGCAGCTTGGCAAAATGTGCTTTATCAGGCAGGTCTGGCTAATGGTGAGCGGCGTGCGCGAGCTACTAGTACAGCCACCGATTATCATCGTCTTCTTCATTACCAGCAGAGCGTCTGTTATTCAGATTCATTACAAGCATTTTCTTCAACAAAACATAAAAAACCGCTGCTTGAGAGCAAGACTTGCAGCAGCATCGGTAGCCTTCGGTAGTGGTTCGTTTCTGAATTTGTCATTTACGTCCACTAGCCGAACTATCCGCACAATTTTGCTGTCCATTGGTGGATCGTACGTATCAACATTGCTGTCCACGGCAACAAACTCTTCGAAACGGACACCACTAACAATGGCCCCAAAATGACCGTCGTCGAGTTAACCTGTTCGCACTTGACGAAATTTGAGAGCGTGCTATGCGTTTATTGCTCGCATTGTTAGCGAGCGATAAACGCATGTCGCGTTTCTTCGTGAGCCAAATGCGCTGTCAGCCTGTCACACTTATATGTGACAAAGCCGGTGTTTTTGCCGATTCCACCCAACAAACGTGCCGATGCGGTGGCGCTACCATCTAATCCGTGATGCCGCCGGCGATGAATCGTGAAAAAGTGCTGCATCTTCGGCACGTTGTTGCTGACACCTCCTCCTCTAGCCGCCGCAGCTATAGCGTAGTTTCGCGATCGTTGCAGCATATTGAAATAATGGCTCCAGAATCGGCGCACACATGCATTGCGAAATAGCAGTTCTTGCTAAGGTTATAGATGTGTCAAATAGCAGTGAATACGATGACGACGGCCATTTGTCAGACCTCTCAGAAAAGTTGACCTTACGATTCCACGTATAGGTTGACCCCCAAACTTTGGAAGGCCATTTTACGAAGAAAACTTCAACTTATAATCGGCCATATATGGTAGCTCAGTCTTCATGTCTGATTGCAGGAGCAGCGTGCTACCCGCAAAAAAACATAATCGTCAGCATCCCTTCTAGCTGTACTGTCATGCTTTTCCTTTTGGGTTCACATAAACAATTATGACAAACATCTGCCACATTTGCCACTGTTGGTTGTCCTCAAAGTGTGCCTTCATCGTAAAATGCAGGAAACCGCACACGTACGCCGAGATATCAAGGCCGCTGACGCCAAGCGCAGGTCAAGCCACAATTTCCTCACCAAGTCACCTGCCAAGCCAAGCCATGAAACCAGAGTGGCTACCATCAAGGGTACTCCAGTTCCTTGGCTCCACCGTCGGCCACTAATGTTCAAGATAAGACGGCATTTGGCGGAATTCCGCTGTCTTCACTGGTTCCTTCATCCGCCGATCCACGTCGAAGCTTGATAGGGCTGAGCACAGGGAGTCATGGCAGGCCCGACAATGCTAGCACAACGACAGTGTCTAGAAACGCAGAAAAAGGCAGTGGTGTGACGGCCTACAACTACTCTTTCGCAACCGGCCAGACAGCGCGTCACACCTACGAGGAGATTCCAGAAGAGAAGGGCCCTTCCATCGGGTCGCCGATCCGGGAACCGGAGACCACGGGCTCCCGCTATGCGAACCTCGAGTTTGACCCACTTTCCGACGGAGGAACCAGGCCGTCGAGTGTCGCGCCTTCCCTGCAGAAACAAAGCGACGCAGCCGAGACAAAAACGGAAGTGGGCTCACGCTACGGAAACCTCGATGCTTTGGAAGGATCCGCAGCGAGCAACCCTCCAATCATCAATGAGGTGAGACGATTTTTTATTTATTGTGGAGCTATTTTAAAGTCTCAGCCCGTCCTGCATGTCAAACTCGCATCACCGCATCACTTCCTCTCCTCGTCGTGTGTACCTATTTCACTGCAATTGCACTACTTCAGTTCAGTTTAGTTCTGTTTTACCCTTGCATTACCTGGTGTTTTGCAATGCCTGTTGCCATGGCTATTGACTCTTTTTCTTTTACCATTTGTATACGTGATCTTGTACAAGCCGTTCATCTTTAGTTCAGAGTCATTAGGAAGCATTCATGGAATAGGGTCAAAAGTTGGGCCATTTTATCTCGGCGCAGGTTAACTGCCTTCAAGCATATAAGAAAAGTGCTCTTTAGATGCGCCACTTTGGCTCTTACCTATTGAACAGTACCTTCCGTAGGCCTTTGCTGGCCCACATTGTCATTAGGTATGATTTCGGATACAAAATGCTTGCCAAGGCATTGCAAAACAACACAGACCAGACATCATTGCTTCTGCATAGCCGCCGCTTACTAATTTTGCCCAGTGTTGGCAGATTGATGGAATGACGTCACCCAATGTTGATGAAAAAAGACTGTTCGCTAGCCGTAGCTTATAACACCGTAATTGTCTTCAGTAAATCTCGATACAGTGGTTTAGCTCTCTTGCGACGTGTTGTGAACGGAATATGCAAAATCTGCCAACCAGTGATTTCTTTTTTTTTCATGCAGTACTACTACGCACTGTATCCGTTTACGGCAGCCGGCCCTCACCAGCTCAGCGTGGCTCAGGGGCAGGTGTTGCTGGTGATCCACCAGTGTGATCTGCACGCCAACCCCGAGTGGTGGTTCGTCCAGGATCGTCATGGAAACCAGGGATACGTGCCCGGAAACTACTTGTACCGCTACACCCTGTAGTGTTGATTGGTGTTAGAAGTTAACAGTGCATTTGCTAGCCTCCTATCCCGGTCGAATCACACCGGCGCTGATATGAACTATGCCCGTGATGACACTTCATTCAGTTTTGAAAGAACAACCTCACGGACTGCATCCAACTTCTGCTGCAGCTAATTCCCAAGCCTCAGCTGTTTTTGGTGGTTGCATACTACTACAGCGTGTGACGCCCGAGCCATTCTGTCGATGTCCACAAATGTTTACCTGTCTGCGAAACCACACAAGAGTAGATGTGTTATAGTCTTACACAACTAATCAATAAGTAGAAATGAGGCAACAGGGGTTCATAAGTGATCTGGAACTTCTGGTGCAACGCTTTTCCAACATTGTCATCAACGACTGACCTTTGCTTCACCGATACAAGTTTTTCCGTTTCCCTGGTGATCCAAGTCTCTCATCGTGTGGCCCACTTCAAGATGCTCCAAGTCAGCTGTAGCAACTGACACTTACTTGTTGACAATAGACGTTTGTCTGAATGCAGTCCTGGTGATAACGACTGCCTGCTCATTTGCCGATAATTTGCTTGTCGTAAGCATAAGAATGTCAAATTGTGTGTGTGCACAGCTACCTCAGGCCGTCAAAGTCACCGGGTTGCACACTGCTGCATACGACGGTGACGCATGTGGCAGCTTTCAAAATTTGATTGCAGCTCATCGACAGCCTCATCTGCCACTGCCCATGGATTCTTTCTATGCTCGGCTGGTTGCCATTTATTGCTTCTGACGAAGCCCGCACACTTTATTCACATGTTTCTTTCTTTCTTCTTGTTGTTTCATTTTTTGTTGTAGACAGCTGTGGCATACAGCAGTGAACGAATTTTCAATGGTAACTTGTTTGCTCTTATTGGCTGCTCAAGTAATAAGGGATCCTTTCTGTGTTAAGAAAAATGATTTTGAATTGTCATTTGTGTTTCAAGCCGCCCTTTAAAAATTGGGAAGTTACGAGAGAGCCTTTACGTACAAAGTGACAAGGTAGACACACTGCAATTGGGTGCTGTCCAGCAGCTACTGCTATTTTGTGTTATACCAAGATGTTCCTTTCACAATAACGTTGAGGTAACACCTTTTTTCACCACTGCACTGCCTGCTCAATTTGTGCTGTGTTATTCACCAATTCAACGGTTTCATTTGTTGGTGAACGGCTATGAGTCATTCATCTGATTTCAAAGCTTCATCTGATTGTCGGACAAATGCTATTTCTTGTGACATACTTTGATACAAAGTATTATTGCAGGGCTTGATGCTAAGCTGACATCAGTGCTTAGGTATTTTCCGCCCAAGTTGATCCATACCTGATTGTTGTTCTCTTCAGGTATCGATATTGAACATGCACTGGTGCTTTCTGGCAAAAAGGAGGGATTTTAGAGAAGCTGGAGCCACTGCTGGTTCTGCAGTTTTGTCGAGTGCAGTCGGTTTTATATGGAGTTATTTGGGCTGAGATGTTTAACTGCAGAAAGGCGCATAGAAACACCTATAGCTTTGGCACTGATCATTGTCATTCACGAAGCAGATGCAAGGTCAACTGGAGTTTCTAAGACACTGATGGAAAACATAGTTCCAGAGGTTGCAGGGTAAACAATGAAATGTTACTTTACGCATTTGACTCCGCTGTTACTACACCCAAAACATGTATAGCCACGAGTTCAAATCGCAGAGTAAGTTGATGGTGCAGTGTGCCAATGGCAAGGTCGGTTGAAACAAGGTGCTAATCTTTAAGCTAGTGTCATTGCATGCTCACCTAATTAGGGAAAGTGATGTGTTGCTCAGAACAAGTAGGCGATGGGACACTGCAGGGCCCATGCTTGATTTATTGTTTGGATCGATCTGTAAGCTGCAGTACAGTTGCTTCAGTTTACAGTGGCTTCAGGTCAAGGATAGGCTGTAGAAATTATGTAGCCTACTAGAAAAACTTAGAAGGAAAGGGGGAAGATCGAAATCGTCACGTTTCCATGAGCAGTGAAGGCTACAGTTTTTTCGTAGAAAAAAATTGCCAACATTTATTGAAGCTATGAGGGCTGAATCAGTGGCTCAGTTCGAGCTGGTTGGTACGATGACCTAAGTGAGCGCTCTGCGTGTAATCTTGTTCCTGTCTTACCGGTTTCACTACGAGTGATATTTGCAGCCCCAGATCTACTCTCATAGTGTCTGCTCAACTAGAGACATTAAGTAGCACAAGACATTTGGTACTTCAGTATGCTCAGAACAATGTAATAGATTGCTTACTTGGTATGGAATAATAAATTGCTGCAGGGGAGCGAGAGTTCAAGCACCTCTTGGCATACTTGCCGAGTCGCTGTGGTTTCTAACCATCTGTAGTGCAGTTTGCCATCGATGCTGGTGTTAAAGCAAAAGGAAACGGTCATATTAAATGTAAACGATGCGTTTTTCTTCAAATAAACCTCGCCTGTAAATCAAGAGTTTAAATTATGTGAGTCTCTAGCTATGCTGTTTCAGCAACAAGGCATGTATAGTGATCCCCAAGTCTGCTTAGAGCATCCTCGATGATGTGTAGAAGGCAGCTACGGTGGCATCACCGGTGGTGCAAAGTGTACTCGATTGTTTTTTTTTTTCTGTTATGTTATTGTTTATGCTTGGTCGTGATATCATTGGCAGCAGGTTTTGTATGGAGATTCCTAAAATTAACTAGAAGGGACTCTGGCGGTGCGATCGTTCGGCAACCATGGGAATGATGAGTAGTACACGGATTTGCCTAGTCTTCGTTCTTGTGGGTGGTGAATCGTACTTGTGGCTCCATTTATTGCCGTTTTTCGGTTTTGTTTCGAAGAAAAGAACAAGCCCTTTTGAACTTCATGACCCGATTTGAAATGGCAAACTTAAAAGAATAAGGTGGTGAAGTGCAACAGCTGAACATTTGCGGATTTTCGTTTCGCGAGAAAACAGCTCTAAGCCGCACAAACACACACTGAGCCAGAAGTACGAGGATTAGACAAATCCGTGTACTACCCATTATTACCATGCTCGCTGATGCGCCATGCGTTGCAGCTCCCATAGACACTAGCGCCAGTGTTCCCTTCTAGTGCATATTTAGGAAACTCTATGAGGTTTTGAGTCAGTTCTTTTACTACATTATGAAACTTTCAGGATGAGTAGTTGCGATTGCATGGTCTATTTGTACCCGAGCACCGGGGCACTATTATGCCAAATGCCAGGAGAACATCAGAATTATGTTCAACAGCTCACACACATCTAGGACTGTGGCTGCAGTCATTCCATGGTCGGTTTGTACTTGAAAACGTGTTTGGTAGTTTGTTGGACATCGTGCACTGTACAGACTCTAATAGAGCATAGAAGTTTGTCACCACTTCCTTTGATAAGTTGTTTGTAGGCACATCTTTTTTTTTTCTTTTCAGCACTATATATTATCTTGGCCATGGCAGTTCAAATGAAAAATCTTAGTGCTCTTTCAGTGCGGCAACCTATTGCATTGCACATAGTAAACTAAGCAATGAAATACATACCATAGTTTTATTTTTATTAATAGTAATACAAAGTCAGATTATTGTTAGCGTGGTTTTTGAAGTTTCTGTGTTTCTGTAAAGGTGGCTTTAGAATGCTATTTTGTTGGCATTCTTTTCGGCGCTGTTTCTACAGCGCTTACAATCAAGACTGAAATCAAAGTTGCTGATGAGAACAAGTTCCTTCGTTAGCAATCTACGATTGCTGCACTTCGTGACCAGCCCAAAATAATATTTCGTTCAGTGTGGTCATTCCGACGTAACCATAGGATATGGGATTTTATGTGGATATAGTTGTACAGCTAACTCAATTGTAAATAGTATAGGCCATGGCCTCTTGTTCCAAAACACTAGTTCATTAACGTACCTGTAGTCTTGTGGTTATTTTGTCAGAATAGTGTTCACTTGCGTGGCGGTCGAATTTGTGACAGTGCTAGCGGATACATCAGTAACTCTTTCTTTAGAAAACACAATTGATATTATAAGTTGTATCAAAAAGTTTTGGGAGCATTATTCATGCGCTACAGGATTTGCACGTTTTCTTCAAGTTTACAAAACGTAGTCGCGTGACAGCGCAGTCAAAATACATCGCGACGCAGACAAATTCAAAGTGATGATCTGGTGGCATGTGAGATTCTGCATTTTTTTATCTTTTCACATTTTTCTCTTCGCATTGTCGCAATAGTTTTATTAACAAGGTCTTCATGACAAGAGCAGCTGTACTTACACAAGTCATGTCGACAGCTGTGCGTGATGATTAAGGTAGCTCATAATAATCTGTGCAAGGCACGGTATAAGCCAAGATGTGGAAACGGCTTTGTACATGTAAGGCACAGGACGTTCTAGACAGATGCACATCATCCTCAGTATATCTGCGTGTTTCATTTTCTTTGTGGCTTAGTGTTTATTTTAAGCTGCCAAGTTCAGTTTCACACTGCTATTTTTTGCGACAACCGAATTTTTTGCAAAGCATTTGCATTACTAGGGTCATGTTTTATGTGTCATTGAACAGAATCTTTTCTAAACAAATCCTTCCATTATAAAGTGTACTGAAAATCGAGCCTGACTGATGTTGGCTCTTGGGTTGAATGCACTAAACGTCTGTAGCTAGACAGAAGACTTGTCCTTCCTTACAGATATGATAGCACAAATGTTTCAACACGTGTGTTTTTGTTGTAGCTTCTTTCGTGCTAAACATCGAGATATTTTGTGATTTACCACAAAACTTATATTCAACTGTAGGGAGAGCTTGAGCAGCTGAAAGCAAGTGGAAATTTTCTGTACGACCTCTAGAAGCTCTTTTTTCACTTCGCAACAGTATAAAGCCACTTGTGCTGTGTATTGGCACTTGTTGTTGATGCTTAAACCCTGGTTTCACCTCTCCTCGAAATCTATGATGCAGTTGGCCTTTCCATAACTTTTTTTTTCTTCACGAAATCTTTGGCCTCTCAATAGTCTTTCTGTCATGCAAGTTAATTGTGAAGTGATTAACATGTGGCAGCTTTGTATCTAGAGTTGTGCATTCTGTGTAAGGGCAGCCCACAAAATGTGTTATTATAACCTTATCATCATCAATCATTCCATTTTAGTCAACATCGTTGTAACCAGGGTGCGTCATACCTGTGTCCAGTACTAGTTTACAAAAGAAAATGTGCCTGTATGCAGCACTATTCAGGGTGTGATCAACTCACCCGAGTTTGTTTTGTTATTTACCTCAATACTCACATCTAGTTTTCTTTTTAGGGGTGCCGAAGCTTATATTTACGTTCAGTGCCTTGGCACACTATGTGCACTTGATGTGCAGCATTTGTTCAGGCACAAACTTGTGTGTGCTTTATAGTCTGCTGTCTGTATAGCTTGTTTAATGGTAGTTAATTATCATCAAGGCACATCAATTCAACACCCACATTGGCCAGTCCCGCCTTGTGTGCCCGAGGCACTAGTTTTTTTCAGTGAGGTGACTGTGCTGCGTAATTTGCCAATTCATGTCTAAATTTTATTTGGCAATATTCCAACATTTTGAAATGTATGTTTTGATTAATGGCATCGAATTTTATACATTAGGCGTTGTGTGAAAATGTTAGCAATATGGTACTCAAAAATTTGTTTACAGCTGTGCTGCTCCAATTAATGGTGCCAAATCTATGAGGTATTAATGTGAGGGCTCATTATAAAAACTTTATTACATGCTACAACTTAAAGCGGCAGTGCCTGTGCTTGAAGCTTGTCCGTACATGTATTTCCGAACGGGGCTTGTTGCACATGCCTGCAAAATGTACGACTTACACTTAGGTTACGTATTTACTTCCTCTATTACTGTGATACTGGTACCCTACCCGTTCTGTACTTCCTTGTGTCAAATAATGGCATTACACGGCTTCAAAGTGATTATATGTAACGATTTATGTGGTGATCTACCCGCGTGTAACTGTACAATCTTGCATGTGAATGTACCTGCAGCCAAATGCCACATTGGCTCGAGGTCAATGCAAATAGATTTTTTGTGTATTTTGCAAGAGCTCCAGAGCACGTCGGTTGATTTTTTGAGAATGCGACGAGTTAATGGCTTTCCCGTCGTTGAAATCCCTGTGAAAGTCACTATCGTTATTGAGCGAGTTAGGAAGTGTGCACAGCTTGTAGTACTTATACTGTTGATTATGTGGTTAACCGTTTTATAATTCTATTTGTAGCACTTGTTAAATGCTCCGTTCATCGTCATCGGCGCTGAGTGATCGATTTATTCGCGTCACTTTTCACCCTGTACTTGTCATTCCTGCGTTATTTTGTTTCCCCTCGTCAACTTTGTTGCGTTTGTTCGGCTGACATTGTTTTACTACCTTTGTTCAGAGATATTTCAATCAGTGCGCTAGAATGTGAATGCGGGTGGTTGTTTACGCGCTGTATGTAACGTCGATCTGACCCACTGATATTTAATAAACAATGTTTTGGAAAAAAATACAGCGAAATTGCGGAGTTCGTCTGCTACTTGGTTATCGCTAATGCGCGGCACGCTTGAAACTACGGCGTCGTTGGTGCGCGATACGCAAAAGTTAACGCAAAGAATGCTCTCTTATTCGTGCAGTACTGTCAGGTTTAGGAGTTGTAAGCAGCTATTTGTAGAATTTACACTCACGGCCACGCATTATTTCTAGCGTCTTTTTGCAGAGGTGTGGGAGTGGATCTGTGTATAACTCCGCTAGAACGCTTTTCATGCCACCCGGTTTGGTAAAAAATAGTTGTTATTGTATCTTTTTATCGTCGTAATAAATCTAATTAGCTCGTTTCTTTTCTTTAAAGAAGTCGAAACTGTTTCAGATGTCATTTTTCGTCGGTCGGTAAATGTAAATTAAGAACTACTTTCTCGGACGCGCAATATTTTGATGGCGTGCTCAGTCTTCTCCAACATGGTGGTTTTCTTCGGTGCCAGACGTGCCTCTACGGTAAAAGTCCCATGTCCGGAAACGATGACTCGTTTGTGAAACAATCGTCCGAGTGAAGAAACATCACGCGGACTACTGCACAGCGACGTGTACCTCAAGGTCTGTGTTACCTTTGAAACCTCTGTACGCCTCGTATCACGATTTCGCGACTTCGGTGGTGTCTCTAGGCCTAGCAGTTGCATTACTAGCCAGTCGGTGTTCCTCGTAGCGGCGGACCGCTTTTGCCGTTTGGGAACGTTCACTTTTCTAGCTCCGCGGCGTTTTGTTGCTAACCGGTGTTGAAAAAGTGTCTCAGTTGCATTTTTTTAAAGCTCGGTGTGCAGGCTGCTCACAGCAACTGCTCGATCGCGCTGTGCCTCAAAACGATGCTCCTTGGCTTCGTCGTCTTCGCGCAGCTAGTGCTTGTGCAACTGTTAGTAAGTTCGACACAAACTTTATTATGTCTTGAAGCTATTTCGGTTATTTTCTTCGTCACAGCGGTGCGAGAGGTCGTCCAAAAACGCGATCCCCGTGAACAGCTGAGACTCGGTTATTGCGAGAGACGCGCTGCGGTCGGCCGAGGGATTCGGTCGGATTCGGCGTCGCATTGCTACGGAACATCCGGAGCCATTCAACGATCATATTACGTATCGATAGGCGACGGTCATTCTTTATCGCGGCGTGTATTCCTTTTTCTATCTGTCTGTTTTCGATTTCCTGGGACGCTATCGTACGGGGCCCCAAAACCTGCCCCAGTGAAACCGAGAAAAGCGAAGAGAAGGCCGCAGTGGGAGGGTATGGGGGGTGGTCTGTCGGGCATGCATGGCTTGCATCGGCCATTTTGTGTTTGTTTTATGTGTGTGTGTTTTTGTTCGTTTAGGTTGCGTGGTACTTGTATTCACTGTTAATCAGCATCTACTACGTTTTGTTTGGTTACGTCGCGTGCGGAATCTCATTACTGTGCGAAAACAACAAACAAAATAATGTCGCGTCGAACAGCAGACGCGTGTTCCAACACGGAGAGGCGAGGAGGGGGTCCACAATCGTTTTGTATTTACTGCCTCCATCTCAGTTGGCTTCATTTGCTCTGTAAAGCTTTTCGGAGCCATGGGGGGTGCATGAACAAGTGGTTTTGTGTGTGTGTGTGTGTGTGTGTGTGTGTGTGTGTGTGTGTGTGTGTGTGTGTGTGTGTGTGTGTGTGTTCGTCTCTCGTGCCGGTATTGTGAGGTGTTGGTGGGGATCGGTCGCCTTTGCGGTTTTTTTGTTTGTTTGTTATAAAAGCCTGGTCGTAAACTTCCTAACGCTGCCAGAGCGGTATGTTTTTGTGTGTGTGTGTATGTATGTGTGCATGTCTGAAGCGTGGTTTTAAAGAGCCGTCCCCGTTTTTAGCAATGTGGTTAGCGCAGCATTTTAAGTATGTGTATTATGAAACCGGGGGGGGGGAGGGGGGGCAGACCGTGGTGCTTCACAGTTGTTGTTGTTGTTGCCCCTTCGCACTGGCACATACCCACTATGGGGGATTGGCCATGAAATCTAGAAGTAGCCTATATGAGATCTACTAAAAGGTTTATCCTAAATGAAAAACTAATGATATAATAGAAAAGAATAATTAACTAGAAAAAGAATATTAAACTAAACAAATAATTGAAGATTGAATCAAGAAGAGAAAAGGTGAGGTAATACTACAGTGTAAGACAGAAATTTTGAGTAGACCAGACAATCGAGCTTATCTCACCCGGTCACAATCAAATGAATATGCAAATTTCATTCAAAATTAGACAAGTGTCGTCAGAAATATATTTAAGCAGACATTATTATGACATGCGCTTTGATTCTCGAATGAAATTGCATACAGCATCGAATACGCTCCTGTGGCAATGTCCCAAGCTAAAGGCACCGAAACTTAGAACATTATCTGCAGTTAAATTTAATCCTACTGCGTGAAACGGAACAATTAAAAGTCTTTTCCTAATTAATGAATAGTTTTTACATGTTATAAAGTAATGCTCTATTGTTTCCGTTTCTTCACAAAATGGACACAGGGGGGATATCGCCCAGACCAGCTCTGTGCAAGTAAAAGTTTAATGGAGGGACACGACATCGAAATTTGGTTAAAATAACTTCTAACTTTTTAGATTGACTCCACTGAGGTTTCCAGGGATATGTAAGGTGCTGATAGTCCGTATATTTAGTAATATTTTCCATCATATCCGTATAAATAGCCAATTTTCTATATCTGATCGACACTATGTGTTCCGATTCTGGTAGTACCGAGATCACAGGGCCATCAAGTGTGGCTCGAGATAGTGAATCGGCCATTTCATTCAACCGTATGCCACAGTGTCCCGGGACCCAGACTAACTTCAGGAACTTCACATGAGGTGGAACTAATGTTTGTAATGTCGCTAGAGCTCTTGATTGTTCTGAAGCTGTGAGAGTAGTACACAGCGAAAGAGAATCAGTAATTATCATTGCACTCTCTTCGTTTGAAGGAAGTTTTCGTAGCGCTAAAATAATAGCCAAGAGCTCAGCTTCGAAAACCGGAGTGAAGTCTGGTAGTCTTACCGAGAATGACCAACCGAGGTAATCTGAGACGATTCCTACTGCTGCCTTTTCTTTATTCACAGAAGCGTCTGTGGCTATTATGTTCTTTATTTCCGCATGAGCTATGTAATCTTCTAACCTGTCATTTAAGTAACTCGAAGATTGAAACTTAGATAGTGGGGGAAAAATTTCATCACATTCTATCGTAATATTGTGATTTAATGCTTTGGTTCCAATTACCGATCTGATATCCACCTTTATGCTTTCCAGTTTCTTTTGTACAAAAATAATCTGGGGAGTACGAAAGCGTGGCCAGTGAGCGAGGAAGAAGGCGTCGGGTTCACTAATAAAGGCATATGCAGACCGTCTCGCTGATAAGCCGTAAAATTTCAAGTATGTTTGTACAGTTAGGATACGGAATCGGCAAAGAATAGTTGGTATGCGAGCTTCCTGATATAGTACATTAATAGCGACATACCTGGGGAGTCGCAAACACAAACGTAACGCTTCTCGCTCTAATAGAACTAACGGTTTAATTTTGTACGTAGGGCCACCCGAAAATAATATACACCCAAATTCTAGTATTGGGCGCATGTACATTTTATATATCATTAATAAGGTGTGTCTACGTAACCCATATTTTCTGTTGCTCAACCTTCGCAATAAGCCTGATGCTCGTTGTGCCTTTGCCACGATATAGTCTATGTGAGGGCTCCAGTTAAGTTTCTCGTTATAAATAATGCCCAAATATTTGATAGACTCTACTTGTGGAATCGGTTCCTGATTATAAAGTACTGAAATTTGAATAGAATCTGCTATAGGGAACACCAGGAGCGCACTTTTACTGATGTTTAGAGACAATGAAATTGAATGCAGCCAAATTTCAAGAGAATACATGTACTTTTGCAATTTTGATGCAAAGAATAAATGTCACTGTCTGCAACGAAAAATGCAATGTCGTCTGCATAAATGTAGACAGTGATATCTCGTTCAATGGGAATTGAGCTCATCAACACATTGAATAACAGCGGAGATAGGACCGCCCCTTGAGGTACTCCACGTTGCTGTTTGAATTTAGATGAGTGACATCCATCCTTTGCACAATAAAATTCTCTCGATTTTAGAAACTCTGCTACCCAATCAACAATATATCGCGGAAAGTCACATTCGTGTAACGAGTTCAATAAAATTGAGTGCTCAACGCTATCATAAGCTTTAGCTATGTCTAGTGTTACTAGTACCGCGTATTGTCGTCTTTTTCGGGCAAGCTGTATTCGGCTCTCTAAGTCGGCATGAGCACACCAAATTGAGCATTCGCTACGAAAACCTATTTGAAATGGTTTCAATATTAGCTTGTCAGCCATCCAAACTTTTATTCTATTATTGAGAACTCTCTCTATAATTTTGATCAGGTGAGATGTTAGAGAGATTGGTCTGATGTTGTCAATGTTAAAACCTGACCCTTGTTTTTTTAATATGGGAATCACTCTAGCTATTTTCCAGTCATGTGGTATCCAGGCATTGCTTAAGGAATAGTTTATAAGGTTGAGGACGTCGCCGGGTGATATCTGGAATAAAATTTTAATCATAGGAACTGTTATACCGTCAGGACCAGGAGCCGAAGAGGGTAAGTTTCTAATTACGCTTGACATTTCGGACAATGTCACTTTTTCGTAGTCAGTATTTATAGAGGACTTTTGCCAGTTGATTGTCAAAGTCGACGAAAATCTGTTAGCTAGACCTCTTCGATTGCCTCCAACGAATTAGTCATTTCTTCCGTCGATAACCTGTCATAATCAGAGTTAGCTAGAGACGGCAGAATTTTGCGCGATCTCATATATCGGAATAACGCTTTCTTATTTCTAGGTTTGGAAAGAAAGTCGAAATGTTTTTTGTCATAGTCTTCTTTAGCTTTAGCCACGGTGCGCTTAAATGTAGCAGCAATAAACTTGTAATCTGCCCAATTTTTGGGGGGACTGATTATGAATTAGCTGCTTCCAAGCTGCTTGTCGTCGTCTATGATCACGAGAGCACTCAGAATTCCACCACTGGTTACAAGGCTTTCTCGTATCAGACTCAATAGAAAATTCTGCTTTTTTGAACGTTCTTTTAATTACCGCACTTAATTTCATGGCTTTATTTTCATCGTTGTCTTCAGTGGGAGTAGTCAAAGCAACTTCTAGGTCATTTTTAAATTTGGAATAATTGATAAAGGTTCGAGCTTGGGAGCAAGATGGAATAATGGGGCAAGAAATTTCAAACAGTACTGGTAAATGGTCACTGTTGGTGGCGCAGTCTAGAGTAGTCCAAGATACGCTAGAAATACCCGAGCTTATAAAACTCAAATCTAAGGCAGAGCGGGATCGGTCTCGGATAAATGTGGGAGTTCTAGCGTTGAGGCATGATAAATTATGGTCTATAGACCAGTCCCACAAGCGTTGTCCACATTGATCAGTCCTAAAACCCCAACTAGTGTGGTGAGAATTAAAATCTCCAACCATAATTTTTTCTGTGCACCACGAATTAACAGCCATGTCTAAACATCGCGTGTCTTGTACACCCAGAGGAAAGTAAAGATTTACTAGAGAGAAGGGAGAGCATCCAGGCAAGGTGATGTCTAAGGCGAAAATTTCACATTCGGGGGATATACGTTTGTACGAAGTTTTGATCTTTGAACTAATTTTATTATTGACAAAGAACGCTAAACCTCCACCTTTGGATGGGCGATCCAGGCGAAAAGACCGGAAATTAGGTAGGTAAAACGAATTATGTGCTGACAGCCACGTTTCTTGCAGTGCAATAATGTCTGGATTGAATTTACAAGATAAATACAATAAATCTGTACTAGCTGAATGAATAGATCGGCAGTTCCAATGAAGAATTTTGATAGAACCTATCATTTTGACAGAATTGTTTCGGCAACTACCTTATCTAAAATGCTGTTCTTTAAGAAAATCGCTCTTCGATAGGTTCTCCTTCTGGTATTTTTGTTTTTTGAATGTTTTGAAGAGCCAGTGTTTTTGGAGACAGGTGATCGAGTGCGCTTTAGGGATTTGATGTCCATGTCCATATCTTCAGAATCCTGACCATCCTCTAGTATGTCTTCACTTATCCTCTGGTTGTCTGTACAAGAGGGCCCTGCAGCCTGTACTTCTGAAGGAGATGACTCTGCGTCTGCTTCACTTGGTGGGAGAGTTACGTTGTCTTGGGAAGTATCCTTCATATCTCTTTGTGGCCCATATATTGCGTCAACTGAGTGGCTACAATATGAGATAAGGAGTCACAAAGGGTGGTGGCCAGGCGATCTATAGCTTTCTCCATCGCTTTTTCAATCATGTCTGCAATGGACACTGAAAGAGAAGCTTCTAAAGTTGCATTATGTCGGGCTGCAACACCAGCATATCCCTGGGTTCTTGCCTGAATTTCAGCGATGGCGTCTTTTCGTGAACAGCGTCTGCGATCAACAATTTCCATAATTTGAGTCTCCCGCGCTTTGGCTGAGCAATTAGCGTTATCTGCGCAGTGCTGCTCATGACAAAGACAACACTTTTCTTCAGTACAATTGCATTCATTTGCAGTATGTGCCTCACCACATTTTCGGCATCTGGGAGCTGACCTACATCCTTTTAAAGTGTGTCCATAGCGCCAACATTTCTGACACTGGAGGGGACGAGGTGACAGCTGTTCGACTCTGAATATTAAAGGCCACGCCTTGATTTCAGTGGGGCGAATCGACCCGGCAAATGTGACAATTACAGACTCAGTAGGGATCTTTGTCTGTTCTACAACTCGTGAGCATCTATAAACTGCAATTGCACCTGCCTCAGAGAACATCTCTAGGACCTCAGCTGGAGTCATGTTAATGTCTACGCCTCGGACAATACCTCTGACGCATGCTAGGTGAGGAGGAATGAAGGCGCTCACCGGATTGGTAGCAAACATCGAGCATTTAAGTAAGTCTTTGACACAGAGCTGGTCAGGAGAAAAGCAGACAATGCCTCCCTTGCCAAACTGCCGGACCTCTGTGATGGTGTGATAGTGAGTTGTCGCTGCTTTGAGTTCCGACTGGATCAACTTAGGGTTTTTCATCTTAATGACTCCGTCGTTGCTTGGGACTAGGGCCACAGGAACGGAAGCGACGCCATTGCGTAGGAACTGGTCCACTGGTAGCTCCTGCGGTGAAAGAGAAGCAGACCAGAGATAAGTCCCTGGTCCAGGCGAAGAAAGCGGCATCTGTCTGGATTGACTAGCCAGAAGGGTACTAGCTAATCAATGCTAAGGCTTTAGATACGCCTATCCAAGAAGAAATTCAGTAGTGGCTACTCAGATTTCAGCCAAACCCCAGAGTAAGCAAGCGAGCAAGTGGCCGATGAGCTGACTGTCTTGACGATAGTTGTTCAAGGCTTCACAGTTTACGCCGTGTTTTCGTCCTTTTTTAGACTAAATAGCTCGCGCGCTCGTCCTGCTTTGAAGCTGCTTTTAGTTGTAACGTGGCGTCTCGGCGACAGGTTTACTGCTTCCGCGTGGCAGGCGAGAGCGACGCTCGGGTACCGTGTCATTTGAAGTTTAGCACCACTTTTTTTTTTTTCCGTGCTGGGCGCTGAAGTCGATTATCAGTATTACATTCTAAATGACTTCGTAGTCCTAGGAAGGTACTGCTATTTGATTGGGTGAAGAAAAAAGCTGTAACACTCGGGCATCGTCCTTCTAATATTTTTTTTTTGTTCTTTGATAAAGAAAGGAAACGACTAAACAAAGCGTGATCTAACCCAGGTAAAAGCCTTACGAACATTGTAGCATTGATTAGCCCGTGTTTCTATTGTGTCTATCTGCGCTTTTTTTTTGTGTGTGGTTAGGCGATATTTTACATACCTGTGAAAACGTTGTTTTGCGGTTTTCTGTTTGACGGTCTCATTTCTGCTGTTTGCTGCTCTGAGCGCGGTGGTCTCTCGCGGCGCAGGCGCCTCAGCATCTCTCTCTCCTGCGGATAAATCCCGACGTCGCGGGTGTTTTGCGGGCTCGTGCAGATGAATTTGCCCCTTCGGAGACGCTGGCGTTCCAGACATGCATCCTGGTCGGCTTGTGTGTATCAAACGTGGGGACCTGCGTGACATCAATGCGAGACGACGGCAGGGTGGTCTTTTAAAACTTCCACGAAGTTTAAAAAAAAAAAAGAATTGGCTGAGGTTGAACAGTAGTAAATCCGTAGTTATCGCGAGCTTTCGAAAAGGTTCGCGTGCTCGATCTCCTCCCAAGGCGATGAGGAACGCTCGAGAGAGGGTGAGAGACGACCGAATGCGGCATGGTGAAGGAAAGAGTGAATCGAGCGAGGGCCTATCCAGCGCGTGCGACTCGGTAGATTCGCGAACCACTGCAACCTCGCAACTTGATTTCTTCTTCCGAGTGATTTAGGTTCCCTTTAAACTGTCGCCTGGTCACGTGGTACCGCAGCGACGCCGCCGCTCAGTGTGACGTCACGCCTGCCCCTCCAGCGGCTCAAAGTCATAGCCACACGATGAATGACCTAGGGAGACATGGAGTAGTCGCCCTGATTTCATGTTGTGGAATTGTTGTGCCCCAAAATAGTGTCATTTGTACACCGACTAGGCCCTCGAACAGTGTTTTCTTGGTATTTTACATTAGTAAGTTCGATTAGCTTGGTGACTCGCAGCCATCAAGCTCTTGGCATCTACTGCGGCTCATGTTTCCATTCTGCATCTGTTCGAGCAACAATCTCTGTTAGAACATGTGTAAGCTCCAGAACCTATTTTGCATACACAGCCGGTTTATTTGGACCACGTGTCTACACATTTTTGATAGAGGGAAATTATGCGAAGGGTCTAATTTGTAAGGTTATGACAGCACAGCGACGACCACGTTTGTGTAGAGCACGCGAGGAGCCGGTTTTCGCTCTGCGGGGCGAAACCATGTCAGAGCCCGAAACTGCCTCGATGTTTCGCCCCTCAGAGCGTAAAGTGGCTTTTCGCATGCTCTGCACAGATGTGGTTGCGGCTGTACAGCTTCGCACAGAATGCAAAAAAATAAAATGCTATCTAATCTGGTTTGCGTGTCTTGACAAACTAAGAATCTCTGCCTTCATTACAGTCAAAGCTGGCATTTAATAAAAGTATAATGAGCAATACCAAATCCTTGTGTAATGAGAGCTTCAGTTAATGGTTTGCATGTTTGAGCAACTTCAGTGCTATACCACGGTTATAAATCAACATCTATTACCTAAGTACATTATTATATAGAAAATGTTCTGGCTGGCATTTACTTAGAATTATTCCACCGCGAAATTTCCCTCCGGACGGCCCGGCAAGGCGAGGCGACCATTTCGGAGTGGGGGGATCCTCTTCATTTACAAAGACATTCTTTGTCACTACAGGAACGTTTGTCGCACTCAGAGCGCCCCACCGCCATCTTTCTCGTAGGAGGAGGCAGTAGCGTTACGCCTGCTGCAGACATTTCCCAATCTAGTATCACTTCATAAATTCTACCCACAGTGCTATGCAGACCGTTGCCCCGGCTGTGGAAACTCGCCCACGACCTTCTATGTCTCGATCGAGTGCGCTGCGAACATCTTTCCTCCCTTTCCTGCTTTCCTTCACTCTTTACGTAACTAGGAACTGTGGGATGATGCTCTTCGCGGTGGTCGTCCGAGCTCTGATATAGTGGGCCCAGCTCGTCGCTAAAGTTGTCCTAAAGACCCCGGACTAGGGGTTCCTCCCACACCCTCATTCTCCATGCTTTTGTGAATAGAGACGTTTCTCTCTCTCTCTCCACACGTGAAAGTGAAAACCCTGCAGGACTCGAAATAACCTGCAACAGCCCTACCATGTTAGTCCTTTTAAACCCTTCTCACCCCACTCTGCCTGCCTGCTTATGTTCCCATCCGCCTCTTTTCCATTGGGGATGGGGGAGAGTGTTTGCCCGTTCATAAAATCACTGCTACTGATAGCAGTTTCCTGCCTAGAGTAATGTTCCTTTGTTAAAATGTTTGTTCCAGGCATTCTTAATTTGGCCACTGCTAATCACTCAAAACATTCATCAGCCTTGTAATAGGTGACCAGATCGAGAAAAGGATATAAAATCCTGGGGAGGAGGAGTAAATGCATGCATGTTACTGCAGCAGATAGCGAACATACACAGGGTTCGTAGCGGTCCTTGAAACCCTTGAAAACCCTGGAATTTGATAATAGCATTTTCAAGGCCTTGAAAACCCTTGAATTTTTTCAGGTCCTTAAATTTCCTTGAATCTCGTCAATAGGCTTTGGTTTAGCCAGTTATAGCGGATTCCGCTTGAACGCCTGACAACTATGTACTGGAGCCAGCAAGGCATCCAATCCAATCCTTTCCTGTAGCTACTGCGCAGTACGAAAGTCTGGCGTGGTTGCAGCGGTAGCGACGACCAAAGCTAAGCCTACCCTACCGGTGTGTAGTGGGAAACATGGTCTGTGGATAGTCCAAGTCGTCTTCTGCAGCTGCAATATGCCGGGAAAATGCAACTTCCAGCACGTGTGGTTAACCGGTGCTGCTTATAAAGAGTGGATTTCTCCGGACACATCGAACTCGCATCGAGCTAAGTGCAAGGTATGTGCAAAAACATTCGACGTGTCGTCAATGAGGGAGTCTGCCCTCAAAAGTCACATGAAAAGCGCAAAGCATGTGGAGAACATGACAGCAACCACAGCTCATAGTACTGTGCGGAGCCACTTCACAGCGTTGAGAAGCAACGCGTCGAGCCAACTCCTTCAAGTTCAACGTCGTCGGATGTGAGCAGCCTGTGCAAAGCTCATGAGAGTGTGGTCGACGCAGAGATACTGTGGACCCTGGAAATCGTCACGGCGCACTACTCCTACAAATCGTCCGCACATACGGGGGACCTTTTGAAGAAAATGTTCCCGTACAGTGAAATCGCTAAAAGGAAATCTGCACACGTGGTGTGCCATGGTCTGAGACCGTTTTTTCTCTCGTGTCTGCAACGCGAATTGGAGCAGTCGGACGGTTACACCGTTCTGTTCGACGAGTCTTTGAACGACTACCTGCAGAGGAAACAAATGGACGTTGAAATCAGCAGAAAACAGTGCAATGAAACCAGCATATATGAAAATTGTGCTTGCATTTTCTTTCTTACTGTAAAATATGTGCTTCCATGCTGTAAAAAAATGTTTTTTTTTTTCTACGGTATTAGAAAAATGTTATTTCTCAAGTCCTTGAAAATCCTTAGTTGGGGCCTTGAAAGTCCTTAAAAACCCTTGAATTTTTTTCTTCGTGGTCGCTATGCACCCTGATACACAAAACACACTACAACACTAAATAAAATGTTTCAATGAGAGTAGAAGTATGGAATCACTTTTATTGCATGAAATACATAGGCACTTCTTGTCCACAGTCCAAGAGCATATCTGAGGTCAAGATGTAAGCCTTTGACAACTGTTCAGATTGGGTGTTGAGGCCTGTCTTTTATACATGAAATAATGGGCTGGAGAAGATGAGCGGGGCCCTGTTTTCCTGTGCATTGAGCATGCTACGCAGGAACAATTTACTCCTTGGAGTTTTACAGTGATCGTATTTATGCGAACATAGGATCGCGAGTGCTTATACATCTTGTCTGTTTGAGTAATTGAGTGATCGTTACCCGTTGTGATCAGCGTCCAGGAGGGGGGCGGTGAGTAGCATCAGAATGCTGTGCACCATGGAGAAGCCGAGCGTTGGTGGTGGTGCCACGGGGGGTACATGCACCTCGAGTGTGCCCAAGATCATGGTGTTCCGGCCCACCCTGGAAGAGATGCAGGACTTCTCCAAGTACCTCGAGCATATGGAGTCCATGGGAGCCCACAAGGCGGGGCTGGCCAAGGTGGGTGCTGAACTGTAGTGCCTTGATTGGTATGCTGCAGGGGATAGTGTGCCTGAGCCAGAGGCAGAGGGTTTGTCCACAAAGCAATGACTTAGTCTGGTAAAAGAAAATAGATATATTCGGTAGATATTACCAAGTTTGTCAAAATTGTCATCTTGGGTGTCGACAACCTGCTTCCAAGGGGATTATCTCGCTGCAAAGGCAGTCAGCTGTGGTGACCTCTTTCAAAGACATTGTGTCTGTTAGATGGTGGGAACACCGTTGAAACAGTTACTTTTCAGGCTTTCCTTATGGTGGGAACACCGTTGAAACAGTTACTTTCAGGCTTCTCTTATGGTGGGAACACCGTTGAAACAGTTACTTTTCAGGCTTCCCTTGAGCTTTGGGAACAAAAACGAAGCCAGAAGGGCTCAGGTCAGGGCTGTATCATGGTCACATCAGCCCTGATGTGAGCCCAGCAGTCACCCTACTGTTTTCGAAGCTCAAAAAAAACCTGAAAGGTCACAATCTTGACGGTGCTCTCGCAGTCCAATGGACTGTGTATGGGAGGGCGCTGAAAGAAAGGCCTTGCGGGGTGGTAATTGTGTTAGAAGCGGTGTACCACTGCCCAAGAGTCCATTTTCGAGAAATTCAATATGCGCTGACCGGATCAGTACCTTTTACCAGACCGAGTCTCACTACTCTACGGAGAGATCCTGTACATGAGTGAATTGCCCTAATTCAGAACTGAAAATGCTGTTCTTACCATGTGAAGAGACATGAAGTAGTTGAAATGAGGAATCTTTCTGGAACCAGCATTTCCCCTTGTAATGCCTCCAGTAATTATAATCTGCCCATCATTTCACATCGGTATCTTCATCGGTCCCTGTTTGACTGCATTGTAGTTGCAATCGTCTAACCCTACCTACAACTCTCAATTTTCTTCAGGACTACTCTCTTGTTTGGATTCCTTACGATGATCAAGTGCTGCTTCTGACTGAACTTTGTGTTGCTTGCATAGATCATCCCACCCAAGGAGTGGATCCCCCGTAAAGGAGGCTACGACGACATCGATATGGAGATCCCGTCGCCCATCTCACAAGTGGTGTCCGGGGGGCCAGGGCCTCTACCAGCAGTACAACATCCAGAAAAAGTCCATGAGTGTCAAGGATTTCAGGCGTGTGGCCCAAAGTGACCGGTGAGTGTTTGAGTAAGATCGGGGCTTGTCATGGCCCTCTACGTCAAAGTGAGGTCCTCGTATAAATGCTACCCTAATATCATTGCATCATCGGTGATTCTTATTCTTTCATCAGTTTCTTCATTAGCTCAATCACTGAGAGCGTGGGACTTTACATGGTATGTGACTTTGCATGGTTTGCCCATTTCCCGTGCAGTTTCAGCACTCCCCCTCACTTTGACTATGAGGACTTGGAGCGCAAGTATTGGAAGAACATTGCCTTCAACCCTCCAATCTACGGTGCGGATGTGTCAGGATCACTGTATGACCCAGGTGTTAAGGTGAGCTGCTGTGTTGTAGTTAAAAGACCTCTCTCTTTTATTTGTTGTCAAAGAATAAGTGAAAGGCTGTGTTTTTTATTGACTTAACTACTTTTATGCTCACCCTCAACTGTCCCAAATAACGTTAAACGCACTTCCTTCATACCACTGATTTCCACACGCAATATCCGATAGATAGGAAAAATATTGTTTGAGCGCACTGTAGTAATCCCCGATGTCGTGAACTGTTCCTGCAACTGCCTTTTTTCATACTGTCGAACCCCTTAATAAGAGACACTGATATAAGTGACAAATGGGTATAAGACACACCAGCGTGCCTACTGTAAAATACGTGTTGATCGGAAAATGCATACGAGGTACCCTGCTTATAAGAGACATCTCATATAAAAGACGAGAATCGCTGCCTGGAGCATTGCCTTTTATAAAGGGGTTCAATCGTATTATGGTGTTTTGTAGCGTAAATCGTACACTCTTATGATTTAGCTTTTGGCAGTCATTTGAAACACACTCACACTTTGTTATATGAACTTGTGTTGGATGCTTTAAGGGGAGATGCGGGTCGAAAAATCGCGTTTTTTTGCGAAAATTTCTACTTTTGAGATATTGCTTCTAAAATCACTTTTGATCATTCAACTATCATTTCCCCAAAGGTCATAGCTGAATTCAAACAAGAAAGTGGTAAAAAGTCGATCTGCGCTAGTGAAGGTAGCTGCCGAAGTCGCCAATTCACGCATCCGACGGCTATTTTTGAAAATCCGCCACTCGGCAACACGATGACGTCCGCCATCGGGGTTTGTTCGGTGGTGTAGATCAAGGCTCCTTCTAGTGTACAGGCGTCCCCCTAGTTTCGTATTTTAGTGAGGAATTTCACAAAACAGTCGTTTCCAAGTCGGTTGACAGCCAAGCTGCAGCCGCTTCGCGCATCTCTACCGGTCACATGGTACGCTACCGAGGCCGCCATTGGCTACATCTGATCGGCCTCGCTCGCTGAGCGCTTGCGACGATCGACACTTGCCGTACGTTTCTATGTTTTTCCGAGTTCACCATGGATAACTCGAAGAAGCGAGACTTCCGAGCACGAAAGTTTGCAAGCAAGAACAAGTACCAAGGGCGTCAACGTAAACCGAAGCGCAAAGCAGCGGTAGAAGAATGCGAGCCGCGGGCCACTAGGCCTAATCAAGGCAGCGGGGATACGGCGGTTTGCGGGAACTTTGACGAAATCGACGCCGCGATCAAGTTCATCAGCGCATCAGAAAAAAAAATTGAACAGTTCGAAAGCGAAAGAACGAAGAGTGTTTGTGGCTCGGTGAGCGGAGTATTTTGTGACATCAGCGCACCTGCATCGATGGTAAGCCGTGCTGTTTGTCCAACATGCCGCACCGCTGGACTCGTCGTTCGCGACACCGCAAGTAAACGTAAGGGCCTCTCTTCGTTCCTCGAGCTGCACTGTGATAACAGTGAGTGTCCCGAGTCAGTGGTTTCTGCCGCGCATAGTTCGCGGCGTGTTCTACCGGAAAGACAGCCCACCGATGCCGGTGATGACTGGAGCTACCGAAGCGGCAGCTCGCGCGACAGCTTCGCTGTCAATGTGAAGGTAGTTGTGGCTGCGCGTGCAATAGGCATTGGGCATGAACAGCTGTCGCGTTTTTGCGCTATTCTTGGACTGCCAATACCTATGCATCATAAGACTTTTATTGCAATCGGCAAAAAAGTTTATGCTGCAGCTACCAAAGCTGTGCAAGAAAACCTGGCGAAAGCGCGGATGATAACTAAAGAGAAAGTGGATGGGGCTGATGTTGCTGTCATGTATGATGGCACATGGCAAAAAAGAGGGCACAAGAGCCACAATGGCATCGGCACAGCTGTGTCTGTGGACACTGGTTTGTGCCTAGATTTTCAAGTGCTATCGAATTACTGCCTTGCCTGTAGCCGGCACCAGGACTTGGGTGATGAGGAAGAAATATGGCAAGCATTCCACACACCTGTCTGCGAAAAAAATACAGAGTGCTCCTCTCAGCTGAAGTCAGAACGGTACGAATTAGGTTCACGTGGAACCCCTCAGGGGGCAGTCGTCTCCCCGCTTCTTTTTTCAATATTGGCATGACTCGCCTTGCTCGCGAACTGGACGAACTCGAGGGGTTGGAAAGTGCGCTCTACGCGGATGATATCACGGTGTGGGTCCGAGGCGGTGCCATAGGGCGCCTTGAGGACAGATTGCAGGAGGCGGTCAACACGGTTGAAAGAAACATCAGTCGTATGTCTTTAAAGCTTTCAAGTAGTAAATCTGAGCTATTAATATACAGGCCCACCAGACAAGGACGGCGACCTAAGGACTGGGTCCCCCCTGAGCAGGTGGATGTGACATTATTGACTGCTAGTGGGGCTAGAATTCCCAAGGTTAGCTGTATCAGGATATTAGGCATGCTCATTTCAGCGGATGGACGTAACACGGAAACTTTACGTAGATTAGAGCAACATACTGCGGCTACGCTTCGCCTCATTATTAGAGTTTCTAACAGGAAAGGAGGCATGAAGGAGGACAATCTTCTTCGCCTCTTTCATGCCTTCCTCATGAGTCACGTTCATTATGTTGCGTCTATGCATCACTGGCTCGCTGCAGAAAGGGAGAAGCTCAATGTACTGATCCGTAAAACTGTTAAAGGGCACTCGGCCTTCCAATCCGAACTAGCACGGAGGGGCTGTTAGCATTAGGAATTCACAACACGTTGGATGAAATTATAGAGGCTCAACGCACGGCGCAGATCTCTCGCCTCTCGGTCACCCGGGCGGGTCGGGAGATTTTGGCACGTGCCGGAATTTCTACAATACTCCAGGAAGAGCGGATGACTTCTCTTGACTCCGCCGTTAGACAGGCACTCGTAGTTATCCTATTCCTAGGAATATGCACCCTCAATTTAACGTCGCAAGGAGAAGGGCTAGAGCCAAGAAAATTTTGGAGCAGGTGCACTCGAAGTCGGGATCGTCGACCTTCACGGACGCTGCGCGTGCGGATAGGAATCGTTATGTGGCCGTTGCGGTCTCTGAGCGAGGTACAGTAATGTCGGCATGCTCTGTCAAGGCAACCTCCCCAGCAATAGCTGAACAGGTATCCATCGCACTAGGGCTTTTGGATTCATCCCGTGTTCAGATCTACTCTGATTCCCGTTCGGCGGTTAGAGCCTTTGCCTCTGGCAGGGTCTCCCCACCTGTTGCTAGAATTCTCAGAGGTAGGACCATCACTCCACACGAGATCATTTGGTTCCCGGCCCATATGGGCTCCACGATCGGCGGCATCACCAACTCCAACGAATTGGCCCACGCCCGGGCGCGAGGACTTGCCTTCCGCGCGGGGCTTCACGGCCCTGGCACGTTGGACCGCTCCGCCCCGCCCGGGGCCGATCCTCTGGATGGGGGTGCGGCTGATCGAGGGTCGCGGGACGTTCTAGCGACATTTAACGAAGTCACTTCACATTATCGTTTGAGTCGTAGGGTCTTTCCTCCACCCCATTCGCATCTTACCAGAGGACAAGAAGTCACGCTCAGACTACTACAGACAGGGGTTTACCCCTGCCCAGCTAATGTATCTATTTATATGGATATATCTCCTGACTGCCCGGACTGTGGGTGTGTGTGTACATTTGAGCACATGATGTGGGACTGCCCCCACATACCCAAGGAACTCAAGGCGCAAATCATCCCAAGACAAGGGTTTTATTCCGCCATCAAAAGTACGGATCGTCACCGTCAGCTTCGGGCAATCCAGGGGGGCCCACGATGCCGCAGGCAGGTACTCCCTGCCTGTTCCAACGTGGGAGCGGCCCGCAGGGGCGTCGGGGTAAAACCCGACTCTCCTCCCTCGGTGTACAATAAGTTATCTATCTACCTCTCATGCCATGGAGACTGAGGCAGCTTTGCGCATATGGGGCAGGACATCGTCATACACAACACCATTGCGCTTCACCAAGTTCCTCAGTGATGAGGACAGCAAAGCTTATACCGCTGTCGCTGAGGCCAAGGTATATGGTGAAGCTGTTGTGGACAAGGAGGAGTGCACAAACCATGTGGCCAAGCGTCTAGGCACTGCACTTCGGAAACTGCCAACACGACTTCCACGAGGGGAAAAGCTGACAGATGGCACAATTCAGAAGCTGCAGAACTATTACCGTATTGCAATCACAAACAACAGAGGTGATATTCTGAAAATGCATCGTGCCATCTGGGCCTCATATTTTCATTCATCATCGAGCAACACAGCAGGCAGCCACCGATACTGTCCAGAAGGGGCGACTTCCTGGTGCAAGCATAGGCGAGCCGAAGCGCTTGGGGAGGCCCCACCCGACCACACACCAATCTTGACCAAGGCTCAAGGATTGGCTGTGCTTCCCATTTACAAGCGGCTCACAGATGAAAAGTTGCTGGTGCGTTGTATCCAAGGGAAGACCCAAAACGCTGCAGAATCTTTGAACAGCAAAATCTGGTTGTTGTGTCCGAAGACTAAGTTTGCCTCCCGGACAACAGTGGAAACTGCAGCTGCTATGGCCGTGTTGTGGTTCAATAAAGGACATTCAAGCTTTGAACACGTGCTAGAGGAGCTTGGTGTAGTCCCACCAGATCAACTGATCACCCTGGGCCAATCCCGCGACCAGAGGAGAATCGAAAGAATGTCTGCGTGTGAAACAGCCGAGGCAAGGGCCCATCGGCGGAACGTGGCAAAGAAAGCGCGCCTTGATGACTCCCTTCTCAAGCGGCGAGAAGGATCCACATATGGAGCAGGACAATTTTAGGTGCTCTAGCTGTGTCCCTTCTAAGATATCACCAAGTTTTGTGCAAATCGCACTGTGTAATCATGAGTAAACATATTTACAACTTTCAAATGCATTTTTCTCGATTTCCATTTTGAGGTAATTCTATCATCTTGTGCACAATCTTTTTTAGGCATAAAATAGTCCTATCTTGATGAAATTTTGCACAGAGCTTAATCAGTCACTCTAGAATACAAGTATCTACTTTAGGTTGCATTATACATCACAGATTTTTTGTTACACAACTTGATACACTGATAGAGAGATGTAAAATATGCATTTAGTACTTTTAATTTTTTTTTAAATGTAGCAAATAAATTTTCTGTTTGAGGTACTTTTCTGTATTGTACTGCTCAAGTGCAGCAGAATGAGCCATTTTGCAATTCTGTGTGAAAATTTTCAGTAAGCTTTATTATGTGCACAAAAAACACTATATTTTGATATCAAAATTGTAGTAATCCGGAACTACTATAGCTATCAAAAAAATAATTGCAGTTATGAAATCAGCACTGCAAGCTTTACTAACACCTAAAATTTCAAGGAGCTGGGTTATGAAATAAAAAAAAAACCTTTTTCGAGTAGCATCTCCCCTTAAGATACTCATGTTATATCTAACCTTCACTATAAGTGCATCTTCATCACATGGTATCAGAGGGAAGTTTTTGGCGTTCTTCATTGTATCCAGTATTTTGTTTACAATAGATTCTCTGTAACTAGAAAATTAAATTGCATTGTTGCTTGAATGGAGCAACTTCCTTTAGTTCAATCGTTTTCATTCAGAATACTGCTACTCTGGTCATTTATTAATGAAACTGCTGTTCAATGGGACATACTTTGTTGGTCCCTTCAGGTTCTGTTTGAAATGGCTACAGTGTTTAAAATGGGAAGATCTATAACTGGCATGATTGTTAATGCAAAGTTCACCAGCTGCAGTCTTTTTAGAGAATGTGTGTTGACGAAACTAAAAAATATACTCGAATGTCGCAGTGCTTTCCATTTGCCTTGGGGCCTTCATGAATTCTGTCTTGACGTGCTGGCATTGCAGGAGTTCAACATCAACCACCTGAACACCATTCTGGACCTGGTGGGCCAGGACTATGGCATCAAGATTGAAGGGGTCAACACGGCCTACCTTTACTTTGGCATGTGGAAGACCACGTTTGCCTGGCACACCGAGGACATGGACCTGTACTCCATCAATTACCTCCACTTCGGGGCCCCCAAGTCGTGGTACTGCGTGCCCCCCGAGCACGGGCGCCGGCTCGAGCGCCTGGCGGCGGGCTTTTTCCACAACACAGCTCAGGAGTGCTCTGCCTTTCTGCGGCACAAGATGACCGTCATCTCTCCCCAGGTCCTGCGCCAGTACTCGATACCTTACAACAAGGTGAGCCTATGATCGCATGATTTAGGGTGTGGCACACTTTGCTCCTTGTGGAGACTGTTTATTAGACGTTGGCATTACGGTTGAATCGTAGCTCAACCAACGGCTTAGTTAGTCAACTACGAGCACAAGCAGTGTCCACGGGGAATGCATGGTTAAAACAGATTCGTGCAATGGGGTTTGAGATGTGCCACGATTGTGTTTCACTTTGCTAAAAAAATTGAGCATAAATGTAAGCTCCACCCACCATACCACATAGCGCCTGCCCTTCACTTTGAAAGACAGTCATGCTGGCTGGAATCTGCTCGAACCAAAAGTACCGTAATAACTGAAATCTAGGTAAAACTTTAAAAAAAAAAAAAAAGATGCAGTGAAAAGTTTAATTTTGTCTTATATTCTGGTCATTGGCAGGAAAAAAAAGGTGGAAGTCTCGCAACAATGGGCAGCTAAAGTCGAAAGCCTCCATTGCCATCGTGAGCACCAGCAGCGGCGTCGTTGGGCAAGGCTAGGCAAGGCCTACAGTGTTCTAGCAATGCCATTTTGCCTCAGTTATCCGCTGTCAGTCTGCTGTTTTCTTTTTTCCATGTCCTTCAGAAATGAGGGGTAATTGACGACAGCTTACGATGGGCTTTAAGAAAAGAGCTATCGAGTATGCCGAAGTGCACGGTGATCCGGTGGCACGACAGGAATTCGGTGTATTGGAAAAAAGCGTCTGATATTGGAGGAGCCAATAGCATCACTTCACATCTTACAACAAAGAAAAAAGAAACAACTTCAGTTTCGTGGACGGAACTGGAAACACTACTCTCAGAGTTCGTCCGGGAGCACTGTGCAAGGTCTCTACTCATTACGGAGTGCATCCTCGTGAGAGCTATCGAGATAGCGCCCGACTCTGGGCTCACGAGGGCGCAGTTCAAGGGCTTGCCATAATGGGTGCGCCGATTTATGAAGCGGAAGGGCTTTGCACTGAAGTAGCGTGCTTCCATCATTTCGTAAATGCTGCATTAGTAACACATTCAATGGTATGGCCGACAATGCACTCTGGGACATTAGTAGTGGAAAGCAGACGTCGTCGGACTCAAGTTCAAATGAGTCTGAGTGAAAGTGCTTTCTGGCCTAATTACCGTAGTTACTCGGATCTAACGCGCACCTTTCTTCCAGTTAAGCCAGCTCATAAATCGCATGCGCGTTAGAATCGAGTATGAAAAAAAAAAAACAACTTGGTCATTCTATTGCCATCGCCATTTCAAAAATGGCCGCCCCCTACATGCGTTGGCATAGTGCGTCGACCATTTCTGCCGATGTGTTTCTCGTGTGTGGCACTTCGTACGTGTGATGAGGAGTTCGTCATCTTGTAGTGCATTAACATCGACGACGGCATGGAAGGGCCGACTCCAAAGACTCTACGAGTGCACCACAATGCCGCTTTTTAAAAAAAAGTCATCGCGTGTGCAGAAACGAACGGAAATCGGTCCGCATTGCGGTCGTTCTGAGTTTCCGAAACGTGTGTGTAGGACGGGCGGAAACAAGGGCAGAAGATTGTCGACAGCAAAGCTTCACGTAAAGGCTTCAGTGGACCACAGCAGGGTCGGTACCACAAATTGAAGAGCTGCTCGCCGAGTATGTGCTTGAGCAGCGAGCGGCACCGCGGCCCTTGATGACAGAACTGCTCCAAGTGCGGGCTATGCAGTTAGCCTTAGAAAAAGGGCTAACGCCGAGCCAGTTCAAAGTGAGCAGGTGCTGGCTAACTAATTTTATGAAGAGGAAAAGCTTTTGCCTCCGAAGGAGAACGGGCATATGCCAAAAGTTACCGGAGGAGTACGAAGAAAAGCTTCACAAATTTCAGTGGTTCGTCCTAAACTCGCGGCACAACAACGGCTACCTGCTTGGGCAAATCGGGAATGCCGATCAGACGCCTTTTTACTTCGACATGCCTGGCACCATAACCGTTGAGAAGAAGAGGGCGAAGCAAGTACGCGTGCTGACATCGGGCCACAAAAAAACTAGAGTGACGGCAATGTTCTGTTGCACATCGGATGGGCACAAGCTTCCCCTGTACCTGGTACTTAAACGGAAGACGCTCCCGAAAGGAGTCGTTTTCCCTAGTCGTGGGATCGTGTGTACCAACGAGAAAGGTTGGATGACGACGGACCTGGTCGCCGATTGGATCCATCACGTCTGGCGGAAGCGGCCTGGCGCCGGTTGGGGCCTGCGAGCGATGCTCGTGCTCGACGCGTTCAGGTGCCATCTTGACCAGTGGATCAAGGACAAGCTCGCTGCATGCAATACGGACCTTGCAGTCATACCTGGCGGCATGACGTCACAACTTCAACCGCTAGATGTCTGCCTGAATAAGCCGGTGAAGGACAAGATTTGGGCGCTTTACACCGACTGGCTGATCAGTAGATGACTTGATTTCCCGCCTGGCAACAGGATGAAGCGCACCTCTCTGCAAGACTTCGCTACGTGGGTGAAGGACGTGTAGTGTGCAATACCATCAGCCATGGTCATTCAAGAAATGTGGCATCTCGAATGACATGGACGGTACCGAGGATGCGATGCTTTGGGCCACAGCGATAAGGAGTTGTCTGACAGCAACAAGGACTGACCTATTACGCGACTCGTAACGCCGCCATAGTGGTCACAGTTTTAGCTGCAGAGCCGGCTGTTCGACTTTGTGTTCTGTCTTTTGAAACTTCAGTGCATTCAAACCCAAATACTTGTTCTCAATGTGCGAAGGTCGATTGCTACGAACCTTTTTTTTTTCTTTTCTCTTCCGTCGCGGAAAATGGGTGCACGTTACAATCGATGACTCGCTCTTTTTTTTTTTTTTCGTCGTGGAAACCGGGTGCGCGTTACAATCGAGGGCACAGTAGAATTGAGTAAATACTGTAACTACTGTAAGATACATGTGTAAATAAAAAGACACGTCAGCACAATGCATGCAGTTGTGTCTCGTAATTACCAAGGTAAGGGTGTGCTGCGATACTTTGCAATTTTTAAAATTTTGTTTTTCAAAGATTCAAAGTTTGGGGAGGTCGACCTACATTCTGGTTTTTATGGTATTTTTCTTGGCGGATGTCAATAGAACACACAGGCTTAAAGGCTCATCATTACCACGTACATCATGGTGCTAGACTGAGTAGTAATGTCCAGAGTTCCAAACGAAATTTGCCCGGACAGTCAACTTTTCGACTTTAAACAAGTGATACAAACTTGATCTGTATGGGAAAGTCAAATAAATGGAATGTTCTAGAGGTGCTTGAGTTCAAGAAAGTGAGTAAGTGCTTTATAAACACTCTCTCTTTGAGAGTGGGGGCGAGGGGACAGCAATGGCTTGGTTCAAGCTGGCATTTTTTCTGCGGTTGTAATAGAGTGCTGAAATGGATGGATGGAAAGTCCTTTATTGAAAAAAAGAAAAAAGGGGAGGCACAGGACCTCTGTGGTGATACGAGTGCTGACACGTCAACTGTTTTGGGCTTCTGTTGCAGATGTAATTATCCAATCTTTAAAGCAATGGTTTCTCAGGTGTGCAGACCTTAGTGTTCATGGATCGAACCATCTGGGCTGAGCAGTATTCTTAGTGTTGGAGAGTGAACTTGCCATACAAGTCCTGCCGCACTGTGCAAGTCTGCGGAAATCTTTCGGAAGCAAAGAAAAGTGCCATGCAACAGAGAAAGGTTTTTCAGAGGAATATATTTGTACTGAAGCAGGTGTTGAAGCCAGGACGTGCGAATAAACCTCGTAGAATACTTGTTTCATGCTACCTTGAGTTGATTGCTTGCATGGTCAGAATTGAGAGCTTCAATTACACAGTTTCCATTGGCAGATGAAAAAAAAAAACATTCTGTGATCTAGAAGACAAGTGTGTGATTCAATTGCTCTTTTGTTGAGAACGCAGTTGGTGGGATTGTTTGGAAAACTGTCATTTTTTTTTCCAATGTGCAGATAACCCAGGAGGCCGGCGAGTTCATGATCACTTTTCCTTATGGCTACCATGCCGGCTTCAATCACGGTTTCAACTGCGCTGAGTCCACTAACTTTGCCCTGCCCCGTTGGGTCGAGTACGGCAAGCGGGCCTCACAGGTGAGCTGGCAACATTTCAAATTCATTGTGTTTCGTGTAGGGCCTGTGGACAAAAAAGAGCATGTGAAGTGAGCTTATACTGACGTTGTTCTTGCTATTGTGACTACAAGCAGAATTCGTGGCCTCATACGTGGAATGAAAAGTAACTAAAAAAGAAAAATCGCATTCGTTGTATACTTTATACTATTGTAGCGGGCCATGTAAAAGAAAAAAAAAAGAATATAGAGCAGAGTGGGTATAGGAGCTAACGGGTGTTAACGACATTTATTTAAAATCAGTAAATAAGTGGGCATAAACAACTCGTGTAGCTTGAAGGCAAGATAACTGCTTGTCATTATGAGTAACGTATTCAATTCCAAAAACATAAGGTAAGCATGCGAGTGAGCGGACTGGATTGATGGATAAACACAGGACAGGCCTTTGCCTCATAGTGGCCACAGTCAGGCCAATGAAGAGGATTATTATAGTGAAAAGCCTGTTGATTCCCACAGGAACTATGTGGCTCGAAGGTAACACTAGGTGTGGTTCCATTTGACATCTTTCATTGAGCTTTCTTCTTGCCAAACAGTCAGTGAAAACAGTTTCAGTATGTGTGCAATACGTGGATGGCGCTATTTCAACCACCGTTATGAGGGATCGTTTGAAGTTAAGGGGGTATGCGGCTTTGGGATCGCGAAAAATGGCAAAAAAATCGATTTCTTGAAAATCAAGTTTTCAGTTTCTGGAACCCTTTTTCTATCCGATTCCAAAATATTTACACTGAAAACCACGCAGAAGTGCTTCGGAAAATTCGTTTCACCCATCAAGGTAGCAAAAATATTTCTGGAAATCTCGAGAAAACCGCGATTTTAAAAATATAGCTATGCGATGGCGGGGCCGGGAGCCGGCTTCTTGGGCTCATCGAAAAGAGCATTTCTCTGTGTTTAAGGGGAGATCCGCGTCGAAAAATCGCTTTTTTCGCGGAATTTTTCAGTTTTGAGATTTTACCTGTAAAATTATCTTTGTATATTCAGCTGCAACTCCGCAAAAGATCAAGGCAAAATTCGAACGAGAAGTTAGTAAAAATTCTATTTTATTCAGCCACGGTGGCTCGAGAAAGTGCTAGTTTCGTCGCAAATCAGCAACTTTCGATCGTCTCCATCTCGAGAATGCGGCGTCTCCCGCCATTGCTGTTTGCTTGGAGAGGTTGAGAAAGCCTTCGTTTAGCCTACAGCACCTCCCTCAGTTTCGCATTTTGGCCCAAAATAATAAAAAAAGGCACGTTTTGGCGCCTGTTTCAAGCGTTTCTACTGGACATTTAAATCACGTGGTGCTCTAGCGAGGCCGCCATTGGCCTACACGGAGACGTTGCTGCAGCGAAGCACCGAAGCCTGCATCCGTCCTCGACTGTGTACAGCGACTCGATCGAACTCTGTGGCGGCGTGTGGCCCTTTTCCTGCGTTTTTTCAGTTATTTCGTAATGAACGAACCGAAAAAGCGTGATTTCCGAGCTCGGAAGGCTCCGGCGAAGATCCCGTACCAAGTGCGGCGTCGCAAACCTCTACGGAAAGTGACAGCGGGAAGCAGCCGCCCGACGCCTCCGGCTAGCCCTAACCAGCACAACGGCCACTCGGACGAAATCGACGCCGCGCTGAACTTTGTGAGCACTTCGGAGGTGAAGATTGGACTCTTCGAGAACGATAGAGCAGCAAGCGATCGGAACTCTGCGAGTGCTGTGATATGCGATATCAGTGCGCTTACGGTGCTGATAAGTGGAGCTGCTTGCCCTGCGTGCCACACCTGTGCCCTCGCGGTACGTGAACCGGTCGAAAAACGAAAGGGTCTCTCGGCGTTTCTTGAGTTGCATTGTGCGAACAGTGAGTGCCCTGAATCAGTATTTTCTTCTGTGCACACCTCGAGCCGTGTTGTGCCTGGTGAGCTTGCGAATGGTGCTAGCGGAAGCCGGGAATCTCGGAGTGGGAGCTCCCGCGACAGCTTCACCGTGAACGTCAAGGCAGTGGTAGCTGCGCGCGCGATTGGCATTGGGCACGAACAGCTTTCACGTTTTTGCGCCATTCTTGGCTTGCCGACGCCGTTACATCACAAGAACTTTATTGCGATCGGCAAGAAAGTTCATGCTGCGGCCATGAAAGCCGTGGAGGAAAACATGGAGAAAGCGAGAGTTCACACGAAAGAGATGGTCGGCAGCAGTGATGTTGGGCAAACGTATGCTGAGGGGCAAACGTATGGGGCAGGGGAGTTCTGAACAGCTGTGCTGTGTTTGAGACATATTGCTCTATTTTTGCAAGAAATTTCATGTGCTTTCGTCATGTTTTTGAAAAATACAGATGTTTGAAACTTTCAAAAGCATTTTTCTCCATTTGTACTTTTCAGCATTTTTTACGTTTTGTGCACCACATTTCAGGTACTTCAAATGGTCAGATCTGGATAAAATTTTGCACACAACCTCTTCAAAGTGTGTAGAATGTCGATATCTATATGCATTTTAAATATCTCTTATACATTTTTTGAAAACAATTAAAATGTTGGCTCACAGCACACAAAGTATGTACTTTTGGTATTCCTGATTTTTTTTAGAAATATAGAAATTATTTGAATAAATTTTAAGTAGTATCTAACGTACTACTTTACCTAACCAGCAAAATGAGCTATTGCAGGCTTCTCTAAACAAAAATTTATTATGAAAAAAGATGTGCACAAAAAGCCCTATATTTTTCTCTTGAGAGGTGTCTCGCACAAAAACTAATAAAGCTACATAAGAACTAAGCACATATTTGGAATCAGCGTTACAAACTCAGTCTATGACCAAAGTTTCATAACTTTAGGTATAATATTAAAGAAAAAGTGTTTTCGAGGAGCATCTCCCCTTAACTTTCCCGCCTCAGCTGGCTCCTCCCTTTAAAAACATGCGCACAAAAAGCAGATGTTTGAAGGTTGTTTCGAGGCCCTTGATTGGCTGTGGCCGCCATGTTGCCTCAGCTCGCGTCACCATTTTCCTGATGCTCACTCCGGGAGATCGTCATCTGCTGCTTGTGCGTCGTGAGGCAGCGCTGGGCGAGGACATGGCTCTCAAAAATCACTACTTCGTTGCATTTTCACGGCTCAATGAACTTGGGATATAATTACGCATTGGTTAGAAGCCGTAAGTGGATGCTTGATCAGGTTACTACGAGCGGGCGCGCGGTCTACGAGCGCGGCGCGTCATCGGAGTCGTCTTTAGTCCTAACTCCACCGACAGCGAGACGGCGGGCAGGAACGACGCGCTAGTGCACTCGTGGCGACGTGCTTCGCTGTAAGCGGCGGCACGATCAGTTTACTACGAGCGGCCGCACCGGATGCATGATCAGATTACTACGAGCAGGCGCACGGTTTACGAGTGCGCCGCATCATCAGAGTCGTCTTTAGCCCTAACTCCGCTGACAGTGAGACTGTGGGCAGGAACAACGTGCTAGCGTACTCTTGGCGACGTGATTCTTCGCAAGAAATGAAGCACATTACTCACTAGCTCCTCTGAGCCACGTATGGGCATTTTACGCATTGGCAGCAGACCACACAATCAAGTTCGGCACCCCCCCCCCCCCCTTCACTGCCAAGGATTGCTCGGAACAGCGGCTAGCAGTTTCACGCGCCGTTACTCGAAAATGCGATGCCAAGCGCAGTGCACGCCGATTTTTTGTCATAATTACACATTTCGCACATTGTCATTGAACGCCGCCGGCAAGTGCTTTACCCGCCGGCTGCACTGTCCACGCAGCCGCGCACTCCTCGGTCATATGGAGTGCTGTCAATAAGCTTTTGTGATGCGATTTAGACGTGTGTGATGCGAATTATACATGCTTGGAGCCGTGATTGGTATCACCACGAATGTCTATGAATGTTCTGAGGCAATCAAAGCCTCGTAGATAGGCGTTTCCGCGACCGGCTGTATGATGATGCGTTTCACGGCTGGGGTGGCAAAAGAGCATGTATGAATCAGGGGCACGAATTTTTATATGCCCGTTTCGCATGATTAAATATACTACTAAAAATTCCTGTGCCACCAGTCTTCTGCCCATGACTTTATTTAGAAAGAAGGCATAGGCCGCCATGGTGTGATCCATTTTTCTGATCCAATAAACCTCTCTCCAAATGAAGAAATGTTCAGTGATTATTTGTAATCAAGTACTTATTTACGCTAATTACAACTTCAGCACAAGAAGTATGTGTAATCATTTCAGTATATGGTCTTATTCAATTACAATCTTTTTTTGTCATGCCTATCACACCACTCCTTCATACAAATAAGTAGGTTTGAAATTCGTACTTGTTCTTTGTAAAACATGAAAAGGAGCTTATGGGGGGAAAAAAGGGCAACCAAGGCACACTGGTCAGAGACCAGATACCTGAAAAATCAAATATCACAACACAAACCTAAGATCACAATCTTTAGGTGTATTAGAGGCGTAAAAAGAAGTTGAAACTTTAAACGAAGTTTTCTCAAGACTGTTTTTTTGGGGGGGGGGGGGGGGGGCGGGGGGCATTATACTCAGCTCGTGGAGCAGTTATCTGGGCAACCACTGTACAGATTTTGATTCCGTTTATTCTGTAAAGCTCCTTGAACTGTGCTTCAGGGGGCTGCAATGTTAGTTTTTAATTTTACTCCTTAAAGAATACTTTATAGGGTTTCTTGTTCGTAGTGTAAGTGTGCTCATTGCAGTGTCGCCGGAGAAAACGTTGAGTACAAGTTTTAGTGCTGCAAAAAAATTATTTTGAGAACGCAGCCCCCTTCATCATACATTTGGCTGTGCATACAGTAATTATCAACCATTTTTGCCATTTTATAAATCTTCCAGACCCTCCACGAGGTTCAATTGAAAAATAATTTGTCTCTCATTTAGTATTTGTGCTATCGCCACTAAATTTTTATGGATGCACGATGAGGTCATTCTTAGTGCCTGTGCCAATTTTCATCGTCATCCAACCACAAACAAGAAAGTTTATTGTCAAAGGCCCGACGCGGCTTTTGAAAACGAAAAAAATCCTGAAAAAGTAGATTTTTGGGAAACCACATATTCGGGCAGTATGTGTCATAAATTACCTTTGCTGTAAGCATCATCTAACTCATCGCAAGACTGTTTGAAATAAAGTTTACAAGCCGACACAGCCCTCGAGCAATACGGGAGCACTCAAAATAGCCCAACTTGGTGCGATCGCAGGTTCTTGACCGCTTGACGGAGCTCCGCAATTTCGGTGTTGTTTTGTTTGTGAATTTTCGCACTTTCTTTTCCTGCCACCCTCGGTGATGGCGGCAGCGCAGGAAAGGAGCAAGCTGCTCATGATTGGAGAGTCCGCGAGAGCTTTGAAGTTTCCCCGCTGCAGAAACGCGCCGCCGGGATTGGGCGATGCGCGCTCTCCTCAAGGACGAGAGGGACCCTGCAACTGCGATTGGCTGCTGCACGCAATGACGTAGTACTCTTGCACATAATGCGGCTCTTCTTCGTCTGCTGCTCCTCCATCCACGGCGTTCCGCTTGCTATCGTTTATCATTGCAGCCGTTCACATTGCAGCGTTTCAACCGTTTTTACGAAACTATTTTCAAACGTCTTACGAGACGATTTTCAGCTCTCTTTACGAGATTGTTCTTGCATTTGCTCGCGATGCGATGAACAACAAGGAAGGCGCAACAAGTGTTTGGTGCTAGGAAGCATTTATGAAGGTTGTCCGCATGGCGAGGCTCTCCGCTCGCATGTGTGCCGACAGTACATGTGGAGCAGCTTCTTCACCTATGCAAAGTGTGGTTGCATAGACGCGCCTAGACACGAGGACTCTTGCTCCACCGGTGCAAAAATTTGATGTTGCAAGTGGGCCTGGTGTCTCGCGCTCATTGACAGGGGCTTCCACATCCTCCCTTTCGTAGGCCTCCGAGAGTGCGATCTCGTTGTCAACTGTGCACTTGCTAACACGTTTTTTGATGTGTGAAGAGGCGGTGTATCAACAACGCGCTGCTGTTCAAAGAGAACTCGGCGCTATGCCAGCGAGGGAGTGGAAATTTCAGGCGATGGAGCGCGATCAATGGAGCACGACCTGGCCATTCAGCGGCCAGCCGAGAAAGATTCATTGCGCTTGTAGGAAGCTAAGAATAAATCCTTGGAGAAGACGGAAAGGCGGCGAAGAAAGTGTGTGCCAAAGGACACCTCCAGTTATGCTGCAGGGTTGTTTTAGATTCGCATATCTGCCCCAAAACTTTCAAATGTTGTTTTCTCAAAATGACTTTTTTGGCTAGTGAGGCTGCTTGTTCCAGCCATATCTGCCACTCATCCCATTTTCATAAGTCAATTTTTTTTATTATGTATGTGAATAAATTTCTCAGGGGAAGACAAGCCAATTTTTTCAATATATTGTGTCTCTTAATTATGATACCTAATCGAAACTTGATTGTTAATATCCAAATCACCAACACTAAATTTGGTCTGCTAAAGCTTTTCAGTAAGGAAATTCAATAAATGAGCTTCGTTACTCCCTGAGATAATAATCTGAGAATTATCATTGTTATATTTCACAGTTCGAGCACCTTATGAAAGTTCTTCAGGCCTTGAATAAAAGAACCATGAGCACTATTCTGACATACTGCTATAACTGGAGAACCAGTGAACATAACTTAATGAAATTTTGTAGTAGTTCTAATGCTTTACTTTTAGTCTATCCTGAAAATTTTATCGAGATATCCCAATAAACAAGAAAGGTGGTATCTGATGGTAGCCTCCCTTAACCACATTTGAAGGCTGGGCTTGGCATTAATGGTTTTGGGCACCATTATGACTCGGGAGTGCTTTCAAGAACTTTTTGACGAGACCCGTGGCTTTGTCATTTGCAGTGCCTGTGTCGGAATGACTGCGTGAAGATCAGCATGGACGTGTTTGTGAAGAAGTTCCAGCCTGATAGATACGAGCTGTGGCTGGCCGGCCAGGATGTGGGCTGCCACCCTGAGGATCCCTCGAGCCGGGTGCCTGCCCGGGCGCCCACCCACATTGAGATGGCCATGCTGCGTTCCATGTGAGCATGCTTCACACTCATTGCACCACCAACAGTCTCTCCCACACTATTGTCGTGCAGGCAATTTTAATCGCAATCAAGGCCAATTGGGATTAGGCCTGAAAACCAGATCAGGTGCTACACGGTCATTGCGATCAGGCCTGGTTGGGATCAAGACGATCGCAATTTGGCTCTCAGATTGTGATTTGACTGATGTATGAAACACACTCAATCCGGATCAGTTCAGACCGTGTTGAGCCTAATCAGGTAAGTTCGCACTGTTGAGCCCAATCAAGGAATTTGATCTGGATCAGCTGTAATTGCGACCAAAAGTGCCTGTGATTGTGATCAGCTGTGATTGCGAAAGGACAGCTATAATGGCTAACACGCAAGAAAAAAAAGTCGTTGGTCACGCCAGCTAATCGGAAATGTGAAATGGCGCACTTGAAAAGCGCCCTGGCCACGTCGGCCAATGGGAGACTCGGGCGGTGCACTTAAAATGCGCACGTGCTGAGTGAGAGCCGATCAGCTACTCCGGAACCACCTTCAAAAAACTCGTGACAGCAGCCATTCTGCTTGAGCGACGCCATTTTGAGATAATGCAAATTGCGCACAAAGGAAACTGCTTCAAATCTAGCTCAAGATGGCAGCACTTGGCCCGCTACAACGCTCCTGGAGTGCTTTGAAGGCCCATCGCATTTCCCGGCCGAATTCAGCATTAGTAATTTGAGAG
>WOVY01013611.1:0-52907 GCA_013436015.1 Rhipicephalus annulatus
AGTATACTGCAGACCTTCTCGGTCCAAGCAGGAGTGGTACATAGGATATACAAACAATGATGTCACGTACAGAAAGGCACCGACACAATCCAAGAAGAAGAAAGAAAAAACTATTGAATTCCAAGTAGCTAAAACAACAATGTCATAATGCAACGTTCAGAATCATGCTAAAAAGACAAACCAGTCAAAGGGAAAAAACTGCTCACAATAAATTCCTATTCGTACATTTGCGTCTATTGTTCAAAACTTATAGTTTAATCTTTTCAATAAAGGATTCTTCGGTGTCACAGTTCACAGCTATTAATGGAAGTTGATTCCAATATGCAATTGATGACGGAAAAACAGAGTTTTTGTGAATGTTGTTGTGACTTGTGGGCAGTCGTATTGTCTTATTGTGGTTAGTTCTCGTGGAATGCCTGAAGGGTTCAAGAAGATAGTCTGATCTGGATATTGTATATTTCCCATGATAAAGAAGATACAGGAATTTAAGTTTAGAATGTATTCTCCGTTCGGAAAGGCAATGAAGTTCGGCTCTTTTACGCAGATTAGTAACACTGGTATACCTGGAGTAATCGGAAAACACAAATCGAACTGCTAAGTTTTGCACTCGCTCAATTTTTCTAATGAGAAATTTATGATGTGGACTCCAAATTATATCAGCGTATTCTAGTGCTGGTCTAATCAGGGTCTTATGGGCGGTTAGCTTTACTGCAGGGGGAGTGTTACAGAGTTTTCTCTTTAGGATGCCCAATTTACCTTGCGCTTTCGAACAAATAGCAGTTATATGTGGATCCCAATTAAGGTTGGATGTTAATGTAACTCCCAAATATTTAACTTGATCGCTTTTGGTGATTTCTAAATTGTCTATTGTATAAGGAAATTTGAGTGGTTTTTTCCTATTCGTGAAAGTTATGGCAACAGTTTTCCGCGCGTTCAATGTCATTCCCCACTGGCAACACCAGGCTTGAATTTTTGTTAATGAGTGATTAAGGTTAATCTGGTCCTCAGTTTGATTTACCCTTGTGTACACAACGCAGTCATCTGCGAAAAGCCTTATTTGAACGGGTGAGTCAATGACCATAGGAATGTCGTTGATGTAGATAAGAAACAAAATTGGTGCTAAGACTGATCCTTGTGGTACGCCCGAAAGGACGTTCAGGTGGTTTGACGTGTGGTTGTTCACAGCGACAAACTGCTTGCGGTTGTGTAGATATGATGTTATCCATGTAATAATATTATCTTCAATACCAATTGCATGCAATTTAGTTATTAGATCAGGGTGGCGAACGACGTCAAATGCTTTTGCGAAATCTAAAAAAACGGCATCTATTTGTCCTCCTTCATTCAGTGCATTCGCAATGTCGTTGGTAATCTCGGCTAGCTGCGTGACTGTCGATAAGCCAGATCGAAATCCATGTTGCCTATAGTAGAGTAGGTTATTAGTTTCTAAATGTGTTATAATGGCTTTAAAAATTATATGCTCTAATATCTTGCAACACGTGCTGGTTAATGAGTCCGGGCGGTAGTTACTCGATTGTAGTTTAGAACCGGATTTAGGTATTGGAATAACCTTTGCCAAGCGCCAGTCATTAGGGATTGTCTGCGTAACTATTGAAGTGGTGTAGATTTTATGTAGATATCGGCTTATCCAGTCGGCATAATTATTAAGAAAGGTGTTCGAAATATTGTCTGGGCCTGGAGACTTCTTGGTGTCAAGGTTGCGGAGCAGGCACTGAACACCTTCTTCATTAATCTGCAATTCTGGCATAGGGTTAATTAAAGGATATGAAGGTAAAGATGCTCCCGAGGACCCATGCGCAAAAACTGAGTGAAAGAAGGCATTTAATTCATCGGCTATCTGGTCTGGTTGCGTGATAATTTTGTTGCACGATGTGAGCTGGTTAATATCAGAATGCTGCTTAGACAAGTAGCGCCAAAACTTTTTGGTTCAGACTGCATGAATGATGGAAGCGTGTCAGAATGGAATCGAGACTTAGCGCTGCGAATTTTGTTGTTCAGTGTAGCAATAAGGCCTTGTAGTTGATCAGATTTTCCGGCGTTGCGTCGCCTTTTAATCTTCCTCTTTAAATGTACGATCTCCCGCGTCACCCACGGATAATCGCGGTCAACGCGTTTTCTTTTTAAAGGCACGTGACGAGCTTCACAATCGCCCACGATATCTTTAAAGCATGTCCACCGTTCGTCCACGTTGTTAATTTTTTTCGAAAACAGAAAACGACTATTCTAAATGGGCGAAGATAGCAGCGTGATCTGCACGTGCATAGTCCCTGAAATAAGTTGCTCTGGATTCCTTTGTTTTTTGAGCTAGTGTTAAAGGACACGAAAGAGAAACAATCTTGTGGTCGGAAATCCCATCTTCAACACTTATACAACAGTTTTCAAGGGAATTACTTACAAACATGAGATCAAGCACAGATGAACAAGAACCTACAATACGCGTAGCACTAGATTCTAGTTGTGACAATGAGAAACTAAACGCTGTTAGCAACAATGATTCCGCACTTGCTACCTCTCGGTGATCATGACCCAATTCATGCCAGTTAATTCCTGGCAAATTAAAATCTCCGCATAAAATTATCTTCGAACGTGAATTTGTGTGTTGTGCAATATAGTCGTGCATAATCTCTAAATATTCAGGGGAAGAGTTTGGTGGACGATACACTGCGCCCAAGAATATGCTTTTTCCATAGAAATTGATCCGGCACCACACACTTTCATGGTTGCTAATATCCTCTAAACGGGAAAACTTCACATTCTTTTTTATAGCTATCGCTACTCCGCCGCCTCTTGTTGTCCTGTCTTTGCGGATTAATTTGTATGAAGAGGGGACAACCTCAGAATCAAGCACGCCTTCGTGAAACCAGCTTTCTGTAATAACTAAAATATGTGGATTGTGGTTTAGTACTAGGCTTTCCAAAAAGTTAATTTGTTTAAAACGCTGCGTGCGTTAAGTGATACAATTCGAAGGGTTTTAGAACGCTCCCGTCATTTCTTTGTTTGAATTTCCGGCTGCCTTTGCGCAGGCATAACTGATTTTGTCATTCTAACCCTTCGATTGTGATGCGAATCCCAGACGAACAGTTTTCCGTCCACTTTTAATTTGTAATAAATTAGCGACACTTTTAAGCCTTTGGCCCTTTCCTGTGCTGCAGAATGCCAAAGTTTCTGTCGTTTATCAACACTATTTTTTAAAAATCCTCCGAAATTGCTATTTTCGTTCCTTTCAGTTTGCTGCAGCAGGACAAAATTCTTTTTTTTCCTGCAAAGTCATAGAGTCGAAGGATATTTGGACGGTGGCGTTCTTTATGATATTTTCCCACTCTATGAATCCTTTCTAATGACTTAACTTCTATGCCTAATACTTTCTGGAATCCTTCTTGCTTAACTATGGGCTCCAGTGACTTCCAATCTTCGTCTACTTCTTCATTAATTCCGTATATTACGAGATTGTTGCGTCTGCTCCTATTTTCTAGGTCGTCTACTTTGGCCGATAGTTCAAGAAGTTGAATGTTTGAGCTGCTACAGGCTTCCTCACATACCGTCAACTTTGATCAAGCATTTGCAGGCGACATATTTCCTTTTCAATAGACGTAACCCTTTCTTGAACGTTGGCCACCGCAGATTCGACTCTTTTTAGGTCAGAAGTCAATTTTTTCAAAGATTTGGTAGTTTCCCTTTGCTGTTTCAAAATTTTTTTCAGTAGGTCATTAGTCGAACTGGATTCAGACTCTGAGTCTGATGTAGGCCCCGGATTGGTTTCTATATCGCCAGCGGTTAGTAACAGCAACTTGATAACATCAGCAAAATCTTTGACAGTTTCAAGAAGAAAATGTGGACTTGGCAGCACCATCAAGGTCAGGGAGTCATCTCGACAGGAAGAAGTGTATTGCACACTAACCTGGATAACGAACAGAAGAGGGATTAGCATCCTGTCCTTTCTGGTGCAACCAAGTCCACTGAAGGATCCGTCGCTGCGCCCGGTATTTATACGGTCGAGATGAGGGCCTTTTGTTGACGTCACTGTGTCAGTCCGCCACTGTCTGCGCAGTATGCTTTCGTTGATGTCGGGTGGTAGCAGTTTCGTTGCGTCCATGGCGCATTGGTCCAGCGCAGGTGTTGTGTTGACTTGCAAACTGGCTGGATCACCGGCCTCAGCGATATGCCCCGTGGAGCACAAAGCGACCTGGATAACGAACAGAAGAGGGATTAGCATCCTGTCCTTTCTGGTGCAACCAAGTCCACTGAAGGATCCGTCGCTGCGCCCGGTATTTACACGGTCGAGATGAGGGCCTTCTGTTGACGTCACTGTGTCAGTCCGCCACTGTCTGCGCAGTATGCTTTCGTTGATGTCGGGTGGTAGCAGTTTCGTTGCGTCCATGGCGCATTGGTCCAGCGCACGTGTTGTGTTGACTTGCAAACTGGCTGGATCACCGGCCCTCAGCGATATGCCCCGTAGAGCACAAAGCGACCTGGATAACGAACAGGAGAGGGATTAGCATCCTGTCCTTTCTGGTGCAACCAAGTCCACTGGATAAGCCAGCACTTACAGCTGACGAAGCAATAGCTCTCTTGACCAGTTTTTTGGTGCAGGAGGCATAGTTTAACAAGGGTTTAACACTTCGCGGTTGGTATTCCCAGCATACATGATTTGGAAACAATGTAATATTAATATCTAAGTACCTCAGTGATCCCTGTTGGGGAACTTCGCAAGTGAAGTCTAGCCCGCCTCCATGTGTTTTAAAAGCACTCAATACAAGTTCAGCCGGGTTTTTTTCTGTTAGTTACGGAAGGCAGCAGAAAAATTAAATAGTCATCCACATATTTGAAAGCGGTTTGCACCAAATCCACAAGTTTTTCACTGAGGATGGTGTCAATCTTGGCAAGAAAAATGTCACTCAGAACCGGGGCGATCCTTGACCCAATGCAAACTCCCTTACGTTGTCTATAAAGAGACCCTCCCCACGACACAAAGGTGGAGTTCAAGTAGAAAAGCAAAAGTTCCATGAAAGAATGAGCTGAGAGGAATGAGAGCTGAGACTTTGTCTGTTTCTTCTAGCACATTCGTGCTCGCGCTGCAGCCCTTATTACTATGAATTCAAACCAACTAGCCCAAATCGCCATTCTTCTTCAAATGTACTCTTCACCGCTTTGATGCTTCCTTCATGCTTTAAAGCATGTTTTAATCCCTCCATGTTGTATATTTAGGACAACTTACGTTGCTTGATGAACTTCGAAAGCTGTACCAGTTTCAGTTTGGTGTGTTATAGGGTTCCTATCTATGACGTTTGTTATGAGGTTCTTTTCCTGTTATGGTAGTTAGACAGGACACTATGAAGCTGTCCCAGGAGACAAAAAAGGAAATGAGAGCTGAGAGAGAACACCCGTCGGAACGCGGACACCACCAGATGCCTGACATGCTCCGACTAAGAAATGCACTGGCATTTAAAAAGCTGTCTTCCACTGACATAATGCTGTCTGGTTTAGCAGGTGTGTACTTCACGCACCAGTAACAGATGCGCACAGACATACACTCTTCCACGCAATAAATACATTCATGTCACACTTGCGGCACTAAGGCAACTATAATTCTATACAATACTATAGGTGGCCACAACAATGCTAACATAGCAGTAGTGATAATGCAGTAAAATGAAATCTCTTCAAACAGATCTTGAATGCACTTATCATGTCAGGACAGAAATGGTATGAGAAGAACACGACGCGTGGCCGCGAATAAGACAAAGACTCATGCGTGCATGACCCGCAGAAAAATGTCATCTTTTGACGACATCTGCAGTGACACCCACAAATGCTAAGCCATTTCTTTAGATTGAGAGTTTCTTTGGTAGATTTTCGTTTTGTTTCGCTTTGTAGTTGTGATGAATCGAGGCCTTCACGCATCTACTGCGATAATTCAACGATTGTGAAGATTTAGGGTCTTTTTATGTTTACACATCTGCTTGCTTTATCTACGCAGGAGATTTCCTGGAGGCGTCAAAAGCTTCTCGAAGCAATGAACCACAACCAGAAGGCGAGAAAGCGGTATCGACAGGCGTTCAGCGAAACTTCGTGCCACAGCCTCTTTAATTTTGGACATAATGCAGTGGTTTGAGAAACTTTGGTGGCTGGCTTACAACAATGTCCAGCGCCACTTTCACTTACACTCCAAACCCGAACTTTAGAGTTGATATTGCGACGTTTACGGCCCTAGACGTGAAAATAATCATTTGTTTTCTCAGTGAGTTTCCCTTTACGAGATTAGCCCCAGCGTTTCAAAGATTGATGTGTAAAGCAGCACTGTGATTGCATCTCAAGCCTCTATCTTTGTCATCTGATGAGTTCGTCGAACTGTTAGAAGGAATCTTCTTACCAGTAAAATAGACACTATACCACTCTTCCCGCGAACTCCACGCCTGAATGCAGCATCTTTACTGTGATCTGAGGCAGTCAGGTGCAGCAAGAGATCTCTCGGCACGTCGGCATTAGTGTCCACCCCTGAGAATGTTGATTTCTCGCACGGTTTTGGGCGACGCTATCTTCTCTTCAGGCGATGCCCATTTGTTCGTTCTTTTTCGTTATTCAAGAAACTTATAGGCTTCATTTGGCGAATTCGGCAGGTTCTCTGATTAGTAACACAACGCGCCACCTGCACCTGCCTATGTTGTGCACAACCAGCCTCTGCCTGGAAGCAGATGTGCCTGAAACAATGCCGCTGTGCTCTTCATGGCCAGGAACTTCCAAAGCAGATCTGAATACAGATGAATGTTTTTTTCGCCCTGTTGGCGAAAACTACTTGTTGTGAAGGAGGCGTTTTACATCCAGGAAAATCCGCATGATTATTGTTCACCATTGTGCAGCAATCAGAAAATTTATTAGGGGCGATGCTCTTTAGGTCATTCCCTCTTCAGTATGTAGTATGTAGCCATGCACCTATAGAAAATGACTTGATAAGTATATGACATCGTATGCACGTCCTTGGGAATAACACAAAAAGGCGGTGCTACTGATTTTTACAGCATGTCCACTGAATGAATGATGATGAGTGGGGCGAAGCGTCCGTCTGTTGGTCCATACGTCCGTGCTTTTGTCCGTCCGTTCGTAAGTCTGTGCGTATGTATATCCATGCATGCTTCCATCCGATCGAGCGTCCATCCGTTCCCGCTTCGGTCCATCTGTTCACCGTGCTTCTGTCTGCCCGTTCATCCGTTCGTCCGTTTTGTCCGTGTGTCTGTCGATCCATGCATCCGTCAGTCTGTTCGTGTATCCACCAATCCGCTCGTCCATCTGTCCATCCTAGCCTCTGTATAACCGTCCGTCCGTCCAGACGCACAGGCAGATGGACATATGCACAGACAAACGGACACTTCACCCCCCTCGTCAACATTCACCCGTTGCGATTTTTCAGATATGCGCTTTTTTAGGTATGCGATTTTTTCAGACATTTTTTTAATATTCCGATTTTTCAGATATGCGCCAGTGAAAAAGCCGCAGAGGGGACTAGAGGGAGTGACGGCGAAAGGCAAGATCACGTAGGCGTTCACCGTAAACTGCAAAGTATGCACTCTGTGATCTAGGTTTGTCGTTCACGCTGCTGTGCATAAGAAGCGTTGATACTGAAACCATGCAGCCACATCTGTCGGTGATCGCGCCGGTTCCAGGTGCAGCCAGCTTCCCTGAAATGGTTGCAGAAGTACCATTGGTCGGGGTCGTGCCCAACGTCAGTATTTCTATCAGCTTAGCATTGGGCGACCGGTGGGCGGTAAGATGGTGGTGATGGTGGGCGGGGGCGTTTTCCGGTGGCTGAACTGTTTGTTTGCGTCGTGTAGACGTGGGTCGCTGAGGGGCAGCATGATAGTGGATTTCAACCGCACAGCTAATAGTCCTCGGTAATGCTGGTTAAGGCACATCCAGCGACTGCTGATTTGCTGGCACGCAACCAGTACGCGCAAAATGCGAAAGTTCTTGCAGCTCCTTCATTATTATATTTCTGGTTTTGTGCAGGTCCTCGGTGTTGCACTCATGGGCAGCTTTTTTCTTAGGTGCAGCAGCCATTGTACTTTGGACGACATTCGTGAATGTAGCGAGGAGCCTGTCGTAAAAACGTCTCAGGTTGAAGGGATGACACAATGGCGGTAATAGTACCTGACGTAAACGTCACCACGGTTCTTGTCTATTTATCAGGGGCTTCTACTGGTGGTCATTGTACTTTATGGGTAGGTCGACTGTCCCAGATGGTGTTGGTGTCATTCTCGAGACTCGGAGGGGGTACATGGCTTGAAAAAAGCGTCCCCAATGAAAAGTAACAAAATGTCCACCAGATATAACCGAGTGGTACCGGTGAATACGCACAACCGCACATTTATTTATTTATTTATTTATTTCGACATACTGCCAATCCCATCAGGGATTTTAGCAGGAAGGGCGTGAACATAAAAATTCGAATAAGTACACAATAAAGACATACATCGCGATAAAGTACAGAATGAAACTAACAGAATCGGATCATTTAACAATTTCAGATCAAAGAAGGCATAAAACATTAGTGTAAAGAAAAGTTATCAGGAGAAAATAAATGCAGCGACTTGGTTGACACATTGGTTGACATATTGGCATATGCATCAAGAAACACAACAAGAAATCACAGCAATAAGAAACTACCCTACAATATGGCGAAGTATTCCAAGGAAGGGCAAATTTATACACACTGAAAAACAGAAACATGTTCAAGAATCAACAGAGCGATTTCTCTTCACCTGGATTCAGTACTAAAAATTGCTTAAAGAAAAAATATGATGACATGACACTTCGCTCGTACAATGTTCACACGAACACACATATTAAAATCAACCAGGTGATTTCGTTTGCATAATACAAAGTTCATTTTCGACAAGGGTTAGAAATTTTTCTAATTCGGTAGTGCTGGAGATACTCGGATCCAGTTTATTCCATTTATTAGTGGCTAACGGAAAGAATGAGTACTTAAAGCAGTTTGTGTTGAAGGAGTATTCGTTAAGTCTCATTGGGTGTTTTTGGCGTGTTGTTCTAGTTTGATCAAACGTAAGATAGGCGGATACATCAATGTTTAAATGACCATGTATTAATTCATGTATGAATTTTGCACGTGCTAACTTTGTTCTATTCATTAGAGTAAGTAATCCAGCTTTTTTTATTAGTTTTGTCGGAAAATCTGTATGTCTGTACTTCTTGTAAATGAACCTCATAGCTTTCCTTTGTATTCCTTCCAGTTTCGTGATTTGCTGTTTTGTGAATGGTGACCAAATAATATTACCGTATTCAAGTATTGATCGCACAAGGGAAGTGTATGCAAGCAGTTTTAGAGAAGGCGGGGCCTGGCGAAGCCGGTATCTGAGTGTAAACAAGCGGCGTAGTGCAGCTGAAGTAACGTAACTTATGTGTGCATCCCATCATAGATCTTCAGTTATAATAATTCCAAGATATTTATGCTGACTTACTCTAGTTATGGGAATGTCATTAATGGTGTAAATAAAATTTGACCTAGTTTTTTTTCGACTTACTGATAAAATTGTACACTTGTTTACATTAAGTGACATCTGCCATTTACGGCACCAGCAGGAAACATCTTGTAAAGCACTATTTAAAGCTACATGGTCCTCCGTTGAGTTTATTTCTCGATATAGCACGCAGTCATCCGCGAATAATTAGATTTTTTCCTTAATATTTGTAGGCAAATCATTAATATAGAGAAGAAACAAAATTGGCGCCAGCACACAGCCCTGCGGAACTCCAGATGTGACGGAGGTGGTAGCAGAGGTTTCATCGTTAAATTTCACATACTGTGTATGATCAGTAAGATAATTTTTGATCCAGTTAAGAACAGTAGAATGTCCTAAGGTGGCCTCAAGTTTTTGAAGTAGTTTTCTTGTGTGATACCTTGTCGAATGCTTTGGCAAAATCGAGGAAGATTAGATCAGTTTGTTTTTCGTTGTCAATACTCTGGGATACCTCATGTGTTAATTCCACTAATTGGGAATTAACACATGAGGAATTAGCACATCGTCAAACTTATAGCGAGAGTTCTATTCAGTGCAGAGTTGAAAAAAGGTAACAGTTGAATTGCTTTCTATCTATACTGAAACCATTGAGAAAAGAATGAAAAGTTATTTCTGAGCTCTTCCTGAATTCTTGCATGTGCGGGTGAATAGCAAATGGTCAGCTTTTAGAGGTTCCAGTACAAAAGCAACAAAAACTTATTGCCGCGAATTGGGCACCGTTGTGAGTTGTTTTAGCAGTGGCAAGGTTATAGCTCTGCCAATCCTTATTCGTTATGAGTAAGTGCTACATTTATTTTTCCATTGTGGAAGCCGCCCCTGGGAATGGGAGGCACCAGAATAAAAGCAAATGGCGAGCGAGTCTGGGAGACACATGCGTGCCTCTGATTTTAGGGCACCCTTCAGACAATTACCACTGTGATACTGCTACATGCATATAGCCAATCGTTTGGAAATGTGCGTGCTTGTCCGACGAAGAGCACGACGGGCTCTAAGCGCTCACGCTTAGAGCTCATGTGGTCTGCGCTGCAACCATTGCATTAAATATATGCTGTCTATAACCTTGTTGAATGACGTCTCGTTTTTCACGTAACAACGTTGGTGGTCTTCACTTATGCACTGCTAGTCTTTTAAGACACTGGAGACGAAAAACATGAAAGCAAGCTCACCAATGAGTTTTTACTAGCAACTTATAACCTCTACTTTGCAAAGTAAGTGCGCAGCGCGATCGTTTTGTTGCAAAATAACAGCCTGTTATTACTGTAAAAATGTTACGGGAACGACGTATGTACATGATGTCAAAAACTACTCACCATCAGGATAAAGGCATTGATCTACACGACTGTCACATCCTAGAAAGAAAAAAGGTCAGTGCTCGCTGAAGTAACAACATTTCTCAAGCATACATGTCTAATCATCTGGTCACTTTTATAATTTATTTTTAGTGAAAGAACTAGAAAACATTTATTTGTAGCACACTTTCATGTTTCGTCCAGGATTTGCATTAGTGTTGAACAGTGTATCATTCGTCCATGACTTTGTGAGAATCCATTCGGTAAACTCTCAGAAACAGGCAACATTTTAAATCAAATTCGTGAATTGAGGAGAACTGATATAACAGGCGGGCATGTAACAAAAAGAAACAAAAAAGTGCACGGAGGGGGGAGGGTAACCTAAGCTGGTTATCTGGCACACGTGTGCACTAGTTTGACCATATGGTCTCTGCCATGTATAGCTTGCACATAGGACGTACCATGTTAGGAAGTGGATTCTAGCAATTGTTTTTTGTGCCGCACATTTCACTTTAGACTTCACTAAAGCCACGCGTATATGGCGTAGTAGAACAAATATGTAAAGGTAAAGTACGATTTAATTCACTAAACGCATTAGAGATTTTAGGCATATATATTACTGAACATGAGGCTTATGTGGGTGAATTTAAAGCAAAAATAGGCCAAACGTTAGGGTGGCTGAGTCCACAGCCAAGAAGCATCGCAAGTGATAAAAAGCACAGCCTTTCTGAAGGCCTCTTGTTCATTTTCCACCAGCTGCAAATATCCGTCAGACCATTTTACCTTTACTTAAGGTATAGTTTAGACATAGACGCGATGACAGTGTCAAGTGGAATATTATAAAGCAAGCAGTTTCCAGGAGGAGAGTGTGGAATAATTTTGTCGACTTCAGTGTTATTTATCCCTTTTTATTTATTTAAAATAGCCCACAGGTACATAGAATGAATTATAAGGTATTGAGGCAAGAGCACTATATATGATTAGGTGAAAATAAAAAGCAAGCAAAAAAAACGCATATCGATCATTCCAGCCTCTTATTTACAAGTGTCTACCTGCTCAATTTAAATACATAATATACCGCACTGCATTATCACCTTCACAAGTCAGTATATTTCCGAGGAAACGCTCCTTTCCACCATGGTGGTCTAGTGGCGAAGGCAATCGCCTGCTGACCCAAAGGTTGCGGGATCAAATCCCGGCTGCGGCGGCTGCATTTTCGATGGAGGCGAAAATACTGTAAGCCCGTGTGCCCAGATTCCGGTGCAGGTTAAAGAACCCCAGGTGGTCCAAATCTCCGGAGTATTACACTACGAAGTCTTGAATACTCGTATGGTGTTTTGGGACGTTACACTCCACATATCAAACAATCAATCAATCGAGAAAACGCTCCTCTTTTTAGGACACATCCAGAAGGGTACATACCAGTATTCAGTGCGTTGCAATTCTCAAACTTTGGAAAGTTCGAAACTACATGCAAATGGACAAGAACGAGAGAGAAGCCGGGGAGGTTAACCAGGCACCGGCAATTGGATTCCTAAAGAAGAAAGCTGAGCCATAAATATCACACTTTAGCATACTCATCGAATAGCTATTTCACAGTCTTGATAACGTGTATCCGCAAGAAGGTTTAGGTCAATTTTGCGGGTTCTTCACCGAATGAATTTCGTGCGCCCCATCGCGTTTTATCGAACATCTCTAACAATATTGGTGGGCCGAATCTTTGTGATGAATACCGTGAATAAGTCGACCTATAGGAGTACATCTAAACTTCAACAGTCGATACTGTTGCATAAATGCTATTGCTGTCAACGGAAACTGATGTCTCACGGTATTGATGAAAAGAATTCCGGTTGTGAGCACTGTAGAATACTGATACCCAATTCTTAAGCCACCAATTCTATAGCTCATGTAATGCCTACAAATATGACAGAGTGCTAGGACATAATTGTACAGCGCCATTACTTTTCTCAAGAAAACCATTCAGCTTTTGTTTACCTTCGTCGTCATGCCTAGCCTCAACATTTCTCGCAGCATATGTTTTTAGCACATACAGTGTCAATAACAGCAACAGCATGATTCCGAGTACTTGCGTGGGACCCATTTCTGCGTCTACTATCTCGCTGAGAGATCAGCGCTCAAGTAGTGAGTAGTATCATAGTATCATTTATAACATACGCTGTGTGCAAAACCTTCCGAGTTTATTTAAACCGACTAAGATGAGATTTCTCTTCTCCCATCATCATACGTCAGCACAAAACGCATTTGACAGGTGACATGTAAATAATGGTAACTAGTACTTGCTTAAAGAAGAAAACCTTCATTATATACGCTAACTCCTTAAAAGCTAAGCAGTGGTGCTAGCGTTATAGCATAGACACCATTGTTTAACCATAATATCAAAAAGGTAAAAGATCATTACTTGCAAATTATAGCTAGAACATCCACTCGAACAATTTTTGCTATATGCATTGGTATGTTACCCAACAGTTGAAACAATAAAATGAGTATTAACGGCAAATATTTTGCCGTAATATTCACTAGAACAATTTAAATGCGAGGCATTTCTTTGCGAACTTCTGGAATTATGAGCGTTTCTTTCTATCTATCTATCTATCTATCTATCTATCAATCAATCTATCTGCCAACCTATCTATCTATCTATCTATCTATCTATCTATCTATCCATCTACTATCTATCTATCTATCTATCTATCTATCTATCTATCTATCTATCTATCTATCTATCTATCTATCTATCTATCTATCTATCTATCTAGCCGCCTACGACTTTTGGCTCTCCTGGCCGTTTCGATAATAGTATCAATATCAAATTCGCGATGAAATAACTTGACTGTATGATTAACATATATGACTTGTCGTCACATGAAAATGATGATATGTATGTCAAGAATGTGATGATTTGCATTTCATGGTCCTGCAGCACTTGCATCGTTTCGTTGACATGGCATGTTGCAAAACTGATATGGTATGACATGATTGCATGGCGAATGCAAACGACAGAACCTAACATGCAAATTATGACATGCGTGTTCTGTAACGACATTACTACAAACACTCTCATGATACGCTCGCTGTTGTTTCGCTAGCGTTACCGATAACAAATTTGGTATTACAATACGTGAATGGCTGATGAAGGTATGTGACTGGTGCAGGCATGTTAATCATTAGATGCGTGTCATGTAACAACATGACGGCATTCTACGCTCATGATGTGCTGGCAGCCGTGTCATTAGTTTCACATGCACCGTATTTGGTATTACGAGACGTGAATGTATTACGAAAGTATTATACTGGTGCAAACATGATAAACATGAGATGCGTGTGATGTAAAACGTGACTACATGCTTCGCTCATAATGCGCCCGCGTCTGTTTCGCTCGCTTCACTTGTACCAAACCCGACAATATGCAACGCAAAGGTAAATACGCAAAGGTAAATGACACATCCAAACATGATAATCACGACATGCGTGTCAGGTAACAACTTGACAAATGTCACACTCATGATGCGCTCACGGCAATTTTGCTAGCTTCACATATGCTAAGTTTCATATTACATGACGTCAAGGAATGACGAAGGTATGTTACTGGTGCAAACACAATAATTATGAGATGCGTGTCATGTGAGAACGTGACTACATGCTACAGTCGAGGCGCCAATACATTTCGACGTGACGTGGTGCGCGTGCTCACCGGCGTTCATTTAGGGACGGAACTCTTTATAACGGCACCCGTTCGTTTTCCTTAGTATGTAACAAGTATAACATTTTGACCTCCAAGGTTGTGCCGGTGAGAGACTTCTTCTGTGCGTTGTTGAACAATAAAAAATAGTGCTCAATGTACTTGTCAATGGCTGCTAATGGGGAATGAGAGACAGGAGCATTCGGCTTTTAGTTAACGCGCAGGCTGCGATCATCATTAGCAGCCACTGGCATGTACACCATTAGCAGTATGTACTATCTGACAAGAAAGGGTTGCTACGTTATACTCGCTGGGTGTAACCTCCTTAGCTTTAGAAAAGTTTAGCGAGCGTTGAGCCGCAGTGCCATGAATACAATGAACTTGTATATACCATGAATGAACTCGAGGTGGTTAAAGATGGGAAGTAGATACGAAGTGCAAGCCGTAAGAAAGTGAAAGCCGAAATCTCCGCCTCTCATTTCCTATTAGCAGCCATTGGCATGTACATTGAGCACTATCTGTCTGAAAAAGTTTGCTACGTTATACTCGCTGGGGCGTAACCTCCTTGGTTTTCGAAAGGTTTAGCGAGCGTTCGGCCGCAGTGCCATGAATTCAGTGAACTAGTATATACCATGAACTCGAGGTGGTTAAAGGTGGGAAGTGGACCCAGAGCGCAAGCCGTAAGAAAGTGTGCGTGTGCCACCCCTCGTTTAGTTCTTGGAATGTCCGCTGGATGGCGGTGCTTCTATATGGGGAATATATGATGAAAAGATGCGAGATGGTGGTACTTGGAGTGTAGAATAGATGGACGAACGGACACATAGACAGATGCATGGATGGACGCATGAACGGACGCAGGGGCGGCTGCATAGACGAACGCAGGGACGGACGCACGAACAGACGCACGCACGGACGGGCTGATGGACGCATGGACGGTCACACTGACGGCCGCATGGACGGACGAAAGCAAAAACGAATGGACGGACGAATTCTTCGCCCCCCCCTCTCCATCATTCACTCCGTGGATATGCTGCCATTTTTTTTGCGTCAAACCGGCGTTGCCACGCCAGGCGCCGGTACTGCCTTATACTCGAAGGTGCGTGCCGCCCCTCGTTGATTTGACTCATGTGCGTTTCAGCGCGTCCAGTGTCCCTCCGTCGCGAGAAGAGGGAGACGCGGTGTTGTCCGGGTAAGGCAGCGGGGCCAATTTTGCGCCAGTTGCCGTCGGGCTGCGCCGACGAACTCTGGTCGCGCCGGTTGCCCCTGGTGTCAGACTATACAGCGCTCGCGTTTTGCTAACGTAGTGTCGCTGCGCCCAGCGTGCGCTTGCGTCAACGCTGCATTTGAGTATATAATTTGGCCCTACATGATGCACTTGCTAGCTCCACATATACGACATTAATAGCTTGCTCACAGCCGTTCTGCTAGCTTCACATATACGAAATTTGGTATCTCGTGACGTGAATAGATAACGAAGGTAAGCGACTCATCTAAACATGATAACCATCGTACGAAAGTCATGTACAGCATCATTTACCTCCACCTCGTAATGTTGTGTTGATTTTAAAGTGACATATCAACCTTTGTTAATCGTTCTTCGCATATAATCGGTTCCCTCTGTACGTGGCATCGGCCACTTTTTTTTCTGTATGTATCCACTAAACGCATTGCAATTAACCTTTTTTATGAAAATGTCATTGATTTCTTGTCACTTTTCTCTTTAACCTCTTATACTAAGGTTGTTTCTCCTGTATCCATTTTCTAAATCGTCAGTTTTCCGGTTGCGCGAATCTATATTCCTGTCTCTTTCAATCAGGCTGCGCTAAACGTTGCTTAGTTTGTTTTTCCCAACTTTCTTCGACGGTTCACAATCTGATATTCATAAAAACCAAGCTAGCTTCAGAAAATTACAGTTTTTTTCTCTTGAATCTCTGAAGGTATACTCAAGATTACCTTCTGTGTGTCAAGAAGTTCCCTAATCATTACCGCTTGGGTAGACACGGGATTTGTTTCAACGTCTACCAATAAATTATGTTGTGGCCGGTAATGACAACAAAATCCATGCCAAAGAAAACCTGTGCCCAATACATTTCGCAATAGAATGTGGACACGGCAGCACGGCAAAATAAAGGTATTCACTGCGAATGACATATTTCTTTTTCATACGTTGCATGTATGTACAAAGTCGCGTAAACCATTGTTTGCGCGACCGTATCACCATGTGAAAAGGTTCGATTTTGACTTGACGCTTTGAACGAAACGCGTACCTCTCTGAAGCTTCAATCAATCGCCGCCACTGCTGCTTTGAAGTTTGAAAACCAGACATGTTGATAGATTCCTGGTGAAGTAAGGGTGCTAAATGAATGTGCGCTGCAGACGCTGTTCACCTGTAGATTTATCCACGCCTCGTAGGCAACAGCGCTGGCGTTGAAAACTATTGGCAGATTTCACGTAGAGTGGTAGTTGAGGATATGTGACGTACGAAGATGAAAGTCGATGTGTCACTTTAAAATCTTGAAAACGTTACAAGGCGGATGTAAATTATGCCATAAATCACTTCGATGTCATGGTTACCAAGTTGGCGCCTGGAATTTGTGTTCTTTGTCCATTCAGGTCTTGTAATACCAAATTTAGTAAAAGAGAAGCTAGCGAAACGGTCGCAAACATGTTAAGAGTGAACATAAAGTCATGTTTTCCATAACACGCATATCATAATTATGATGTTTGGGCGTGTCATATACATTAATCGGCTATTCACGTCAACTGATGCGAAATTTGGTATATGTGGAGCGAGTGAAATGGCCACCAGCACGCTATGAGCGCCGCATGTAGTCATATAATACTTAGGACGCATATCATGGTTATCATGTTTTGACATGTCATTTAACTTTGTCGTCTATTCACGTCACCTGATACAAAATGTTTATATGTGGAGCTGCAGAAACTACCGCAAGCGCATTATGAGCGTAGCATGTAGTTAAGTTTTACATAACACGCATGCTCTGACTATCGTGTTTGTACGTGTCACTTGCCTTCGTCGTTCATTCACGTATATAATACTAAACATTGTATATGGAACCTATAGCAAAGCGACCGTGAGCCCACCATGAACGTTGCCAGTAGTCATGTTTTACATGACACGCATGTTATGATTGTTACGTTTGGAAGTCTCATTTATCTTCGTCGTCTGTTCGCGTCCCGAAATACTAAACTTGGTACATGTACAGCTAGCGAAACGGCCACGAACACATCATGAGCATGGCATGCAGTCACGTTTTGTATGACATGCATCTCATGATTGTCAAATTTGTATCAGTTATATACCTTCGTCATTCATTGACGTCCAGTAATAATGAATTTGGTAAATGTGAAGCTAGCAAAGCGACCGTGGGTGCACCATGAGCGCGGCCTGTAGCCATGACTTACAGAACTTGCATAAATTTCACATAATGGTCTGTCTCTTGTGTTCACCATGCAGTCATCTCATACTATACCTGTTTTGGAATATGTTTTTTGAACGAAACCACCACAGCAGAAGCAATACTGTTTCTTGTTATCACTAGTCAGTCATGATCGTAAGAGAGTCATGTTATCGCATACCGATTTCGGTACAGATACCATTATCGAAATGGCCAGTAGAACTAAAAGTCGTAAGCGCACAGACAGATAGTGCATGAAGGGGCCGTTCACAGAAATTATTTTTAAGATCCTTCTTGTTACAGATTTGCAATACAAGGTGACATAATCGCCGTCCGACTGAAGAGCTTCCCACTCTTCTTGAAACGCGTTCGACACCACGTCCGACGTTGTTCTGGTCATGTTTTCCCTAGACAAACCCCACTTCATTCGAACCCACACATTCTCAATCGGATTCTCGTCTGCGCTCCAAAGAGACCACGGCAGGATGCGTACGCTAAGATCTTGAATCATGGTGGTCACTTGACGCGCAATGTGTGCGGCTATTTTGTACCGCTGGAAGATGATGCAGCCCTCCGGGAAATGCCCGTCCAGGTCATATGGAAGCATGGTGTCTTGTAGCAGGGACATTGCCATCATGAAGCTCTAGCACGAGGGCATGATATTATATATCAATGGCTGCCTGGACATATCGGTATTAAAGGAAATCAATTAGCCGATGATGCAGCCCACTCAGCCCATGAAGGAACCCGTGTAGTCCCGGTTCCTCTATCAAGGAATGATGCAGCAAGACAACTTCACCTGCTGGCTCGAGATCTCACACGCACGTTCTGGAAGTCTACCAGCTTCCAAAGGTGTCAATTTTATGAACTGTATCCTTCGCTCAAGCTAAAGCTACCATCACAACTTTCCCGCTCCGATGCGACACTGTTATGCCGCCTTTGGTTGGGTGTTGCATTTACAAAGGTGTACTCCTTTCGCATTGGTATGGCAGACACTCCTACATGCGACTACTGCGGAGCTCAAGAGACCATCGAACACGTCCTGTGCAGCTGCGCTTGCTACGACACACAGCGATGCCAGCTCCGGATGGTTTTGAATCAACTTGACCCCGACTCATTTTGTGTGCAGAAGATACTAGGACCTTGGGCATCTGCCTCAGTTTGCGCAGGAAGCAACTAAAGCACTGCTACTTTATCTCAAGTCAACAAACCTGAGCGACCACCTGTAGACTGTGTGTGCTCCCCGAGTGTACTCGTGATTGTGTGTACCTTCTCATCTCACTGCAATCTCTTTTCTCCCCTTTATCCCTTCCGCAGTGCAGGGTAGCAAACTAGATGTGCGTCTGGTTAACCTCCCTGCCTTTCCTTGCATCTTTATCTCTCTCTCTCTCGCTTGTAGCAGGGAACTGTAGTAGAGTAATGTGAATTCGCCATCAATGCGGACAAGTGGTCCTAGTCCATCTTTGCTTATTGAACTTTTTATGAACACTGAACACCGGCCGCTTGAGAGGACATTCTGAATATAATCAGGGTAGTACCTGCATTTTTAAAAGAAGCAGAGTAGGCCGTTCAACGGTGTAGAAAACTGATTCGGAAACTAGTTATGCGCATTTTGCCTAAAACAGTAATGTGATTTAATACAACGTTCAAAGAACGCGTACAAGACGCTGTGTGAAAAACCTAAAACACATGTATTTAACGTGCTGCTAATGAGGAATTATTTGTGGATGCTCTGTTATTTGTAGTGAAGCTGTGTCTATATTGACACTGTAGGATATATTTATTTGTTGAAACCAGTTTGAAAAAAAGCCCAAGAATAATACATGTAACAATATATTTCAGCATATGCAAAGCAGCAACAAATTAACACAGTGAAAAGTGAACGCATTGGTTACCTCGAATTCAAGAGCCACCACACCCTCCTCTGTTGATCCCACCGAGTGCAGAAAGTCAACTCATCGGAAAAAACAGCAGTGTTTCATTCTTGTTCTTTCCAATGCTCGTAGTTCAAAGCAAAGTCAAGGCATTGTTGGCGCTGTCGCTCAGACAGAAAAGGTTGTTGCGCTGCGGCAATATTGTAAATTCCGGCTTCCTTCAGTCGCAGGCTCCTTGCCCTTGTAGAAATATTCACTGACAGCTCGTCCCGAATTGTCTTGGCGGAAAAGAAAGGATACACGACATCAGTGGCCAAAATGAAAATGTCGGCCTTGTGTGCCTTGACTCTTGGACGCCTAGACCACTTGGCATCCGCAAGTGTTCCATCTTCTCTAAAAGCGCGTATAATTTTTGTGATGGCTGTCTTTGACCTCCCAGTTTCGACAATTGATCTCTGCGGGACTCTCACCTCAAAAAGTAACCCCGATCTTCAAAGGGAACACGAGGCGTCATTTCAGTGGGTGACAGGCCTTTGCCCAGCGCTTGATATTTCACCATGTTTAACAAGTTCCTCTAGCCAATGAAAATCCCAAATTCACGGTGGACGGGTGAAAATAAGGGAATGGCGTGACAGCAGTATTCTAGTCGAACCACTGAAAATCAGCTTATCGACTGGGTAGACAAATCTGTGGTCACACAGTGCCCCTCTGGCTGGCTTTGGATAACAACAGTTTATATCAGCGTTTTAATTGAGATAGGTGTGCCATGCAATTTTCTTTATTGAGAAACATGTGCTCGTGAACAGGAAATTTGCCAGCTTGAACACTTGACGCCGTATTGAGTTGTCATTAAGTACAGTGCAACTGTTGCATCACGTGCGTGCTCACACTCAGGCACTTGTCGCCTTGTTTTCTGACAGGATACCAAACAATGCAAGTCTTCAGAACCAAAAGCTGTTATCATTGTTCTTCGGAGCTTGTGATATCCTCTATAGAGAACATGTATATCAGAACGCGTTCCGCGAGGCTGCAGAAAGTTACGAAATTACTCACCCCACCACGGTGGTCTAGTGGCTAAGGTACTCGGCTGCTGACCCGCATGCTGCGAGATTGAATCCCAGCTGCGGTGGCTGCAATTTCGATGGAGGCGGAAAAGTTGTAGTCTCGTGTGCTCAGATTTGGGGGCACGTTAAAAAACCCCAGGTGGTTGAAATTTCTTTAGTCCTTCACTATGGCGTCTCTCATATTCATATGGTGGTTTCTGGACGTTAAACCTCACATATCAATCCATAAATCAAGATACAGCATTACATGAGAGCAGTAATAAAAAAAAAGCTGAGTGACATCTGGAAAGTACGAACCGTGTTCAGAATTAGTAGACGTTCCCTGCTTCTCTGTACTCGCCCCGCCGCGGTGGTCTAGTGGCTAAGGCACTCGGCTGCTGACCCGCAGGGCGCGGGTTCGAATCCCGGCTGCGGCGGCTGCATTTCCGATGGAGGCGGAAATGTTGTAGGCCCGTGTGCTCAGATTTGGGCGCACGTTAAAGAACCCCAGGTGGTCTAAATTTCCGGAGCCCTCCACTACGGCGTCTCTCATAATCATAGAGTGGTTTTGAGACGTTAAACCCCACATATCAATCAATCAATGCTTCTCTGTACTCGGAGTGCGAGCTTTTCGAGTAACAATAAAACGAGAATTACGCTTCAGATTGGCGCCCAAGAGTAGAACATGAGAACCTGATTGAGATTACTTGGCATCGCCTTCTCCATAACTAGGCTCCACTTGCCGCGAGGAAAAGAAAGCCTGTGCGCGTAACAATAAACACAGTTTTGCCACGCAATGGAGGCGGAAATGTTGTAGGCCCGTGTGCTCAGATTTGGGTGCACGTCAAAGAACCCCAGGTGATCAAAATTTCCGGAGCCCTCCACTACGGCGTCTCTCATAACCATATGGTGGTTTGGGACGTTAAACCCCACATATCAATCAATCAATCAATCAGTTTTGCAAGCAGAACGCACTGATTTTTCTTTCACTACCAACGACGCTTACGTAGACACCGACACCGCAGTTTCCGTGAAATGAGCTTTTCAGCACGTTAAACTGAATGTTCGGCTGCTCTGCGTTGTCTGTGAAGCGAGCCGCGTTCAATTCACCGCCACCGTGGCCCCGTTGAACTGATTGCGTCACGGGAGTAAGAAAGCGATGCCTATCACGAAGCTCTACATGTAATCACTGGTACGCTGTGAGAGAGCAAAAAAAAATATGGCTGCGAAATTGAAAGGACGCATATGCACATTCTCCATATCAGATGGCGCGGCAATGCAGTTTGATCGGATGGTGGCCGTCGATCGCACGTCCCGACTTCTTTTGCCAACATGTGTAAAAAAGTGCGTAGGCCATTGTTCGTGTGGCTGTGCCGCCGTGTCCCCCGAGGTAAAGTTGTTCACATTCCTAAAGGTTGCAGAACTGACAATTTAGCAACCTCTCGACCTGTCAAAATAAGTAGCACTCGTTCTCAGTTGCATGAACCTAGAGTTTCGCAATATGTAATAGATTGTGTAAATGAACATAATTTATTATTGAACTGCCAAGACGCTTCACGCAGGGTTTGTCTACAGCATTTCCACTCATTGAATCAGACCTTTATCTTTCAAAAACTATTAACCCTTTTGCAAGACAGTTAAGATTGTCATGGACTTTGCAAAAGCTTTTGATGAAATGTCGTATTGTAAATAACTAAGGAAAATCGATGTTGCGTTCTAAACTTCTACCGTTAGAAGTTGGTTTTGTACCTATTTTCATTCTCGTGATCATTCTGTTTAAATTGTACCACTAGTGCTCAAATTCTGCTGCAAAGTCGGGAGTGTCCCAAGGTATTGTTGTAATCCCGCTTCTTTTTCTCCTGTTTATAAATGATGTCTCACAAAGTTGACATTTCCATCAGGCTGTTTGCAGACGATTGCGTCCTATATAATAAAATACACCATGGGGTTGATGACGTAAAATTGCAAGGAAATTTAGAGAAAACCAAGAAACGGTGAGCGGAATGGCGAAAAGTGCTAAGCCCACAAAAAACTGCAGTTATGACACTGTCAAGAAAAACTGTACTTTATATATTGCTATTTATATAATTATCGTGGATTTAACAAACGTTGAACAACATAGGTACATCGGTATGATATATACAAGCGATCTTCACTAGAATCTGCACTTAGAATATGTGTGTGCAAAGGCCAACAAGTCTATGTGGTGTTTTAGGTATGATTTGCTGTTCACAACACCACAACAAAAAGTTTAATTAACTTATCAAAAAATTTATTTAACTTATCAAAATTTTTTATTAACAACAAAAATTTTATTTAACTTATCATAAAACACGGTTGAATCGTATGGGATCCTTTTTCGGTTACAAACGTCTCGAAAAAGAAAAAAATGAACGTCTAGCAGTCCTACTTATATTTCATAAATGTCAGTGGACGGATTCATCATTTCAACTCCGTGCACAAGCAGAGTTACCCATGATTCAGGCTCGAAATGAATAAAAAGATTTATATATATTTAGCTCGTTAATTATCACCATGTTCGTATAGGTTGCACTGACTATTGTCACATTCTTCATAGGGAAACTTCTAGACATCGTCATTCATTGTCCTTTCGTGCTCCTGCCGTTTTAACTGATTGTTATAAGTATAGATACTTCCAAGAGGTAATAACAATGAAATTGCTTGACGGAAGAAACCGTCTCATACTCTTACGCAGATGTATTCTTGAAAAACGTAGCTCATATTCTAATTTACAGCTAACAAAGTTTTATTATTCTGTACATGTTCTTGTGCATTTAAGATTTATTATAAGGTTGCGCTTTGCGCAGAGCTACTTTAAAGTGTTACTTTTTTAGTAAGTTCCACTTATGCACCTAAATATGTTCTTATTGCATAATGATTATGTTTTTACGTTTTTTTTCTCTTCTGCTACAGCCCTATGTAAGGGCTGACAGTATATATAAATAATTGAATATTTAAAACCTGTGCTTGTGTGCAAATTGCTGCGAGTGGAGTACTGAGCCTCGTATAAACAGTGAAAAAAAAGGTCCAACTTGCGCTAGATAATAAAGTGTTCTCAGCACGTGAATAGGGTGAATAATAGTAGAGTACCGAGTAGTTTACATGGAGAATACCGACCGAAGCGCCACTAACAGATTGAATTTGCTCGAACTTGATCTTTCGAAGCTCGTTCTAGGCAATGCTTTTTTCTTGTACTCTCTAACAAAAAAGAGCAGCAGTAGAGCTGCCCCCTTAACGTAATGCAGCAACACGTGTCTCGTTTGGTTTAATTGCCAGATCATAGGCTATCAGGTGTTAGTGTTTGTTACAATCAGTAAATCCCAGGGGCATTGCTGAACGATCTAGCGCTCACAATCACGTGTCCATTGGTGCTCCATTGCTGGCACCGTCGCTTTAATTTATGAGTGCAAGTTGCGTCTCACAATTATGACCATTTGATTTGCAATTTGGTTAACCCTCCGTAAATTTTGTTCAGTGCGGAACTTAATAAAGTAGCTGAGGCAATGTGAACCTCAACCTCTCCTCACACACAGAATAGAACAGAACAGACACTCCCATAAGCCGCGAAATAGAGGTGCGTGAGCACCATGATAATACGAGCAGCTCGTTTACGGTCCTTAGCACAAAGTGGCTAATATAGCACCAGTTAACCAACAAACAAAAGCAACGTCGTATTCATTTTCTCTGATGAAGCTGTGTTGTGGCGGCTGTTCTGCACCATAATACCCGGTCGTAGAAGCACCGTCGAAGTGCTTATTCTACGCAGGTGTAGTAAAACGACGGTTGGGGCTTGAGCCAAGCCACGTAAACGGTTGTCGCACGAAGGTGGCGATGAAGTTGTTGGATCGGCTGGGAATATCTCACACCAGTCACTAGGTGAACAGTACGGCACGGTCTAACGTAGCCGGATAGCAGTTTTTGAGGCAGTCCCACGCGCCGAGTGGGTGACCAGAGACGCACAAGAGAACCCGGTGAAAGTGCAGCTCTCTATAATGACAATTGTACAGCTGTACTTGGTGCTCTTGTGAGGCCTTTAGGTGGCCACTGACAAATTGCAAATGTGACCAGTTGCAGCATTGAGCAATTGATTGTTGTTGAACCACGAGAATGCGGCTGGCCTTTAAACCAACCAAAGTTTATGGAACTTTCTTTGCCTGTTTGAGCTCGTTACGTCCTCCACAAGCCAGTGATATGCTTGGCAGTGATTGTGTGGAAAGATCAGAAAGATCAGTGATTGTGTGGAAAGATCTGATCAGTGATCAGATTGTGTGGAAAGATCAGAAAACCTCCAATAAAAAAGTTCAGGAATTTTTCAAAAAGTTTTTGCAGGCTATGCCTAACAGAAAGTTAAGTGCTGAATGTTTGTTATGTTATTGGTGTAAACTTTCAAATAACATTTACGTATATTTGCAAGTTCTGCTTTTGATGCTAAAAAACAGGTCCAATGTCAGGTATGCGAAAGTGGGAAAATAATTGTGAATTATAGCTGCAGCCCATGTGTTCAATTTGCAGTATGTTCATAAGAATGGAATGCACATATGTTAGCGGCCTATATAGAGGGTGCCTCAGCGATCCTTAGCCACAGTTAAAAATATGCCAATACACTCAATGACAACGAGATCGAACGCATGTAGCTGACTGTCGCCTGGAGTGAGTCAGACTATTCTTTGCGTTTTGAATAATTGCCTTATTAGGCCCCTTTATTAACTAACTTTGTAAGGAACGAGAATGGGCTTGTCATTTCAATGAGAAAGCTCTTTATCGGTTTGCAAAGCGTCCGAATAAACATTTTCGAGCCCGCAGGGGCGTCTGCTTTAACAGGCTTTTGGTGTGAAGCAACACCACAGACCCGAGCTATCGGGGGTTTCTACCTCTCCCACTACTTACCGTGCGTTGCTGAGCCATGTCCGGGAAAAAGCTGAGCTGAGCCATTTCCTGGGGGTCAAGCTGACTACAGGTGATTGGACCGTTAAGGCCCCCCGGCAGAGGCAACAATTGGTCCCGGCTTCACATAGGTGGCACCCCTGCACTGACCCACCCAGGGGAAATCGGCAGTCGCCTTTCGTGTCTCCCTCTGTTCTCATATATTCGCCTTTCTCTTACTTTTTTCTTTCCTGTCCTCTCCTCTCTTCCACATGCTTCACCTTTTTCCTAGCGGAAAGGGTTAACCTTGTGAGGCGTCACCAATCTAGGTTATCTTATATTTGGTTAGGAGGCATGTACAGCTGGCGTTAGTGTTTTCTACGAGTGACACGGCGTCCCCTTGTTGGGCTCGAAGATGGGTGGATGGCATGTCTGCTGAACAAATTACACATTTTGATGGGTGTCCCAGGCCTTCACCAAACTGATTGTCCCTAAAAGAGGTGGCACACCGACGTCATTTATGAATTGCTCTCGACAAACAAATAGATCCTTCCAAAATATCGCATAATTCACGGTGAAAGCTCCAAAAAGTAGGCCAGAAATATTTCACCTTTTATAGTGTCAAAGTCTCTTGATAAACCCTTCGCGCCGGGTACGAAGCGACCGGGACTGCCAGCGGAGATCTGCTGCTAGAAATAAAAGGCTGCTTACAATACGAGAGACTGCATAACTTAAAAGCTTTCGGTGATCAGCCCATAACTTTCACACCACATCGTACTTTGAACACGATGAAAAGAGTCGTGTCAGATGGCGATCTGCTGTATCTCTCCGAAGAAGAACTACTGATAGGTTGGAAGGACGAGAATTTCATCATTGTGCAACGCATTCAGATACGAACAAACAAAACAAAAAAACTCACACGAGACACTTTATACTGACCCTCGGATCCGCCACACTCCCCACAAAAATAAAAACAGGTTATCCTAAACTGCCAGTGAGACCACACATCCCAAACCCACGGTGCTGCTTTAAGGGCCAGCGGTTCAGCCATGGCTCGCTGAGCTGTCGAGGGCAGCTCATCTACGTGAAATTCGGCAGCAAAGGCCATTCCGCTCACGATGATTGTAATTCAGAAGTCCACTGCGCAAACAGTGAAGGTGATCATCCCGAATATTCCAGGTCATGCGTGCCCTGGAAAAGGAAGAAAAAATTAATAGTCACGAAGTTCAAACTGAACACAAGCTCTGTGAAGCGTGGCAGCGTGTTTACCCGCATTACGCAGGGAATACGTCGTATGCCGAAGTGGTGCGAAGGGAGTCAGCACCACTAAGGTTTTCGGGAATGCCTTGAACTACGCCTAGCATGCCGAGGTAAACGCCCCCCCATGGGGGGAGCACCCTCGGCTGTCCTGCTCTCCCTCAACACAGCCCTACCGAAGGTCTCTGTGAACCCTGGCACCAGCCAGGGCACCACACAAAATAAAGAGGTCCCCTCGACCTCCGGCTCGGTGAGGTCGAAGGCTCCGTCCATCGCGGCGAAGCCTACACCAAAAACAGCCCTGTCTGGCGCCTCTACTGAGGCGATGGACACCTCCAGGGCAATGGCGCAGACAGCGCTAAAGGAGCAGTAAGGTCCCCTCGGCCACTCCAAAAAGAAAAAAAGAGTAGTTACAGGGCCTCCCATAGGCTCTGTAAACTTACCCACTTTTTTGTTGAGACACCAGCCGCACTCCTTTTGTACACACAGCATTTCTTTACTTCCATTATGAAGACACGAATTATACAATGTAACGTCAGATGACTGCTTCAAAACCTAATTGATTTGTGGGGTTTAACGTCCCGAAATCATCATATGATTATGAGAGACGCCGTAGTAGAGGTCTCCGGAAATTTCGACCACCTGGTGTTCTTTAACGTGCACCCAAATCTGAGTACACGGGCCTACAACATTTCTGCCTCCACCGAAAAAGCAGCCGCGCAGCCGGGATTTGATCCCGCGACCTGCGGGTCAGCAGCCGAGTACCTTAGCCACTAGACCATCGTGGCGGGCAATTGCTTCGAAACTACGACGACGTCCAGGAACTCCTACACATGCATACTCTAAAAGTTCTGTATGCACAAGAAACGCACCTAAAATCCAAGAATACAATTCTTTTGCGTCAATATGTCATCTTCCGAAAGAACCGAGATAATTCTGTAGTGTCTTCTGGTGGTGTAGCAATAACTGTTATTCTAGGAGTAGCATGTACTAATGTATCCCTACTAATCTCTAGAAGCAGTGGCTGTACGAGCAGTTCTATAAAATAAACTCGTCACCATCTGCTGTCTGTAAATACCCCCACAACACAACCTTGAAAAATAAAAATTCCACTGTTTAATAAATATGCTACCAAAACCTTATCATGTCCTGGGAGACTTTAATGCACATATTAAATGATGAGGGGACCCTCGCTGCGATGCACCAAGACATCTAAGCGAACAATTTCGTATTTTTTTTCTCCGGTGCGTGTCTCTTGAATCGTAAGAAGTTAACATATTATAGTCTGGCAAACAATACCTACTCTTTCATAGATCTTAGCATCAATTTCCCAACACTTTTACCCCTTTTCAACTGGAAAGTCATTACCAATTCTTACGGAAGTGACCACTTTCTGATAATTCTGAGCACACAATTAGGTTATGAAGGTTCTGCACAGATTTCCAGAGGCTGAATGTGAACAGTTTCAAACAGCTACTCACATAAGTTGGTCTGATATTTAGGACTTCAGCATAGGTGCAGCTTTAAAGTACTCCACAGCTCTTCTTATTGATGCTGCCACAAATTGTATCCCACAAACTTGACTATCCACTGAACGACACGTCTCTTGGTAGAACAGTGATTGTCGAAATTCACAAAAAAGGCAAAATAAGGCATGGAGGTTGCTTCAAGTCTCAATGCAGGCGAACATGCAGACAGACGGGAAGGAAGAGTTGGCATAACTTTTTATCCGGAATCAATTTATATGCGCAGGAGGTGAGAGTCTGCAATAGGGTAGGCATGGTAGTGAAACGGCAATATCACCCGCTTCCTTTTGTAAACACACAAGGCGACAGCTTGGAGGACCAGGTCAACTTTCTTGGGGCACACTTCTAACGGGTCTTCAGCTCGTCACACTATACCACCTCGTTCCAGCGAAACAAAACAATTATTGAGAACCATAAAAAAGAGCGCAAATCCAGAAACCAAGAAGCATATATTAAACCTTTTGTTTTAGCTGAGCTACAGGCATCACTAACCTGCTGCAATAATTCTTCCCCAGGCTCCAACCATGTAGTATACGAAATGTAAAAGCACTTGTCCACTGAAAGTCAAAAAGCCCTTCTCCACCTGTATAATGCCGTTTGGTTTTCCGACGAGATATCCTCTGTCTGGAAACAAGCCACTGTAATTTCAATTATAAAGCAAGGAAACGACCCATCATCTGTTGGAAGTTACAAGACAATTGCATTGACAAATTGTCTATGTAAACGTGTGGAGAACATGATTAACCATCGCTCTTACATTTTCCAGAAACAATGCACTGGACCCATATCAGTGCGAATTTCACGAGGGTAGATCTACTACTGACCATTTGTAACAAATCGAAGTGCAGATCTGTGATGCTTTTCCATTCTGTGATGCTGCCATAATCCATTCTTCCTTTCGCTGTTTCTCTAGTGCGAAACCTCTCACAGTTAGGTGTCCAAGGTAACATGCTGAACACAATCGAAAGCCATTGGTCCAACCGCACTTTTCTTGTACGGGTGGGGAATGTCTTGTCACAAACATCTGAGCAGAAAACTGCAGTGCCACAAGGTGGTGTCCTAAGTTGAGCACTTTTAATTATAAAAACAAATACCTTGTATTCCTGCTTTTCATGCAATATGTTTTATTGCACATACGTTGACATTGTGCAGATAGATTACAAATCATGCAACCTCGCATTGTGCGAGCGACAACTTCAATTTGGTTTAAATAGGGTTACGACATGGGCAAATGAGAATGGGCTCATCCTTAACCCACAAAGAGCACGTGTGTTTTATTTACAAGAAAGAGAGGTCTTCAACCCGATCCGATCATTGACCTCCACGGGAAGCGATTAGCTGTGAGAAGTGGACATAATTTTTTACGCTTAGTTCTAGACAAGAAATTAACATTTGTGCCTCCCCTAAAAAAACCTCAGGAACAAGTGCCTAAAAGTAGCGAATATTCTCAAGGTTTTTTTGTGGACGTCATGGTGCTGTGATAGAAAATGCCTGATGAATATTGAAAGCCTGATACCCACGCGCTTAGATTACGGAGCCATTATATATCTGTCTGCCGCACCAAGCTCTCTGAAAATGCTTGACCTGGTCCATCATCCAGGCATCCGTCTTTCAACGGGTGCTTTTCGCACTAGTTCTGAAAAAAACCTGTACGTCGAGTCGAACGAGTGGTTGTTGCAGCTGCAAAAGACTTACATGTTTTTTTTTGTATAACCTCAAAGCAAACGCAGACAATAATCAGCCGTCACACTCTGTAATCAATGACTTGTACAGTTTCATGATAACCATTCTTCATTTTGATAGCCCTGCTCACTTCGAGTGAGAAACCTTGCTGGCGAAATGGGAGTGCCACTTCTTGATCAGTGTGTGATAGATCCTGCTTTGCATCTACCACCATAGCGATCGCAGCTCATAGAATTTGATATATCCTTCGAGGAAGTTACGAAACACGCAACTGTGGCACGTATTTGCACCTACTTCCTAGAGCTACAACACAAATACTACTGTCCTCACTTTTTCACACATGCCTCTAGGTCTTACACTTCTGTCTCATACGCAGCAATCGGCCCATCTTTTTTGGAGGCTGGTCTACGGCATTCTGATACAACCATCTTCACTGCAGACGCATACGCGATACTTGCGGCCGTAAAACACATGAAACAATCGAAACTACAAAAGGCTGTAATTTACACAGATTCCCTCAGGTTCTTGAAGGCTTCGAAAACTCTTAAAAACACAAAACCCTGTTCTTGTCCTGCTTTATTCACCACTATGCACAGTGTGGAAGTCTAAACAACATGTTGTAGTGTGATGGCTTCCAGGACACCGCGAAATTCAAGGTAACGTTATAGCGTACCAGATAGCCGCATCTGCCCACGACAGTGCTGATAATAGATCCGTAGCTGTTCTTGCTCCTGTCCTAAAGCCATATCTTAAAAAAAGCTCCGAGCTTATACAAATAGCACACACTCATAACGTTTGTGCGGTGGCAATCAACTTTTGCGTGATAGGTGTGGTGAATAACTCACTGTCAACCACAACATCATCCAATACAGAGAGTTTTATTCTATTAGAAAAAAGCGTTTTCCATTAACCTACCGTGAACACATTCCACTACAGCCAGGAATGTTCATTGGCAAAGAACCACTTTTTAAATATCAGTCAATAATTGCGTTTTTTAGATATAATTCAAAGCTTCAGCATCATATACAAGGAAAATTCATTGCATGCCCTCTGTGCAGAGGTTTTTGCTGCAGTAGCAACTTTGAGAAGCACCTGCCACTCACCCTTTGGTTTCAAAGGGTGAGAGGCCGGATGTATTCGTGCCTTTTTACAATCGATCACTTGTAGTTACCGTGGTCACTTGCAACTCATTCCACAACCATGCATCAAATCGCGGACCACTGTTATAATTTTATACTTTATAGACACATTTTACGCTTCTATGCAGCACGTGATTTTAGATCTTTGTGCAGTCATATTACACCCTGCCATCGCGATCACTGGTAATTGCTTACTTCACATCAAAAACAAGGCGCTAATTGGCTACCCATGACCCTTGCGCCACAAAAATCCACTAATCATCATCAAACAGTTTCGAGCTTTGTATTTGTTAATGTTTAGTGTTTTTTTACTAACTGGAAATGCATGCGAAATGCAAAAGTGCCACGTGCAAGTCCGGTCGCGTGCCAGAGCGCACGCTGATTCTAGTGATTCTTAACGTTCTGCGTACGAATGACCATTGCATTTGACCGATTGTGTTGTCTCAACAAGGCCGTAACGATGGTAGTGATTTTGCGATCATCCCGCTTCGCTACAACTTGACGGCTGCATTTCTGATGGAGGCGGAAATGTTGTAGGTCCGTGTGCTCAGATTTGGGTGCACGTTAAAGAACCCCAGGTGGTCGAAATTTCCGGAACCCTCCACTACGGCGTCTCTTATCATCATATGGTGGTTTTGGGACTTTAAACCCCACATATAATACTAATAACAATTCGCTACAACTTCTGTGACTACTTCGCTGTAAAAGCAATAACTGCTGCGACTGCTTACCACTATCTTGAACCGGTGTGAAGGGGGCATATCGTTCGTATGCGGAACGCCAGATAGCACCAAGATCATGACGCGCGTGGGCGCGCCAGCAGATTTGTCACGTGGTATATTGTATTTAGCGAGAATTTGCAGTTAGCAAAAACCACTTTATTTAAATAGCATGAAGCTTGACTCTGTCAAACCGGATGTTTTGCAAACTGATCTAAAAATTTTTCACTGAAATTCTGATCAATCTTTATTCCTACTGAAGTTGATTAAAACTGTCTAATTAAAACAATTACCCATAACATAAAATTACTCTAATTCTCTCCGGACAAGGGTCAGCAAGATCGATTTGGTCACGTCATAATTGAGCGTGTCGACATAATTTAAATGGGGATGCATTTCTTAATTAGGCTATGTCAGGCATCCGGCGTTTTTCTGCGGCGTCCGCGTGACGGCTAGATAAATACGCTCTCACTCGCTCTCTCATAGCCACAGCTGCGGCCGCGCGCGCTTAACTTCACCCCTAGCAACCAGTGTGGTGTGAAAAAGTGTAGGAGAGGATAGGTGCAGTTATTCGCTGCTCCTTCTCTCACCATTCGCTCTCTCATCTCCATGCTCACCACTACCCCGTCCGCTCGCGCCTAACTCTCAACCGATCGCTAACTGGACGCCTCTCAAGAACACCCGGAAATATGTGCGCGATACCCCACTGTGAAATGCCAACGATCAGCCAATAACGCTGGCGCCCAACTTTCTCGTCCGTTCGCTCCTCACTCTCGACAATTTGTTGGCTGGGCACCTCTTAATGTGTGGGCGAATGACTAACGGGCAACTCTTACCCTGTGTCGGCACAACAAGCGCATTCGCATTTTCTCACAATTCCATTTAGGGAGGTGGGGAATTTTAAAGACGATAGTGTTTCTTGGGGACCTTTGACGGAAAAAAATTTTGGTCTGTTTGTCTGTCTTTCTCTACATTTGGCTGTTTGTCCGCCCTTACCGATACCTAAAACGGCACCAAACGATCAACGCCATCCACAGCGCCCAAAATTATTGCTCAAGGATTAGGGCCAAACCTCATAAGCGCGAAAATGCACGCGACAGTGACGAGCGACGCTATGAGCGACGAAACAGAGCGTTCGCGGGACGTGTCGCTGCTCGTTTTCGCGCGATCGCCTCGGTTCTCTAGATTTGGAAACCGTCACTCATCGCCCGGAAGTGCTAGGCTCAAGCAGCCAATAGCGAAAAGACAGACTACACCGGAAAAGACAGACTACATAGGTGCACGTGATCCTGCCCGTGTCACGTATGCGTAACAAGAAATAACGCAATGTTAATTACGCATGTGCATATAAAAAAGTGCTGCAAGGCAATAATAAACACTTTCCGTTTCATTACACAACATATATCTTAATTTTAAATTGCGTACCGCTCGCTACGCGGTTTTTCTTGGTGCGAGTTGACGGCGTCATGCCAGCCACAGTGGAATCCGCTCGCCGAAGCCATTGCGTGAATGAGGTTTGCCTGCGCTAGCGACTGATCGCGCGAAGCTGATCTACGTCGCGTCGCTCGTCGCTCTCGCGTGCACTTTTGTGCTTATGAGGTTTGGCCTTTAGCGTTCATAGTTGTGCGATTGTCAATTGAAAAGCAATGATAGCGCATATCTGAGGCACCATAACAACACGACAATGTTTATTATGTCTGCCTTTTAAACAAAAGCCGCACACACAAGTGACTCCAAGGACTGTAGCGTATATCGCGCTGCGCTGACAGCGCAACGCGATGCTCAAAGAGGTAAGTGTTTCCAACGGTTTACTACAACGACACGTTGGTGTCTCCTCCCCGTCGCTTTGCGTTCTACACTTTATCACCTCCGAGACTGGCGCGCATCTTTCTCCACGGACGCGCACGCCTTCGTTTTAAGATAACCGCCAGATGGCGCTCTTGTTTAACGTGCCTCGATGTGCTCGTTTGCCCTCCGCTACACGCTCGAGGCACCCTAACGCAGCACCTTCACAATACCATTCACCGGTTTTTATTGCGCAGAACATCAAATAAACGTTTTGTTTACTCACTCCAGGTGCAAGACTATCGTCTTTCGACGACATTTGAAGTGTAACATGCAGATTCGGGCCAATTTTTAGGGGCGAAACTTCTTATAGCGGCACCCGTTCGTCCCTCGTAGCCGTTTTTAATATGTAACAATGTTTCTTCTGTGCGTTGTAGAACAATTGAAAATAGTGCTCAATGTACATGTCAATAGCTGGTAATAGGCAATGAGAGACAGGAGCATTCCGTTTAATAAACGCGCACGCTGCGATACCCATTAGCAGCCATTGGCATGTACATTGAACACTATCTGACAACAAAGGGTTGCTACGTTATACTCGCTGGGTGGAACCTCCTTGGTTTTAGAAAGGTTTAGCGATTGTTGGGCCACAATGCCATGAATACAGTGAACTCGTATATTCCATGAACTTGATGTGGTTAAAGGGTGGGAAGTAGACCTGAAGCGCAAGCCGTAAGAAAGTGTGCGTGTGCCACCTCTCGTTTAGTCCTTGGAATGTCTGCTGGATGGCGGTGCTTCTATATGGGGAATATATGATGAAAAGATGCGAGATGGTGGTACTTGAAGTGTTGAATAAACGGACGAACGGACACAGGGACAGATGCATGAAAGGACGCATGAACGGACGCCGGGGCGTAGCTCTGGCCGACTGGGCTCGCCCTACGTGATCTCCTGACCCCGACGACCTTCAACGGCAGTGTAGCTCTGACCGACTGGACTTGCTCTACGCCATCTACTGACGCCGACAAAAGCTCTCGCAAGTGATTCCCCGTCCTCAAACTCTTGTGACCGTTTTTTCCATCTTTCCTATCTCTCCTAATCCCTAGATATGTCGTCGCGCTCACTCTCTGGCATACTGTTTCTCTTTCTCTCTACACCTTTATTCCTATTCTTTTAATCCCTCCTCATCCCATCCCTTGTGAGCTACTATTTATGTGTCACTCCCTGAAGCAGACAGTTACGGGGCTCACTTTTCTCTTCCTTTCTCTCTTAAAACCACTTCTCTTCCTTTCTCTCTTAAAACCACTTAGTAGATGCATGAACAAACGCAGGGACGGACGCACGAACAGACGCACGCACGGACGGGCGGATGGACGCATGGACGGTCACACAGACGGATGCATGGATGGACGGAAGCGAGAACCAATGGACAGACGAATGCATCTCCCCGTTCTTCATCATTCATCCTTGAATATGCTGCAATTTTTTTTAATCTGGCTAAATATAGCTTGGGCACCCCGCATATGCACAAGCCGAAACAGACTGATTCACGTTGTTCTTGTTTAATACTGAATAACTGCGTGCCCTTCATAGCTGTGAGAATATAAATATTTATTTCTGTGACTCATCTTGAGTATTCTTACTTTATTGCACATATATTGTAAAAACGAGTCTTCCTGTATTTTCGCAATCATTGCCTTTTCTGAGGTTCAACGGCAGCACTTGTTTTCTTTGTGGACCTCAGTGAGGTCTTTTTTCACGGTAAATGCATGCTGCACATTGTCCCAGGAAAGCGAAAAAAGATAATATATAATAAGAACTATACATAAGCTTCAAAGCACGAAAAATAAGCAAAGGGCATGTCAAGCGACGGTGATTAGCCGTAATTTTCAAGTGAACATGTTTTTAGAGAAATACGTGTCTCAAAACGAGACAAATCAGAAAAACGCACCAATAGAGAAAGAACAATAACTCAGGACAAAGGCAACATTATTCTTGAGATATCCGTTTTGAGACCACAAATTATCTTCCGCCTAGAGAGAGCGCGTTGAATCGGGTGTTACCTGAACGAGACGTTTCTGCTACTGCAACAACTTAACTTCTCACATGATTAATACTCCCAAAAGTACCCACACGCACATTGTACATGAACACTCCCGCAGAAGCATCATGATATGCACTGAAATGTCGGCAAGTCTCTGTCCACAGAACTGAGAGCAAGAAAACTTTAGCAGATCACACGCTATGCGAATTTCACGTTATGCGAAGCATGCGGTGATAAAGTGACCATGTTCAAATGATTATTGAGCTACACGTCATAAAATGACGCTGAATATATATGTTGCACCAACAGACATATTAAGAAGAGTAACGGATGTTTATATAACCAGTTTTTCGCACTTGCGCAATAATACCAAATTAAACATGCGTATTAGAAAAACCAGAAGTTGATGTAAAGTGCTCATGCTCGCGAAGATGCTGGCCCTAGACACTGCTTATAAATCAACTTCAGATTATGGCACCTAACCACAATTGACGTTAACCTGTCGTGAGGGCTGCATCGAAGCAGTACATATGTAATACTTTGCAAAATTGGGTAGGCAGCATTGCATGACTATCGACATTTCACGAAGATTAGCGTCTCTTTGAAAAATATTGCCGAGACCTGGCGTACTTCTGTGGTGAAATGCTTCATTGCCACGCAAAATGCTTGGGTTCAATCTCAGCTGGAACCCCTTTGGATTCATCGGGCCGAAGCTACCGATGTTGGGCATTTCTTAACGCTCGTGCGTTTAAAATTTGCCATGTGTGTTCTCGTCGTTTTAGGGTAGATAATGAGTGCCAATCAGCTGTGGCCCATACCCGCATATTACGGCATATACTCGCCCACGGGTATGTGCCAGTTTCTGGTGGGAAGTATATAACGACGTACGCGATGGGGATTGTGACATTAATCAAGTTTCGACCAGCGCGTCATATTTGTCAAGCATCTTACCCTCCCAAGCTAACTTTGTGCATTCCACTGAAGATCGCTAAGAAATGTTTCGCACTTAATAAAAAGGAGCAGAGTGCGTGAGCGTGGCACATGGCAACAAATCTTGTGATGTCTTTAGTTGCTTTCTGGGCCTTCTGTGGCAAAAGCACACAGTAGATAAGTGTAAAAACTTGTTTCATACTCCAATCAACAACCAGGAGATTGCCGAGCTTCGTTCTTCAGTCAATTCGCGCTTTGAGGTTGTTGATTGATTGGTTTGATTGATTTGTGGGGTTTAACGTCCCAAAAGCACCATATGATTATGAGAGACGCCGTAGTGGAGGGCTCCGGAAATTTTGACCACCTGGGGTTCTTTAACGTGCACCCAAATCTGAGCACACAGGCCTACGACATTTCCGCCTCCATCAAAAATGCAGCCGCCGCAGCCGGGGATTTGAACCCGCGACCTGCGGGTCAAAAGTCGAGTACCTTAGCCACTAGACCACCACGGCGGGGCTTTGAGGCTGTTGAGTCGCGACTTAACGCTCTATAGTCGTCTAGTACTATGTCTAATGCATCTAAAAATATGGTGGAAGATTTAAAGAGCACAGTATGTTCTCTTGATAAGAAGGCGATTACGCTCATGGCTCAGAACGATGACCTTGAAAATAGACTGCGCCATAATAACTTGCTTTTCACGGTATTCCTAAATCTCCAGATGTTGATAATAAGACATTGATCAACGTTGTTTCGAAATTTTTCACGGAAACGCTGAGCATTGATTGACCAAAAATCGAAAGGGATCATAGGTTAGGTAGACGTCAAACAGGCCGCATCCGCCGTATGATTTTCAGGATGCCAGATTTTCGTGAGAAAATTTATATTCTTAAAAACGCATCAAAGCTGAAGGGCTCCGATCAACGCATATCCGAAGACTATTCTGATAACGCACGTTTCATCAGAAGAAAGCTATGGGAAGCAACCAAAACCCAACGAAACAGCGGCTCTTTCCGTGCGCATTGTTTAAAACCACGTGTTCAAGGATAACATACGCTACAACTGGGACGCGCAGTCTAACAAAGTTCCCCGCCACGGTGGTCTAGTGGCTAAGGTACTCGGCTGCTGATCCGCAGGTCGCGGGATCAAATCCCGGCTGTGGCGGCTGCAGTTCTGATGGAGGCGGAAATGTTGTAGGCCCGTGTACTCAGATTTGGGTGCACGTTAAAGAACCCCAGGTGGTCAAAATTTCCGGAGCCCTCCACTAAGGCGTCTCTCATAATCAAATAGTGGTTTTGGGACGTTAAACCCCACAAATCAATCAATCATCAATCAATCAGTCTAACAAAATTTTTCAGTCTCGTAATCGCGATACTGTGGTGATGGCATCTTCTTCGGCCACTACTCCTACTTCTTGTTGACACCCCCATGATTTCTCTGATAATACTTGTATTTTAAATATTAATGCAAGAAGTTTAGTCAACAAGTTTCCTGATTTCTTGTCACTTTGTTCTACTCCCCTCACATCATCTGTGTCACGGAATTTTGGTTTCATAACAAAATTTGTGATGCCGAGATTTCGCTGCCGAGCTTCAATGTCGTAAGAAGTGACCGAATCGATGGTAAAGGCGGTGGTGTTGCTTTATATTTACATTCCGACTTAAAGTTTTCTGTTCTTGATGCTCCGTCTCAAACTGAATTCGTTTGGTGTAGAGTATACTTTGAAACATTGAGTTTTGTTATTGGTGTCTTTTACCGTCCACTTAACCTGATCACGGACTCTTTGGTTTCCCTGAGTGCATTCGTCCAAGAAATAGCTCCTTATTCGCCAAATCGAATACGTATGGGCGATTTTTAATGTCCCCAATATAAACTGGGCGTCGTTATCTCTGTTAGGTCATGCTTCCCCACTTCACAGAGAAACATTGAACTTTTCACTAACTTCCGGCCTAAAGCAATTAGTCAGTGACGCCACAAGGGGCACGGCGATTTTAGATCTTGTCTTCTTCAGCCCTAGAGTCTGCAATTATGGTTATGTGTGCACTGTTGTGGATGGCAATATCGGATCTTAAAGCTGTTTTTGTATCCATTTTATGTCCAGTACCGAAAGCCCTATACATGTATTCTACCTTCCGCAATAAGAGCCATGCTGACGATATTGGAATATTATTTCACTTAGCACTTGTTTTGCCCAGTTCGAAGCGATTAGTATTTCCGAAGATGTTGATTCTTTAACAGAAATTTCAGTGAACTCATTTCAAAGTGCATTATGCGTTTTGTACTCTTAAAAAAAAGACGAATTCAGAGTTGCCTTGGTTAACACGGGAAATTTCGCACCTGTCCTAACGACTTGGGCGTTTGCGGAGTGCTAAACGCACTGGTGATGCTGTTCTTGCCGCACAACTCATTTCTCTAAAGGAGGAACTTTAATCAAAGCAAATGATGCTCGTGATTTTTACTATCGAGTTACACTCCCCGGTTTGCTTAGAAAGTATCCACGAAAATTTTTGAAGTCTGTCCCACCGATGGGCTCCACCACTGACACATTTGAAATAAATGCACAGTTACAGGCGATACAGCTCTTGTTGCAGATGCATTCAACGATTACTTTCCATCTGTTTTTACAATTGATAACTCCGTTGTTCCTTCTTTTTATAGGACATACTCGCAGTTCTATTGACGATATTGTTGTTTCAAACCAGGGTGTACTCAATCTCACTTTAAAACTCAATCCGAAGAAGAAAGGTAGTCCTGATAATATAGGCAATGAATTTCTCATTAAGTACTCTTTATAAAATAGTCGGTATTTAACCGTTATCTTTCAGAAATCTCTCTTGACGTCTGTTGTCCCTACAACATGGAAATCGGCCAAAATTCTTTCCGTTATACAAATCCGGAAAAAAGCTATCATTATTGAATACACACCCATCTTCATCACATCCCATTCTTGTAAAATACTCGAACATATATTTGCAAGCAAATCATAGAATTTTTAGATTGCGATGATGTTCTATCTGATGCCCAGCATGGTTCTCGACGCGGGTTTGGTACCATAACCCAGCTCAGTGAATTCGCTCATGACATCCTCCAGGTCCTTGATGCTGGTGATCAAATTGACGATATTAGTATTATTATTTCAAAGCTTTCGACACTGTTTTACATTACAAACTGCTAAAAAAGCTCACCGTTATTCTTAAAAATGAATGATTAGTAAAACTGCATTTCTTCTTTCCTATCCAATAGGTGTCAGTACGTACTATTCAAGTCTTCTCATTCCTCCACTTCCACTGTAACATCTGGCATCCCTCAAGGTTCAATATTTGACCCTCTTTTATTTCTAATTTTCATTAACAATCTGCCAAGTAATGTTCCTGTTAAAATCCCAATGTATGCTGATGATTGTGTTTTGTATCATATGATTAAAACTACTCATGATCACATCATCCTTAACGATTCACTTGCTTTATTGCAATCATGGTGCTACACTTGGCAAATGCAATCAACTTCCGAAAAACGGGTATTCATGTCATTTCTCAAGCGTTCCTCCCCCTCTGCATTTACCTATTCACTTAATGGTTGCCCTCTCTAACTTGTTTCACAACACAATTAACTAGGTCTTCTTTTCACTCAGGATTTATCTTGGCCTCAACACATCGATCTCATGTGCAACCATGCGCTTAGAAAATTAGGCTACCTACAACGCACTGACGTTCAGCACCTCTCAACATACGGCTCCTCACTTATAAAACACTGGTTTGTCCAATATTCTAATATGCATCTGTTGAGTGGAACCCACACGAGATTTCGGACATCAACAAAATAGAATCTGTTCAAAAGAAAGCTGTACGCTTCATTTATCGTCGCTTTGACAGGTATTTTTATCCAAGTTCCCATCTTTCCTATCTTAGAGTCTTACCATTCTTTCTTCCGACGACACGTGGAATAGTTGAAGTTCCTTTATACTTAATTAATCCCCCACGGTTCCCTCTACTCAGCAAACATATTAGCACACGCTAGACCAATTGACCACTCAAAATACCATGAGTTGAACCACTACTTCGTTCATCGTACGGTGGCATTTAAATATAGTATTTTGCTCAATCTATTGATTGGTGGAAATTCTTTGCATGGTTACGTCGATCTTTATCACTGGATGAATTTTTATTTGTATATTGCTAACTATTGATGTAGAGCGCACTTGTTATGCTCTTCTATGTATGTATTTGGCCACTCCTGCAACAGCCCTGCGGGGCTGCAGTATGTTGAAATAATTGATAAAATAAATAAATAAATAAATAAATAAACTGTATAGCGTTGTGTCTAAACTCGTAGACCTCTTTATAATGTAATGGATAAACAAAATTTAGATTTTTTCCACAAGTCTGTCTGTTCTTTACTTTTGTTAGAAAGTCATACCTCTGGCCGATGTGTGCGATACCCGGCAGCTCAAGGACACGGCGTGCAAAGAACGTTCATGGGCGTATCTTTCAAAGGCAGCCCACGTCTTTTAGAAACGCAAGACTGTGTCTGTGCGCCCTGTATGGAACACCGCAGTCTGCGTCGGACAGAACAGAAACGCTGGATGAGTAGCGCGTGTATGAACCGGGGATATGAAAGGAGCACATCGAGTTAGGGAGCCTTCATGTGCGCTCTCATCCGTATTTTAGTATGGTGACAAGTTGGATCAGGGTTGCTTTCAAAGGGCTAAAACAGCCGCTATGTGGGTTTCTCAGCAGTCACTCATTCACATAGGAGGGCTGTGCTCCTGTTCTTAGACAGGACGTGGTCAGCCTACGCAGACTGCTCAGAATACAGCACCGAACCCATGTTTTCCGAGATTTGGAACACGTCTGGACGGCTTTTTACGCAAGGAAGTTCTACAGATCTTCTGAAGTGGCAGTCCCGGCCACCACAGACGGGAGAAAGCACAGAGTTAATATACGAGAAAAATAATGGAGGCCTTCTATTATTACAAAAATGCTACCACGTTCGTCAGCCAGCCATCCATTATTCTCCTAACCAGTGAAGTGACTTACTTAGATAAGTTTTTGACGCTGATAGCAGGCCAGTGATAGCCAATTTCTCACTTGCCATGACATGTATGGTCTTTCGCCTCAGATTGTTTTTTTCTGTATGAGAAATACGTGGGTGTTTTGCGTTTTTTGTCTCTGAGGTGATTGATACCTCTCCTCCGAAATTTTCGATTGTAGATTCACGCATGCGTTTCCGTGTTCGGTGAAGGATACACTTGGCCTTTTCTATAAATAAACTTTAGTACGAAGCCAGCGCTCGTCTGTCTACCTCTGTATTTCGTTCCTGGTTCATCAACACGCTCAAAATACCACTATGTTCAAGTACAAACTCGCCCACGTTTCAGTGCTGTTAAGGTACTTGAAGGTGGGCTTTGCGGGAAGATGGTGTCGTAGCGGAAGCTGTGTCTACGGTATAGTCAAACGTATCTCATACTGCGGCTCGCACACTAGCGCTGACATGCAGCTGATGCAATGTGGCGGAGCAGGAACTCTTGGCCGCGAGAACCATTGTGGCGTTTGTTGCTATAGAAACAGAGACTGGCAACATTGTGTTTGAGCGGGTGGCGGCAAGTGGTGGGTCAAAGGCTGACACCACCCTAAAAAATTGGCAGATTCCACGTACACTGGAAATCGATTATGTGCAAAGACTAAATGAGCAACTCTGATTTACCTCATTAAAATCAGCACATAGTTACGAGACTGACGTCAATCATGTCGTACATGACTTCCATGACATCATTATTATGCTTGGAGGCCTCATTTAACTACATAGTGTATTCGCATCACGTGATGCCAAATTCGCAATATGTGGAGCTAACGGAATGGCCGCGAGCATGCAATGCCCGTAGTATGTAGTCCAGTTTTACATAACAAACATGCCTTGATTATTATTTTTTGGACGTGTTATTTAATTTACCTTCTTCGTCTGCTCTGGTCACGTGGTACCAAATTCAGCACATGTTGAATTACCGAAGTGGCCGCGAGTGCGCTATGAGCGTAGCATGTAGTCATGTGTTACATGACACGCATGTTATGATTATCAGGTTCGGACATGTTGATTTACTATTGTCGTTCACTGACGTCACGTAATATGAAAGTTGGTATATGTGAAGCTAGGGAAATGGCCACAAGTGCATGACGAGCGTGGCAAGTAATCATGTTAAATGGCAAGCATGTCATGATTATCATGTTCGGACGTGTCATTTACCTTTGTCGTTTGTTCGCATCATGTATTACGAAATTTTGTATATGCGAAGCTCACTAAACGGCCATGAGGGCATCATGAGTGTGGCATGTACTCATGTGGTTACACGACACGCATATAAAGATTATCATGTTTGGACGTGCCATTTACCTTCGCCGTCCGTTCTTGTCACGTAATACCAAAGCTGGTGTATGTCAAGCTCGCCAAAAAGCCGCGAGTGAATCTTGCATGTGGCATGTATTTATGTCTTGTCTTGTCTTGTCTCCTAGGAGATCTTGGCTCATACCCACATGGGGGATTGGCCACACTGTACCTTTTGATAGATCATTTTTTACAACGCTTGCTAAAAAAATATAGAGAAATTAGATAGAAACAATTCATAATGTTTCTTTGAAAAAACGTGAAAAAATTGCAGAATACGATAAACCAGATTATGTAAAACAAATTAACAAGAATGAGGAAGGGGAAGAAAGAATTGGATATATCTTGCAGTACCATTAGCAGCGTATCCTTACGGTTGCCTGAATGAATTTATGTAGCGCTGACAGAATAGCACTGTGGCCCACACCCAACTGACTGGCTCCAAACGATAACAGGGTGGATGTATTGACTGGCAATCCGAGCATACCAATCGGTCTTTCAAGAATTATTCGGCGCAGTGAGGCGAAGCGGCGGCATGTGAGAAGAAAGTGATCTATTGTTTCCGGTTCATTGCAAACTACACATAGGTTAGTTAATGAAAATCCTGATTTGTTGAGATAAAAATTTAACAGAGGAACTCTACAGCGAAAGCTTGTGAGGGTCACCTCACATTGACGGGAAAGGCATTTTGCGGTGTTCCATGTGAATTGCAAGTGCCGAAATTCTTCAGATTGTAGAAGCGACGTTTCGTTCATTTTTAATATTAACAGGCGTTTGAATCGTTCGGCAGTAATAAAAGGAAACTGTGGAGCTACTAGCACCACCGAGAAATTTAAAGATGCCGAAGCGAGCGAATCATCAATTTCATTTAGTTCAAGTCCAGCATGCCCGGGGACCCAAATAAACCGAACTTCTGATAGGCTATGTAGTACGAGAGACCAAAATATCCTGAGAAGAAAAGACTTCTTTGCGGACGTTAGATGTGTACATACAGACAAAGCATCCAAAATAATAATAGCTTTTGATTGCTGAAAATTTAGTTTTCGAAGAGCCAATGTAATAGCCAGGAATTCTGCGAGATAAATTGGTGTGAAGTCAGGCAATCGGACCGCAAAAGACCAATTAAGCTGATGAGAAAAAATACCTACTCCAGCCTTCTGAATATTTTGCGTTGCGTCCGTCGAAATTACTTCGTATTTAAGAAAATGACTTAGATTGTCTTGAAGGAGGCCCTCCAGAGCATGCTTTGGAAGTAACTTGGCATTTTTCGGGAAAATATGATCGAAAACTAAGTCAACTAGCACCGAGCATTTGGTTTGGGGAGTTAAATGCCGGAGGAATACATGAAGATTTGATAACAGAGACTCGACGAAAATGACTTGGGGTCTTTGATACTGAGACAACGGGCACTGAAAGAAAGATACTGGATGTTTGATGAAAACTGTCGGAGAACAGAAGAGGGGTGCATCGTAAAGTTTTAAAAATGTTTGCACAGTAAGCTGTCGAAATCCAACATCAAGTGGAATGATTCTAGCTTCCAAATAAAGCACGCTATTCGCGACACACCTAGGTAGCCCGAGACACAGCCGCAGAGCTTGCCTTTCTAGCAATATAAGAGGTCTTAATTTGTACTCAGCACTTCCAGAAAACAGAACGCAGCCAAACTCCAGAATTGGGCGTACGTAAAGTTTGTATATTATAAGTAACGTATCCCTGCGCATCCCTGAATTCTTATTGCAAAACCGGCGGAGCAATCCTATGGCGCTTTCTGCTTTACGGGTGTTTGACTCTATTTGTTGCTGCCAATTTAAATTGTCCACGTAAACAATACCAAGACATTTTAGCGCTGTTACTTGTGGAATCGGATCATTTCGATAATGCATTGAAAGAAATAAGGGAACGGATAGAGGGAATACAAGCAGAGCACATTTACTAACATTAAGTGAAAAAGACAGCCCGCCAAGCCATACCTCAAGCTCACTCAAATATGACTGCAAGATTTGATATAAACTATTGATATCTCGGGATGACGAGAAAAAAGCAATATCATCGGCGTAGACATAAAGAGGAACATTTTTATGAACGGGAATAGATGATAATAATATATTAAATAAAAGAGGTGAAAGGACTGATCCTTGCGGAACACCTCTTGTTTGCTTATATGAAGCAGTAGTAATTCTCTCGTGGCAACAAAAGAATTGTATCTCAAAGAGAAACTTCTGAACCCAAGATATAATGTACTTGGGAACCTCACAGTCCACTAATCTTGAAAATTAATGTACTGTATTCCACACTATCGTAGGCTTTTGCGATATCTAACGTGACTATTGCAGAAAGCTCCCCAGATACTGTTGCAAGGCGAATTCGGCTTTCCAAATCAACATGAGCGGACCATATAGAGCACCGCTGTCTAAATCCTACTTGCCTTGGTGAAAGATTGTCCTGACGAGCGATGAATTCACTGAGCCTTCTATGAAGAATTCTTTCAAATATTTTAACTAGGTTTGAAGTAAGCGAAATTGGCCGAATGTTATCCAGGACATATCCGAGGCTTGGATTTTTTCGCAGCAACACAACTTTAGCAATTTTCCATGCGCTTGAAATCCATGTGTGCTGTAAGGAGCAGTTAACAATATTCAAAAGCTCCTCGGGATGGAATTATATATCAATTTTGTTTAAGGTATATTTTTCACCTCGTTAAAAACTTATAAACTAATTAGAAAACAGCTCCTAGATTAGGCGCGTACGAAACGACAGATAAACGACCAGTGAAAGCTGTACTTTGACAAGGTGATAATGGGTTACGCGATTTTGGCTTTCTATTGTTTGTACAATAAAGTGGTGCCTATTCCAAGACATGATGCTCCAGCGAGCGACAATTGACGCCCAATAGAAGAACAAAAACGCTCCTCCTTGGCGTCCTCCATCGGCGAATTTAGAGTGACCCACGAACTGTCCACCGGAGAACTCCACTCTGGCGGAGGGCAACAGCAGAGAATCCACCACACACGCCCCTCTGGAGCAAATGGCAGGGTTAGAGCGTGCGCCTCTCTTCTTGTTTGAGTGGGCACGCTAGGCACAGCGACGCTACGCTAGCAAAACATGAACTCCGACGCGAGGTGCAAATGATGTTGAATTCCAATGGCAGGTCCAGATCAATTTTTGCTGCTCTGAGCGGAGCATTCACATTCCAATGGCAGACTGGGAGCGTGAATTGTGTGTTATAATTGCAGACTGAGAGCAACCAATCACGGACTGCTTCGTGGATCGAGAATTCTTGCTCAGTGACCGAAGTCCGCGTGACGTATTTTGAGCGCTGGCTTTCTTCCCGTCATATACGGCTGTTTACGGTCGCGGGCCGCCATGGACGCTTCTTCGCGCCGTGCTCTTGCGTTGCTGCTGTTAGAAAAGAGTGGAAGTTTGGACTCAACAAGTTATTCTAGTGAGAATTCTTCAGACTCGGACAACGAGAACGAGGCTGCTCTGTATCACCGGGTGTTTGACGCGTTGTTCCGCCTGCCCACCAAGAGGCCTTAGGTGGTTGGCTTCGTCGAAGAAGTCGTTTGGCGATATTTGGACGGTAAGGTAGCGTACAACTTTGCTGGTAGTAGCGCGGAAATAAGTTGTCTTTTTTAATGCTGTTTTCTCTAGTTTCAAGGGCACTCGCCTGTCGACACGTGTCGCGGAGCAAGTAATAACTAGATTAGCCACTTCACCGACGTTCCCGGCAAGCATCAACGGCGGAGTGGCCGCAAAGTCTCCTGAAACTCATGTGCCGGCTTTCATCTGGTGAGTTGAGCTTTCCTTACGTATTTTGCTTATGTCCATTTCTCGTGTTCACACCTCAGTAAAACAAAGAAATGGCGCTCATTGATGGTCTCGAAGGTTACCGCTTGATGAAGCTGTTATCCCGTGTGTAATGCGCCCCTTCTCGTTGAAAATTTTCGATTGTTGTGCGGTGGCGTGTATCTCACTCGCTTTGTATTCTTGGCATAATGTTCTCGAGGAATCAAGACGTCCCGGTCACATGCCATTTGGTGTTTCCTGTGCTGTCAATGATATTTTGCCTGTTTTTTTACATGGTTGCTGTGTAATTGATGTAGTACGCCGAAAAAAATGCTGAAATATTGTTCACACGCATGCCATCCCTATATTGTCTTCATTGTTTTCAGACACTTCACATGCGTGTTAATATAAGCTGGAATGTCTAACATTGTTTTTCACGGGACAGTACTGCGTGAGCAAAGGACAAAATATCATGTTTTGAAATGCATTATCTCAAAGCGGTTAGATACATTTATCGTATTATCAGATAAGAAGTTTTAAAGCATTGTAACCCAAGGAGGACTTCACTGCAAATAACTTATCTTCCTATTTAAATGCAGGTACGTCAGTCTTCCGGGGAACAACTGGATTCGGCAGTGTCGGAGCCGCCTTGGGACGACGGCGATGGAGAAGCAAAGGAGGGGTTATGTCTCGCCTTTTTTGAAATGACACCATAACTCTTCTGTAGCTCAGCTGGCTCAAAGATGTCGTCAAGCTGCAGAATTTTTTCCACCTCGTCTTCGAAAGGAACAGGTGTAGGTCATTGCCGGATTTTCGGTTATGTCCTACAGCTGCTTTCTTCCACTTTATTACTCTCGTGTAGTGGGTGCTGCACAGCTCAGCTGTTCTCTCAACTCCAAGCATTTACCTCACTTTCATTGCTCTGTGCTATAACGTTTCCATTTTGTTCCAATTTTTTTTTCACTGGCCCTACTCGAGCGAAGAACTGCTCATAGTAATTTATTAGCAATCTGGTTTCCCCAACCGACGGCCTGCGATAACGAAACCACAATAGATTACAGGCACAATATCTAGCAAATAACATGTCATTGTATCTGCGCACTATATATAATACAGTTCCCAATGCACAACCTTTCCAAAACAGCATTACCAAAGCACCATGTTACCACGCTTGTCACCTTTCGTTTCTTTATGTTTTCCTGAAAAAATGTATATATTAGTTACTAAGCTATAGTGCAGGCAAATTTGCGATGACATAGGTATGCGAACACAAGCGCAAGCGGTAAAAATGCTTCGAACGCATTTACTTTGGAAATTACACAAAAAATGAACACTGCAATGTTTAATGTAGCATTCGTTCTTCGTAAATAAACTGCACTACATGGTATTAACAGAGGTTTATTTCACATATTATACTGCTTGCGAAAATTGTGCCTATCATAGGAAGAGCACATACTCTTCGAAAAGGGTTGACAATGACGTAAGTCAACAAATTCAACCCATTTATTAGGACAAAACAACTGGGCAATCCTCGCCCTTAACGAAACGTGGTAGGTTGTCACAAGCGGCGCAGAAAAAGACTGTAAAAGGAACACATACCTTGCGGTTCTGGCCCGGCCGTATTCATTGCAATGACTAAAGCACTGACCAATAGGCTGGTTGGTATCTGCAGTGTCATCTGGAAGGTCCACTTTATTTATGGTGCCGACTTCGAAGCGCGTGAAAACATGCTCGCCGCCGTAAACGTGCGGCACTCGCGGATGCACTGGAAGAAAACAAAAGCCACGGAATGCTGGTATCATCCGGATAACCTATAGCCGGGCTCTCCCTAGCGAGATTTCTGTGTACCAGCTGCTCCCGTCTGAGCGCCTGTGGTTCAATGGCAGATTTGACAAGAATGATCTTGCCCGCTCTGTACGCAATCCAGCCAAACGCTAGCGATCTGCCATTGGTATTCAACATGACGCGACCAGCGTCCGTTGGCGCGCCCAAAGTTCGCATCTTTTTTGGGCACTGGGCGTGCTTGCGACTTCCGGTCAAATCCACAGATTTTCGCGGAGTAGAAAAGGTAACTCTTTGAAGCGGATTCCACGGAGGAGCTGCTCCAAATCTGCTTATGGAACATACAGGGAGCACTAACAATCCGCCAATGGAATGGACTTGCTCCGCACGGAGCAGAAGAAAGTACAACCAGACGTGCTCCAAATATGGCAATGAATGACACTACATTACAGCGAAAGCTGTTATGAGATCAGAATCCGGGTCACGCAGGGCGCCGTAGTTGGTTGTTGCCACCTTCGCAGCCGGTGTCGGTAACCGGGATTGAACAAAAAAAAACTCTAAATGGAAGCACCAATGACACATTAGGATCCGAACCCGAGTCTGCTACATGCCAGCCCCGTATTCCGACAGTGTGCCTTAGCAGTGCTTGGAACTTGTTTCTAAACTGGCCACAGGCAGGCTTGATGTCCGGCAAGAAATAGCATTATTAGGAGTAATAAAAGGCTTTAGAACACCAGAAAAAGAGCCAGGCATCATACAATGCGAATATGCAAAGGTGTGTGTCGTGGAATGCTCCAACCCATCAGAACTCCTGTTATTGATCACCTAATAATTGTGGAGTTAACAACTGTTAACAGTTAAAACATGTATTGCCGATATTCCTGGAAACTGCCAAGTGATATCAAAGTTATTAGACCCCAATCTTCCGGTTATTTCTTCATCATGGACCCCTAAGACTTCTTTGTAGCAACAGAACAGATCACTTAGGTATACATACCCACACACCAAAATTTAAGGCACGTGTTTTTAATCATTTTTACAACACGTGAAAAAGGTTGGCAATTACGTTGAAGTAGACACGCGAATACGTAGGGTGACATAGTTTAACATTGAACTTTATTTCTAATTGTTTCTATACATCGTTTACTCTCTCCCAACGACGCACCCCCAATCTCGTGAGTCGTGTAAGATCAGTTAACTGCACTGGTGGTGCGTAATGCCTGGCGTTCTCACTGACTACTCTGTTAGCGTCCTTCTTGGGAAACACAGTTCTTGATCATGGCGTAAGCAATCGAGAGTCTCTGTTTCAGAAGATTGTTTAGCATTTTCGGCGAACAAAGCACCTCACCTGTTATTTCGCTGTTTATTCGGAAAGAAATTCGCTGGACCGCTTTCGAAGCAAAAAATTGCATGCTTCTCATCCATCGCATTGCTTGTTATCTTTCCGCTTTCCTTCCCTCTGGTTTCCTTTTGTCGTTTTTTCGTCTATAGCTTTCTTCCCATTTCTGCGAAGTTCAACGTTTACATAGCTTCAGCGCCATAGAAGATGCGAAACGCACGAAATGTCTAATAACTTGTGCAGAACAGGTAACTTTACGTTTCGTATTGATTGATGGTTCAATGAATAATTGACTCATTGGTTCATTTAAATGTGTTGAATCAATGGTTGATGGGGCGAAGCTTCCAACTGTTTATCGGCGAACCATGAATCATCCACTGGCCACGTCCATCTGCCCATTCGTCTGTCCGTCTGTACATCTGTTCGTCTGACCGTCTGTCTGTCTCGCTGTCTGTGCGTCCATCCACCCGTACTCTCGTCTCTCTTTCTGTTCGTCCGTCTAAGCCTTTGTTTTATGTCCATTCGTTCATCTGCCCGTTCATCCACCTGTCCATTCGTCTGGCTGTCAGTCTGACTATTTGTCTGTGAGTGTGTCTATCTATCTGTCTGTCTCTATATCTCTCTGTCTGTCTTTCTGTCCTTCCGTACGTATGTTTCTCTTTCTTTACGTCCAGCCGTCCATCTAGTGAGCACTCCAAGTACCGCCATCTTGCATCTTTCATAGTGTATTCAGTACATACAAGTACATCCAGCAGACATTGCAAGGATTAAACGATAGACGGTAACTACCCACGAGAGACGCACGACCCACGCCTCAAGGAGCTTTACCTCTCAAAAAAGTGGCAGCATATCTACGGAGTGAATGATGCAGAGTGGGGCGAAGCATCTGCCCATCCATTTATTCTTGCTTCCTTCCATTCATGAGTCCGTCTGTGTGACCGTCCGTGCGTCCATCCACCCGTCCGTGCGTGCGTCTGTTCGTGCGTCCACACGTTCATCTGTGCGTCCATCCCTGCGATCGTACATGCATCCGCCCCTGCGTCCGTCTATGCATCCATCCGTCCAGGCAGCCATCAGTCCGTCCGTCCATGAATCTGTCTGTGTGTCCGTTCGTCGATCGATTCAACACTCCAAGTACCACCATCTCATATCTTTTCATCATATTTTCCCCATATAGAAGCACCACCATCCAGTGGACATTCCAAGGGACTAAACGAGAGGTGGCACAGGCACACTTTCTTACGGCTTGCGCTTCGCGTCTACTTTCCACCTTTACCCACCTCGATATTCATGGCACCACGGCCCAACAGTCGCTGAACCTTTCTAAAACCAAGGAGGTTACACCCAACGAGTATAAACGTAGAGACTTTTTCTGGTTAGATAGTGCTTAATGTACATGCCAATAGCTGCTAATGGGGAATGAAAGACAGAATTCGGCTTCTACTTTTTTAGGGCTTGCGCTTCGTATCTACTTCCCCCCTTTAACCACCTCGAGTTCATGGTATATACTAGTTAACAGTATTCATGGCACCGCCGCTCAAGGCTCGCTAAATGTTTCTAAAAACCAAGGAGGTTATGCCCAGCGAGTAGAACGTAGCTACCCTTTCTTGTCAGATCGTGCTCAATGTACATGCCAATAGCTGCTAATGGGGATTGCAGCGTGCGCGTTACCTGAAGGCCGAATGCTCCTGTCTCTCATTCCCCCTTAGCAGCCATTAGCATGTGCATTGAGCATTATTTTTTATTGTTCAACAACGCACAGAAGAAGTCTCTCACCGGCACCACCTTAGAGGTCAAAATGTTATACTTGTTACATTCCCCGCGTTTCTCCCGCACAAAGTACGCACGAAATATGCTCCCAGGTACCGATGCACGCGAATAAGCGTCTCATTATTACTTCGCTGAGTCTGAAAACTGCCTTTAACACCCATTTGATTGAATTACCACTGTGGTGAAATCAAGAGACGTTCTTTTATCACGTACAGTATCCTCGTATGCGCAAAAGAGTGAAAAATAATAGGCTACTTCAATGACGGCGTCGACATTTTTGTCACTTCATGCAACCACAGTCATGAACGTGTTCGATTACGCGTATTGCTTTTGAGGGGAAATTGATTAAAGTGGTAGCACATTTATAGTAAAGGCGCTGCGTGTTTTTCTGCATCTGACGTACAATGGACTATGTTTTTATAATAACAATTTTGTGATAACTTGGCTCACTATTGACCCACTAGATGGCGCGAGCTATCCAGCTTGTCGGAAATTCGCACGTTTACGGCGTCCTTGTCATAGACCACTCTAGCTTTGGTAATCCGGCTGAAACAACGTAATGACTCCTGGCGCTCGCACTTTGGTTACTTCGACTTATTTCTACTCAACGGTTTGAGTCTCCGCAATGCAGATACCACGGCGTTTTTCCAATAAAGGTGGATTTGTAAGATTGGGCTGAAATGTAAAGCCTATATGGTGGGAAACGTAAACTTTTAAACCCGATCATCCAGATGGAAATGTAAAGGTTTGACGCTCCGTAAAGACCTGCGCATGCGCAGATGCTGTCCGGTATCCGGTAACACGGTAATGTAAGAAGTATAGGTACAAGCTCAAAGCCCCTATTATCATTCACTCCGTGGATATGCTTTGACACCATTTTTATTGACCTGCAGTGCAATGCAACTTGCTACGACTACGACGACTATTACGACACAGGACATACGACCCACGACGTAAGAGGGCTTTGCCCCTAAAAGAAATAGTTGAAGGCGCCGACTGCAACACTCGC